>JAMPIV010015033.1:0-110989 GCA_024509875.1 Oreohelix idahoensis | reverse complement strand
AGCTGATTTGTATCCGGCAATGGATCCACCTGTCCTTCTGTAATTGCATTCAGTCTCCTGTAATCTATACAGAGTCTATGTTCTCCAGAGGGCTTCCTTAAGAGTACAACACCGGAACTATACGAAGATTCACTGTGCGAAATAATTCCTTCCTTCAACAGATAGTCTATCTCTTCCTTCTCTTCCTGATGTTCTCTTTCCAAATATTTCTTCAGGAGATTCACATGATAGATTTTTTCTTTCCCCTTCTTATCTATCTTATAATTTGTTCTAGACACCTTCTCTAGAACTGTATATGGACTCTGCCATCCAATTTGTAACTTATTCTGACTCCCGGGGCAAAAGAAGCAGTACCTTTTCTCCCACAGCCAAATTTCTGTCTTTCGCCTTCCTGTTATAATAGGCAGCATGTTTCTTCCTGGCTTGTTTCAAATTTTCATTGGCAAGTTTCCAGCCAGTTTTTAAACGAGTGGTCAGCTCATTCACATATTGGTATGAAGATGTAATGTTTTCCTCTGCCTTTTCATCAGTCCACGTTCTTAACAAAGCTACATATGGACCTTTAATTTTGTGGACCTATTTGTCCATGCACCGGTATGGTCTCTTCCACTCGAAGCTTTATAGTGATGATTTTTCCTCCCAGAATTATCATGCATAAAACGACCGCTACCAATTCTTTTCCTGGGGCTTTCTCCCCACTTAAAATTCTTGATGAGAGATTTCCTCTCTACATCTTCTTCCTCCAGTTTGTTTAAGTCCGATTGAGGGATTTTCGGCTTATCCTGGGGTAAGACATCCTTTTGCACTCTCCGCATAGTGGCCATTGTAAAACAGTTAAGTGAAGCTTGTCCGTGAAAAGGGGCTTCCCATTCCATTTGGTCCACTTTATCAAATCTATTTTTCTTTTTATTATCAGGCCTAATTTTGCCCCGTGGCGTGTCCAGGTCCTGATCAATGTTCCCACTTGTGGGTGTTCCCTCATGTGCTATGCTACACCTTTCTACAAAATTCTCAATGTCCCATCTTGCTTTGGGCCAATAATAATTGTGAGCCACCTTTTGAGTGATGGTACCTATCTTCTCATGGTCCCCATCTGGTTTCACATGTAGGCTCCTTATTAAGTCTGCCCTATATCTTTTAGGAAGTACCAGCTGTCCCTGACCTTTGGATCTAGCTCCAGTCTTCCTATACATCAACTTGTTTTTCATGTAAAAATCTCCCTTGCCTGGAGTTGTATGACAAGTTGACAATTTTCTGAAACAAGGCTTGAGTGTTTTATCCCCAGCCTGTGCCTTCCTCATCTCATCTGGAGTGGTATCTAACATAATATCCTCCTCCTGTCTTGAGGTCGACCTGACCTGAAGGGTTGCCATATACACAGGTTTCCTTCTGCAACGGTCAGTGTCATGATTGTCCATCTGACAATTTTTACACCACCTTTTTCCTTAGTTGAAAGATTTTCTTTCATCATATTTCCTTTCATCGAATTGTGGGAATTTATTTTTATTTTCATACCGTGGCCTATCAAACTGGTGCTTACCTTTGTTTTGATCCCTAGGATCAAATTTATTAAAGTTCTGTGGTGCCCTAAAGTTATCCACTTGTTTCTTTTTATTACCTGTTACCTCTGCTTGAGCTGCTTGATACCTTTCAGCAACATTTAGCAACTCACCCAGCCTCTCTGCACCTTGTTCCATGAGAAACTTTCTCAGGTCTGGAGCCATAGACTCTCTTAATTGCTCTATAAGGACCATTTCCTTAAGATCTTGGGTTTTCCCCAGAGAAGTCCATTTCTCCAAGTATGTCTCTATTCGTGCAGAGAACTGGTGATAGGTTTCACCTGACAGTAGTTTAGCATTCCTAAATTTTTTCCTATAAAATTCTGCATTCTTTTCATATCTTAACAAAAGAGCCTGCTTTAGCATGTCATAATTTTCCTGATCACCTCTGCTCATTTTTGCAAAAACTTCATAAGCTGCCCCACGAAGTCCTTGAGATAACTTTAAGCTCCACCTTTCTCTCTCTAACCCATACGTGGTAGCTAATAGTTCGTACCTATTTAGATAGCTCTCTATATCATCGTCTTTCTCAACAAAATGATCTAAATGAAAATTCATAGCTGAGGTTGAGGCTCCTTGGCTAGCAGTGGCATCAGAGGCAAAGGGACTGGCACCATTTTCAGGAGCATGGCCTTGAAACTCAAACTCCCTTAGTCATAACTCATGTTCCCTTTGTAATCTCTTCTCCTCCTTTTCTGCTTCCCTCTCTGCAGTCAATCTTCTTTCTTCTGCTTCCAATTTCTTAGCCTCAGCCTCAAATTGTAACTTCTTAATTTCCCTTTCAGCCTCTAACTTTCTTTCGGCTTCAAACCTTCTTTCTTCGCGTTCAATAAATTTGTCACATTCAGTAGTGACATAGGCAACCATAACTTGCCCATCTAATCCTAACTCTTTTGCAGTCTGAACAGCAGCAGATCGAAATTTGGCTAGGTCCGCCATTGTCTATCAGGTAAGTTTATACAATGTCTAACTAACAATTCAATCTCTAAATATATATCTAATGGACAACACAGGCACCGAGAGCTCAACCTTATTTAATTCCACCCAAGGATACCTTTTTAATTCTTATTATTCCCTGAAGTGAATTACCCCAAATATTTGTAATAGGTAAAGATTCAAAATCCCAAGAGCGAGACCCCAATATATGTGGTAAAGTGGGATGTTATAAATATTTATAGGGGACTTAGTGTACTGACTGAGATCAGCTGTGAAGGTATCTATATCTAATAAGAGTAGTGTATTATAGATAACCTTACTTGCTTCCACATATGTATACCTCAGTCAGAATTATTCTGGAATAGTGTGATGACTACGTTATATGTCTAGGGTATGTGTATGATGAAGTGTAAGTCATAACAACAACAGACAGATAAACAATTTAATTTATTCCACCACACTTGACAACACTGTGACACTCACATACAGAAATCACTCTACGAGGATATCTTAAAGGAGTCACTGATAACTTTTCAAACAACAATATGTATTCATTGCTGTCATGAATGTATATGTGTCCTGATTCAAATACAAAGGGAACCAGGAATCACAATCAATTTTAATTACAAGTTATATGTACAGAATTTCTCAATATGAATCTTGTAGTGACATGTAATTTTAATAGTATCCTATGTGTGTCAGTTGTGTAGTAGTAATATGAGGTAATACTGGTTTTGTTTTGTTCAAGCTCTGTTGGTATGTGTCATCATGACTTCAATAGTTTGTCTTTATTGGAACTAGTATTGGAGATGTTCTCAGTTCCTGATATTAAAACAATTAAATTCCCCTCTTAATAGTATTTTACACTGTCATTTTAAGATGGGGGTACATAATGTTGAGCTCAGCTGGCCACATCAGCTTATCTTGCGTGATGGCGGCAGGAAAAGACTCCTCTGCTCGATTTCTCCCCTGGGCTCTGGAGACACCTCACCGATAGCTAAATGGACCAAGGAGTATGCTGTCCGACTCTGGATTCAGCAAAGATCTGACCAGGTGCTGCTCAATAACTTTAAGACCACTGTCCCACAATTCATAGAATAATAAACAGTTTCGTTGACTGGCAATGAATATAGCACAACTCCGATCTGCCGATGTTCCAGGCTTTATTTTATATAAAATATACACTGGTGCTCAACGTACTGCTTCTTAGTAGGATTATTACAAGATGTGGCAATGAACAGACGCTCTGAATCAAGTATATTCGCAGCTCTACCCAATGAAACCACGTCCACACATCTTTTCAAAAAAGTACCCCTTCTATTCGTTTCCCATAACAACACAAGATAGTATTTATAGCCCGACCAATCGTGTTTAGTCTTATATTTGTTGCGCTCCAATCAATTTGGAGTTAACATGGTAGGCTATTTCCGTAACGTAAGGTTTTTTCAAACACGTTATAAAAAATTTTATGAGCAGAAATGATTTCATGCTGTCAGGCACCCCCACTATTTTATTTTGGTTATAATTTGGTAATTCCTAGACTATTTGCGTAACGTTTTACATATTCTTTGTCAGCAAGCCCTAAGGAACCCAAATATACAAATTTAAAAGAGCTAAGTGGCTGCGTTCAAAATATGCAATTTCTTCTACCTCCTGTTTCGAAGATGTGCTGTCTGGGTACTGTAATGTTTTCAAACGTAAACCCATCTAATGTCATCTTTTCTAATAAGCGTTTTCCAGGTTTTTAAAACCTAACTCTGGGAAGGTTAGTGTTTTTATCACTGTCCGTCTGAAAAAAAAGTTAGTGCATGTGGCCTTACACGCGTGATAGTAGTAATTGTGTATCGCGCGACGCGAGTTTAGTGTTGCATGTGTCCTTGCTTTCATTCGCCCCTCTCTCTTTCTATTTGAGTCCATCTGTTCGTTCGTTTTGGTAACGTAGTATAATTAATGTTAGGATTAATTTAGGTCATTACGCAGTGTGCCTCTCAATGTTTTTCTTAGAAATGCAATACCCGTTTTAATGTGTTGTGGAAACGCTTGTATTTATGCAGTGGCTTATATTTAACGTGGAAACGTTACAATTTGCAGACGAAGCATAAAACAAAGGGGATTTCGAGTACTGTCATTGTGACAGCATTGTTCTTTACCATTCTTCTTCCTTTTATTAAATTTATTTGTTAGGCTTTATATTTACCTGATAATTTATATATGTGGATTAGAATATTTCACGACAAGGTGCTCCTAATGCTGCACATTTCCTTACTACTCTTCACTGGAATTCTAGATTTCTCTGGCTTTCTTCGCGTCCCAGTTTCCTCTTCTCCGTCAGTAGATCAGTCTCTCCGTCAGTAGATCGGTCTCTCCGTCAGTAGATCGGACTCTCCGTCAGTAGATCGGTCTCTCCGTAAGTAAATCGTTCTCTCCGTCAGTAAATCGGTCTCTCCGTCAGTAGATCAGTCTCTCCGTCAGTAGATCGGTCTCTCCGTCAGTAAATCGTTCTCTCCGTCAGTAAATCGTTCTCTCCGTCAGTAAATCGTTCTCTCCGTCAGTAGATCAGTCTCTCCGTCAGTAGATCGGTCTCTCCGTCGATCCGTATTTGCTCTTCTATTTCTATTGTTTCTAGCCTCTTTATATTTTCTCTCAATATTTATACCCAATTCCGCGATCTCTCTTTCGTCATCTCTTTCTCTTCTGTTACTATTTTCCTTTTTATGAGATCTCTGTTTGCTATGTTTGTGACCGTCGTCACTCTCCTCAGACGATATATTGTCTGAGTCGTTCGACATCGATACCTCTTCTGGAGTCCTTTTCTGTCTCCTCCTATATTCTTCTCCATTAATGGTTTTCCCACCCTTTCTCCTTGTCGGTCTATCTTCGCTGCCTCTCCGCTACCTGCATCTGTCGTAATTGTGTTTCTTGTTCTGCCAATCACTTTTCTCTCTCTTGTAGCCTCTGTACATATTCCATGAGCGGAATACCCTCTTCGATTTCCGAGTTCTCACTCACATTTCTTAACCTCCTTAATTCTTCCGGTAATGTTCTGTCGACCTTTTCTCTTTCTGACACTGTACATCTTCTTCTTCTTCTTCTTCCCTTTCTACTTCTGTCTGTCTTTTCTGCGCCTTCCTCTCCCCTCTTTCCTTTTTTCTTCTTCTGCCTGAACTCTCTATCTATTTCTTTATGTATCATGTTTGTCTTACTCCTTCTCCTCCTTCCCCCTCTCCTGTTCTCCAAGTTTCCTGTGTGAATCGTTAAAACTCCAGATCTTCGGTTTGGTTTTTTTCAGTTGTTCCTGTATGTCTGCTTTGGTGACTATATGACTTCCTCCTGCTCCTGGTCTATATGACTCTTCTGGAGAACTTTTATCTGATGTACCCTCATCTGTGTCCTCTGATACCACTACATAATGGGTCTTCCTCTTGTTCTGCTGCTCCGGTGGTATTGTCTATAATTTTCTGCGGTTGTAACCTTAGATGTTGTACATGCGCCTTGAAGGTTTTATTTTGATCTTATTTCCATATTCGATATGTTATTTCTGAAAGATGTCGTAACACCTACAATTTGGAATCCAGTTCTAGTCTAGTTGTCCACTCCTAACGTGTTTCCTATAGAGAATATTATGTCTCCCCGCTTGAATTCATGTGCAACTGCATTTTTTTATTCGCATTTTTTAAAACCCTCTAAAATCACCTTCATCCCTACTTATTTGAATTTGTTAAAGACTAATAGTTTATTAAATTTGTTTTATGTTATATTTGCAAATCCATATTTGATTCAGATCTTACAGATAAGAGAGCGCATGTGTGATCGAAAAAGGTTAAAATATATACTGTTACCGTTGTGTTTTGTGGTGGTGGTCACTGGCGTGTCGGGCTTACTGTAAGTGGCCGGCGTATTTATAATTAAGCGAATGTCTATGGGCCGTTAATTCGTTTAGGATGATGATACCAACACAACAGTAATGACAAGGTCATAAGATGGACCAACTGGGAAGTCAAGCAGGCTGGACTCATTGTTGAAAATATATCGTTGACGAGAAAATTTATTATACGAAGACGACGTTAACATCATGGGTAGGTACAGTACACCATCAAAGGTTTTCATGGCAGAAACAAATGCGTAGTTAATAGATTTCATCAAGATGGATGTTGACCGAACCACTAACCGTTACCATCTCAAGGGCGGCGGAAGCTCTGCGGCAAAATGTTCATTTAATCTTAGTTTCCATTACAAGACTTGAATAATATTGCAGGACTTCCACAAATATAATGTGTGATGATCCGATAAACCTCCCATGAGGAATTTGGACGCACTAGCGACACACTAGTGGTAGCAACGTATGGATGTGAGTTATGGATCTTTACTAAAACATTAAAGAAAAAATCGAACCTTTCGTAGCAAAGCGTTACAGAAAAATTCTCAGAATATCTTGGACCAAGATAAAGAAAAATATAGACATCCTACACAACCTGAACATCGGGGAAAACTGGCTCATAAACAATATCATGTCCCGGAAACTGAAATACTTTGGCCACATTAAACGTCATAGTGGCTTGGAGAGAACAGTGATAGAGGATATGGTACCTGGAAGGCAAGGCAGGTGCCGACCTAGACGACGGAGGACACAGGACATTGAAGACACCTTGAACATGACATTGGAGGAGGCAGGAGGGCTGACTAGAGATCGAGAGTCTTTCAGACGGGCTGTGTTGAGAGCGACGTTCTGCGAAGGACATGCTACATGATGAGCGACACGCCATAGCTAGACAAGCCGAAGCTCTGCCAAATACCTGCAAAGGATAAACTGAGTATCTACAGGATACTTGAAAGAGCCAGTTCTGGCTAATCAGGGAGATATCATAATATATTTCAGTGTGTCTTCCCACAACTTGGGACCAAGTCACATAACAATATTCATGGAAGACGTCTGTCCATATCAAATGACTTTCCGATCTGCCGCTAGCATCATTGCTGTATGGCTACAAATCACCGCGACAATTCGCATCATTCAGTTCAAACCTCGTACACAGTGGTGCGCAAATAATCGAATATACAATTAACATTGATACACTCAAAAGTGCATCTATAAAATACAAGACTCACGTGTGAGGATCTAAAACACTTAACTCCCACGCAAAAATAACTTAACATATACTTATATTTACAGTCACAGAGCCAAACATACTTATAACAGGAATTTCTCTGGATTAAACCAGCTGGGAACTCGAACAAGCTAAATCATTGCCTAAAACTTCACACAGGGTGCCGCATCAGATATACGTTAATATGGTCTTCCCAATCAGCATTTTTCTTGACTTCTGAATTATCTTGTGAATACCCACTTGAGATAGAATCGTCATTATCCTTCTATCTACAATTCTGCCAAGAGTAATCGTGTGCGAAGGTAGACACATTTGAAAATACATTTTAGATACTCTTGAGTTTTGGCCACTGGTGGACCACTACTGCAGAGCAAAGGAGAGACAAATCCCATGACACCACCCCCTGTACCTGCTTCCTATGTCACCCAGTACCAGGGTATAGACTGCGTACTTTTCATGTGCCACCTCTTATACTACGGCACTAACGATAGATGATTGCTACTCCTACATATCAGGGCAGAAAGTCAGTGAGTAGTGGTTAATCTATTGAACAACTGCGACGCTGTCCCAATATATCTCTACTTGGTTCTGATAGTGCGTCATTTGACCTCTCCCGTGAGCATTCGTTTTCCTTGCACAAGTCAACGTTGTTCAATCAGTTGGAGTTTCTCAGTTGGGACTTACCCTCGTAACGCCTTAACTTTTATTACACCCACATGCCTAGGGCACTAGTAATACACCATTTGGGTTGAGTACTTTACACTAAGAACCTAAATTTGCAGTAGTACCACTCAATGCCTTTGGGATAGTTTTGTTTTCTTTCCACAGCCTTCATATATTCGCTACAGAGACGGAATATATATTTCCCTTACGTTGCTGCAATACTGTGGGATATTATTTTAGTAGTGTGACTGGAGAACTGTTACTTAGTGTTTCTCCAGCATAGCAGATACATCTTTCTGGACTATATTAACGAAACAGCAGCAGTCGTTTTTTCCAGACGACTGGGGGCCACCCCTGTTAGTTAACATTTCTTGGTGTTGTATTTGTACGCGTAGTGGTGGTTTGAAATCAATCCAATTTGCTGGTGTTCTTGATTGTATTTTGTTGTGATAAAAAAGCACTACCCCATCAGAGCTCGTGAGGTTATTATTGTATTTTTTATCTGGATTTCATTAATAAATACATTTATAAGTTATAAGCGGTCAGAATTCATTTTCTACCTGTCACTTGATGTTAACTTGTGCACAAGTTAACACCAAGTTACATATTCTCACAAAATTCATAAATGATGTGCTCTTCTGTGTACTTTAATAGATTAACCTACTTAGCAGAGAGGCCGGAGGAAGTGTATGGTATTGTAATTGTCTCGAGTGTTGCTGGGAAAAAAACAATAGTTACTTAATTACATATCTCTTCTCTCAAGAAGTCAAACACCCTTAATAATTTTACCTTAGTGACTCTGTCTATACTTACTTTCACACTACTCATTCATACTCTGTCTAAACTTAGACATAACCGTCATCCATACTCGTGACAACGACATAGAACTGGACTGGAAGCAGGCCTGAAGAAATCTAGCTTTCAAGTTGACATGGCGCTCTCTCTGGATAAACTCTACAACCCAAGATAGAAAAGGATTGTTTCGTTTGGTTTTAAGGACCATCAGGATTGTACACGGACAACTCCATCAGTTCTTCATGTTCTCCCTTAGATCTCAAGGAGGATCTATGCATAGTACACGAACTCCAGAGCACCGGCGAGGATCCCAATGTGTGTAAAGTTACATCAAAAATATTCCTTGTTCTAGGAACCGAACCCTGCACTTTTATAATTAGAGGCGGATGCTATACCTCTTATTTACTCCGTCCCTTAGAGTAGAAGAGGAAAGACCATGTCAGAATATGAGTTTAAACGATTGATGAAGTGCGATATTTGGCGCTGATCAAATATTTCTGGAGCACATGTGCGATTAGAACTGATGTAGATACTGAAACACTGTCATTGAAAGTGGCAGAGCATATAAGTGTTCACTACTTTAACATGTAGATCAAACTCGGTATTATTGAAGGTTTATTTACTCTAAACATGAGACACACAATAACGTTTTTACAATTTAAAAAATTGTACTAATAGAAGTAAGCGAATCTTTTATGCCTTATATAATTGTGTATAAAGAATTGATAAAGTTAAATAAATAATGCAATTATGTTATTTATTTTCATATTTGTTAATAGTTAAATTGTTCCCCTTTGGAAGTAACTAGGATGGCTTCCCCTAACTTCTTTATCTCTGCTGCAAGTATCTCATGGTTAAGTTTGTTTTTTCTTTACTTATTTCCAAGATTCGACATCTCGATGAAACCTCACAAACGTGTGATTTCTCGGTTAAAAGTGGGCTATATTGTGCAACTTTTTATAATATTTTGACCACTGAACTGTTATCTCTGTCCTTTTTTTTTTAATTTTTTTTTTCAATGTTAATTTCATATACCAAATAACTTTCGTAGTTTTGCGCACCAAAATGTGTCGTCATCGCTAAAAAATGATCTTAATCAAATCATGAACGTACTGTATGAAATAAATACAAAAGCCATCCCAGAGCAATATATTTACGACAAGAGCTCTTATTTATGAGGACGGACATAAATATTACAAAGGGGATAGGAACTGTCGTTATAGACAAACACGACCTTAAACAAGTTTATTTTTGGATGTTATTGTTACTGTTGCTCAGAATTGACACCCCTGCACTCCGGGAAACCCATAGGTACACAGTCTCCCTCAGCCAACCTGGACAAGTATGTCTGCTAATGAGCTACGGGGGTCTGTGAAGAGATGAAGATAGAATATGACTACTGTACCATCAACAGTTGTACAAAACGTCTGATATGAGTTTGTGAATGGGGTTATCAACCTCATCACGTCAAACACATTCATACAGACACAACCACTACACCATCAACAGTTGTACAAAACGTCTGATATGAGTTTGTGAACGGGGTTATCAACCTCATCAAGTCAAACACATTGACACAGAAACCACTACTACATCATCAACAGTTGTACCAAACGTCTGATATGAGTTTGTGAATGGGGTTATCGACCTCATCAAGTAACACACATTGACACAGAAACTACTACTACGAGAGTTTGTAAATGGGGTTATCGACCTCATCAAGAAACACACATTGACACAGAAACTACTACTACGAGAGTTTGTGAATGGGGTTATCGACCTCATCAAGTAACACACATTGACACAGAAACTACTACTACGAGAGTTTGTGAATGGGGTTATCGACCTCATCAAGTTTCACACATTGACACAGAAACTACTACTACGAGAGTTTGTAAATGGGGTTATCGACCTCATCAAGTAACACACATTGACACTGAAACTACTACTACGAGAGTTTGTGAATGGGGTTATCGACCTCATCAAGTAACACACATTGACACAGAAACTACTACTACGAGAGTTTGTAAATGGGGTTATCGACCTCATCAAGTAACACACATTGACACAGAAACTACTATTACGAGAGTTTGTGAATGGGGTTATCGACCTCATCAAGTAACACTTATTGACACAGAAACTACTACTACGAGAGTTTGTGAATGGGGTTATTGACCTCATCAAGTAACACACATTGACACAGAAACTACTACTAAGCCATCAACACTTGTACAAAACGTCTGATATGAGTTTGTGAATGGGGTTATCGACCTCATCAAGTAACACACATTGCCACAGAAACTACTACTACTAGAGTTTGTGAATGGGGTTATCGACCTCATCAAGTAACACTTATTGACACAGAAACTACTACTACGAGAGTTTGTGAATGGGGTTATTGACCTCATCAAGTAACACACATTGACACAGAAACTACTACTAAGCCATCAACACTTGTACAAAACGTCTGATATGAGTTTGTGAATGGGGTTAGCAACCTCATCAAGTCAAACACATTGACACAGACACCTCCACTACACCATCAACAGTTGTACAAAACGTCTGATATGAGTTTGTGAATGGGGTTAGCAACCTCATCAAGTCAAACACATTGACACAGAAACCACTACTACAGGAGTCCGTGGATTCTTTGTGCAGGCTTCCTATCACGTGACTAGCTGTAGTCATGGTTACATGTACCACTAAGACATTTATGATCTTTGTGCAGTCTTCCCACCACGTGACTGCCAGTAGTCATGAATACATGAACCACTAAGTCGTTATGTCTGCGAGTTTACCTGTCCATCTCTGCGGATAGAGTAGTCGGTGATGAAAGGTTGCCCGCTTGAAATCCTATTGTACCAGAAGAGTGCGACTGTTTTCGCACGTAAATGGCCATGCGAGTTTACTTATCGATGATTTGGCTTATTTGACCGACTAATTATTGTCGTGATAAGACACAGCACAGATGGTCAAACAGGAGTTTGTGTTTGCATAAGGAGCGCAGGTCAAGTATCGACTTGGTGGGATGATAGAGCAGAAATGTTGTAATATTTTCGGGTAGATATAAGAAGTTCTATGTAATCATTGACCAGAATATTTGACCCTCACGTTTGCGATATATGGAAAATGTGACCTTTATATTACGTTCAAAATATTTTCATGTCGGAAATATTTTGAATTTCCCCACGAGACATGCATGTTTGAAAACGATGGGCTTTTTACTTAGCTTCATACCAGAGCGGGGTAGGACAGTGAATATTACCTGACACGTTTCAGTATTAAGAAACTGTGAGAAATTGCTTGCCAAGAAGACTACTATCAAACTTGCTAGAAATTTGAATTCAGAAATTCCATTGTATCTGGCCGGACATGTTATGGGAGAATCTTGATGGACTTACAAAAAACCGGCCAGGAAATTTCTATGTTTTAAATAAGGAAAGCCGCTGTCTGAGGAAACTGATAGAAACACACAAAGTCAGAGAGGGAACTTATAAAATTAACAACACCAAGAACACGTGTAAGAGGCCTGATCCAGTGTCTTAACTTTATTCATCTGAGCAAAAAAGTATGTAAGCCAGGATTGACGTAAGTTGTGATTTTACATTCTATGTTTCATTAATAACATGTGAACTCACATATAAGTATATATACATCTTTTAAATTATTTAAAAGGTCGACATTTTTCTCTGTATTTAAATAAAAATGTTGCACGTACGTTGAAATAGTAAACACTTAAATGCTGTTCCATTTTTAATGGTACTACTCCTCTCGAGGCTCTTTTAATGTCGTAAATCTGCACATCAAACTATCTGTCAGCGCTGATCTAGCGTTCCTCGTGAATCTCTTCAACATACTGTATTATATAACTTTGATTTTTCTTTTTGTTGCGGTTTTCTAAGCCTCTTTTGTCCATTCTCCTGTATATTTCCTCTTGTCTATGTTTTAATGTTTCTTATTTGTTCTTGGTTTAGCTTCTATGTACACATTATAAACCTTGGCTTTGAAACTTCTTGGTTTCTTTGTGTTTAAATCTGCTTTCTTGATTTTTTTTTTCTGTCTTGTTTCTTATTGATGGTTGCCGTTGATATTCACGCTGTGTGCGGAAGTTCTATTTTTCGTCACTGAAGAGCTGGAATAACACTTCTTCTTCTTCTTCTTCCGTCCTTAGCCACCGACCGTCAAAGCAGTCAGTGGCCATTACGCCTAGTGGCGTCTTAGGGCAACAGCAGATAGGTTTTCTTTGCCATTGTTTCCCATCACGCCTATTGGCGTCTTTAGGGCAACGGCAAATCAATCCATCTGCTGTTGTTTCCGTAATCGAAGTGACTGGCAAACGGGTGATCAGCCCGTTGGATGGAATAACACGGTGGGGATTAAAAGATTCTGGAAGATAAAGACTTTATGCCTTTGATTTTTTTTCCTCTTTCTTATAGATTAACCAGAGGCGACTTTCAGGCCAGCTATTGTACAAAGAGGTAGTTCATTCACTCCAATTACAAAAGGTCTTGTTAGGATGATGTACGTAAACAAACAAAATAATCTGCTTGTATGGTACCTAACACCTTGATAAAATGTGTCCCGGGTTTATAATGTTGGTATGATCCTAGATTGTGTGAGTCAACATTAAACGTTTGGTATTAGAACAGCACAACCTTTTAATATATACAGGGTGTCACGGATTACCTCCCCTTGCTCTGCAGTGATGATCCGAGAAGGGCCAAAACCTAGAAAATCTAATGTTGTGACATTATTGGGTCGATCTCTGATTCACTACGGCAGTAATCAGTTACATTTGTTGGACTGACTAATTACATGCTTTTAAATGGTCGACACCACTTTCTTTTTCTGCTATGTAGCAGATAATATGTATTTTCAAACATTTTTACACTTCTCTCACTGATACGTCGTCAGGTCTGTTTGGTTATCCGTTTCTCCCTGCTTTGCAAGGAACAGCTCAGATAATAATTAATCGACAACCATGTTCGTTAATATCGGTTGTGGCCGACATCAGACTGCAGATTAACACAAAAATCGCCCAGCACATTAAGATGGTGAAGAGGCGGATTGTGCGTTCTCAAGCGTCAGATAACTAGATTACTCGTTTGTGCGACAATTTTTGGACATACATGTATGACATCACCGTTTCCGGCACACCTTGTTACAAAAACATTACTTTATATTAAAGTAATGATAAGTTCTTTGTACCCATTTCCGACAGAGGATCGGATGTTTTCATTAAATATATGGGAGACGTGACCTTTTGCATAACGCATATTATTTCACGTGGAAATAATTCTGAAATTATCCACTAAACACGCATGTTTCAAACGATTGTAGCTTTCTTAGCATCGTAATAAAACAAATGCGGGGGAGGACAGGCAATATAACCTGATCTTTTTAAAGTTTTAAGACACTGTGACACTTCACTGTGAGGATCGCTTGCCAAGACGAAACCAGACTGTCAGGATTAGAAATCAGCATTCTCTTTATCAGACAGGACTTTGTGGAACATCTTAAAGGACTTAAAGAGCCCAGGAAAACTGTTTTAATAAGGAACCGGAATCTGAGGAAACTGAAATATGGAGTCATAGTGGGAGAGTAGTGCTAACCTAACGACCCTCAAGACACGTGAAAACAAGGTATCTGCCAGTACCTTAAACCTACTTCTCTGAGCAAACAGTCTGTGAGCCAATATTGGCGTAAGTTGTACTTTTTACATTTTAGATTTGTTATTACTAACATGTGAACTAATATGTCTATATGTCCATATGGATATCAATATGTGAAAAGTTCTATTGGATGTCCAAGTCATTTGAGGTTGGCAACCTCATCATATAGAATAATGATGTCATGAACCACCACTGCAAGGGCTGGTGACTGCTTTATTGCCAGTTTCTCAATGAGAACTAACAAGCATAGGTAGTCTCAAGTTCCATATGGAGCCGGGAGGATAAGATAAAAGAAATGATGTACAATTTAATTATAATATTTCTTTTCCAAAACAGTGTAAATGTCTATTTAAACATATGCACTTTAAAATTAATGAAATTTTCAAAGCTTTTCAACCAGTGTAGATGTTACAATCTATATTGTGAACACTTTTCCATCAGTGTAGATGTTAATGTAAACATATTCTAAACTACTAACCTGTTCACTTGAATGTAAAGTAAATATAAAGCTATTCAATTTAAATGTAAAGAACGTTTTCTCTCGAGGGATTACGCTTAATGTTCATCGACGGTAAATTCTGAGGTAGAGGGGATGGTGGAATAGGAATAGGAAGACACATACGCATGTTTTGGGAAACGCAATACTCAGGAGAGCATAATGTTTCTAGTGGTAACAGATACTAAGAAACAACAAGTGATATTAAGGGGTGTCAACCAGACAATATGCCAATGAGTTGGTTGCTTTCTGTGTGTGACAGAAATATGTACTGTTGTCTAGCCTCTTAATCGCTTAGACCACCATGATAATTATCATATTTAATTCAGTAGACGAGAGACAGTGTTCCAATCACAAGAATGTAGAAGTGTTTTCAAGACATTTTGAAACCCAGGTATGTTGTGTAATTTAAGTAGTCTAGTAAATACAAGAGAAGAACAATAGATAGTAGCTAGTCAGGAGAACTAGGAAATGGTAGACCGGTTGTCAGCATAACGAGTAGGAAATGATAGAATTTAGCAGAAATTATCACCCCTGGTGGTTACGCTAGTCTTTACCAAGACACGCTAAGCAGAGCACAGAAAAAAAAAGACAGAGACAGAAGAATTAGAATCAACATGTTTGAGTGACAGTTGAATTTCCCATACATGAAGAATTTAGAAGGGAGATAAATCTCGACAGCAGTAGTCGTTATCCAGTCGTGAACGCCCTAACATCTAGAGACAGCTAGTAAACACTGAGGTAGTAAGGAAGAATGAAGGCCCTAACATCTAGAGACAGCTAGTAAACACTGAGGCAGTAAGGAAGAATGAAGGCCCTAACATCTAGAGACAGCTAGTAAACACTGAGGCAGTAAGGAAGAATGAACGCCCTAACGTCTAGAGACAGCTAGTTAACACTGAGGCAGTAAGGAAGAATGACCGCCCTAACATCGAGAGACAGCTAGTAAACACTAAGGCAGTAAGGAAAAATGAACGCCCTAACGTCTAGAGACAGCTAGTAAACACTGAGGCAGTAAGGAAGTGTGAACGCCCTAACATCTAGAGACAGCTAGTAAACACTGAGACAGTAAGGAAGAATGACCGCCCTAACATCTAGAGACAGCTAGTAAACACTGAGACAGTAAGGAAGAATGACCGCCCTAATTTCTAGAGACAGCTAGTTAACACTGAGGCAGTAAGGAAGAATGAAGGCCCTAACATCTAGAGACAGCTAGTAAACACTGAGGCAGTAAGGAAGAGTGAACGCCCTAACATCTAGAGACAGCTAGTAAACACTGAGGCAGTAAGGAAGAATGAACGACCTAACATCTAGAGACAGCTAGTAAACACTGAGGCAGTAAGGAAGAATGAACGCCCTAACATCTAGAGACAGCTAGTAAACACTGAGGCAGTAAGGAAGAATGAACGCCCTAACATCTAGAGACAGCTAGTAAACACTGAGACAGTAAGGAAGAATGACCGCCCTAACATCTAGAGACAGCTAGTAAACACTGAGGCAGTAAGGAAGAATGACCGCCCTAACATCTAGAGACAGCTAGTAAACACTGAGGCAGTAAGGAAGAATGAACGCCCTAACATCTAGAGACAGCTAGTAAACACTGACGCAGTAAGGAAGAATGACCGCCCTAACATCTAGAGACAGCTAGTAAACACTGAGGCAGTAAGGAAGAATGAGAGAGCAAGACATTGAGAAAATAATTGAGTTTAAATTTATGCTGTACAAGGTTGACCAACCTCAAGGGAAAGTTGGACTCATTATTTCACACCAGCCACGTTACATGTAAATAAACGTCATCATAGTTTGCACTGTTGTCGGAGTCAAGTTACTCATATAGTGTTGATATCAATCGTTAGTTGTCTGAGTCAAGTTACTCATGAAGTGTTGATATCAATCGTCAGCTGTCTGCTTGAACTGTTGTTGTTTTGCATCAGTAAGAAATGACTTTTATACCATCAACCAAGGCCTGACTACTGTTGGGGTAGTGATACGAACCACTATACAACATCATCAGCAATGCACGACAACACATACATGTGGCTGGCAACCACATCATGTTTATTTAATTGGTACAGAAACCACCACTGGAAGATCACATGCATGTTTTAATGTAGGCTGTCTGTAAGGTGACCAGCTGTAGTTGTGGATCTATGCTCCATAGGGCGCTTTAGGAACATGAATACATAACTCTTACATAATCAGCAAATATATCACACATTATATAACTCTTAAATAATCAGGAAATATATCACACATTACATAACTCTTACATAAACATGAAATATATCACATTACATAACTCTTACATAAACATGAAATATATCACACATTACATAACTCTTACATAACCCGGAAATATATCACACATTACTTAACTCTTACATAATCAGGAAATATATCACACATTATATAACTCTTACATAATCAGGAAAAATATCACACATTACATAACTCTTACATAATCAGGAAATATATCACACATTACTTAACTCTTACATAATCAGGAAATATATCACACATTCCATAACTCTAACATAATCCGGAAATATATCACACATTACATAACTCTTACACAATCAGGAAATATATCACCCTTTACATAACTCTTACATAATCAGGACATATATCACACATTACAAAATAGCCTACTGATATAACCGACTGATCCAGGCACATGGTTAATATTTGAAGTAGATGCCCTGCTTTGAAACGTTGCAAACACCGAACCAAATAATACGACGTAAAAGTAATGACGTATTTTTTGTTTAAGATTTTGATACCGATCACCTTGCCACGGGTAGCAAGAATGCTAGCCATTGGACACAGTCACATCCCAGTATTCAGTTTTTTCTTCATTTATTTACTTATTTATTTATTTGGTTTAAGCAAATCCAAACTCCTCGTTAAGAAATAAACATTTATTACAAATTAATTTCATATTAAGTTAAGAAATAACCCTTGACCATAAATACGAAGTAATATAAAAAAATGTGTTTTTCTTTTATTAATAACACGGAAGCGGAAATCTATTGATAGAAATACAACAAGGGTAATTTTCTGATTAATGAACAGAACTAGTTAGTGCTAATGAAACATTTTGTTGTGCTTTTTTTTTTTTTTTTAGTATCCGGCCTTTGGCTAGGATCATGTGTCTAGACGCAGGGACCAGTAGTGACATTTATGTCATGAGGCCCTCTGTGTAAGAACACAGAAGACCACTACAATGACACCTGGTGTCATTGGGTCTTTTTGTGTTGGGACATGTGGTTTTGACCAGAGCCGGGTTTTGGGCGGGGACCAATGCAACCTCATGCGAGGAAAAAATATGCAACCTCATGCGAGGAAATTTAAAAAAAAAACAAAAAAAAAAAACATTTTGCTGTGGACATTTACGACGGAATGTAGGAGACACAATAAATTATCTTTCAGAGTGGTAGAACAGCTAAGTGCTCAATACTTTAAAATGTGCATTAAGTTGAAAATCTTTTAAATTTTTTGACAACGTGCATAGAAAAAAAAAAAAGAAAATTTAAAAAAGGAAAAATCACAAATAATTTACCTGAAACATAATGTTATGACCAATGCAACTGTTTATAATAAATTTAAACATTTACAAAGAATGAACATCTTCTAATCAGTCTCAAATTTTGTTCGTAATCTAATTGTTTCCCTTAAAAAGCAAATAAGCTACCTCCCCTAACTAGTCATTGATAACGGGAGATAATTATGTAAAATATTAATGTCGTCCGTGACAAGTGTTAATTGTTTCTTGCCTCGCTCCAGTGTTTCTATCATTTATTACTTCATCCTCAAGGCGTTGTAGTTACACAGTCCAATTGTGTTTGTAATGTTTCTGTGTCGCTCAAGTGACGGACTCAGCCGCTGCTTACAGCATCACGTGGTTAAGTATCTTTTTACTTTATTTCCGATGTCCCGTCCAATCTGACCAGATGTATGATCTTTCGCTTATAATGGGCGTATTTTTTCTAATTGCTATTAAGTTGCGACCGCTAGACTGTTATCTCAGTCGTTTTTTTATTTGTTTTATTTATTTGTTAGCATTGTTGTAAGCAGTGAAAAGGGCTAATCGTGTAAAGGACCGTGCGCTGGTTGCCTATAGTCGTCACGTGGTGCGTTTATTCTAGCATTGTTGCGTATTTATTGTGTGTATTTATTTATTTTGCAAGTGTGTTACTTTTATTTCTACAGCTATTATTATTGATTCCACGGCAGCTCTGAAAAGGACACGTACTTAAAAGGTCGACTGGCAGAAATTTAGATGTATGTGTGTTTTTGGTTGGTTCAGTTTGTGTGTTTACCGCTTGTGTCCGCCGATAGTGTCATCTTTCTTAGCTCCAGCTGATTTATGACTTTGTTGATGATGATTGGTCGTAGGACCTCTAAAACTGTAACGAGTTATTCGTTCATTACATTCTTCCATTGTCTTGTTTTATTTGATGTGTCAGTGATGATCTGTCTCTCTTGCTTTACGATTTTGTTTCGTTGGTGGAGGACTGAGTGCTTTCTTTTCTTGCCTATATATTTATATAACTGTCAGGTGTGTAGTCAGTTGTCGGAGTTGAGTTTTGATGTGTAGTTCCTGTTTACGTGACTGTGTCTTTGTCGTTAATCTATTTCTTGCCTTAATTTTCCGAATCTTTTGGCCGAATACCATCACCAACCAAGCTTGCATGCACACCATTATAGCTAGTAGACGGTGGAGTTGAGTTGGCCACGTCCTCAGAAGAGACTCTGATGCCATCACAAGAACAGCTATGCTATGGACCTCTGAAGGAAAACGAAAGAGAGGCCAACCAAAAAGAACTTGGGGAGAACTATTGGGTCAAGATGCAAAGAATGAACCAGAACTGGGGCAATACACGAATGATGGTCACTGGCAGAGCAAAGTAGAAGCAGTTTGTTGCTACCCTACAAGTCCCCATATTTCTAGGTGGCTGTCGTAAATGTTTTAAAGATAGGTATCAGGAGTTAATTGGCCCAGTCTGAGCAGACATGCTATTGGTAAGTAGGTGAGAATGAAGGTGTAAGTGATAGCTTCCACGAGTAAGTAGTGTAAGGGTAGAATCTGTCTCTGGATTTAGAAGATGCTCTGATCAGGCCTATCTTTACGACAGTAATTTCTTATTAGACAATACTGCTCTCCATACAAGTATCATATATGTTTAACTATTCTCTCTCTCTCACACACACACACACACACACACACACACACACACACACACACACACACACGCACACACACACACACACACACGCACACACAGAGAGAGTTATGTGACCACAAGACACACAAACGTGAAAACTATGGTACATGGAGTATGGGTATGGGCTGAGCTGACCGACACAAGTAATTAAGTTGTTGTTAAGTTTAATATCATATAACTGTTCACAACATCAAAACATATATATATATATATATATATATATATATATATATATATATATATATATATATATATATATATATATATATATATATATATATATATATATATATATATATATATATAAATCGTGTACAGACATAGGAAGATAAGCCAATAATGCTCTCCCTCTTGTTGAGAAAAGGATCCCGCAAGAAGTAAATAATCCCAAAAGGTCAAAAGATTTGCACTAGGGGTAGGATAGGCAGTACAGTAAAGAACGAGTCACACTACAGTGCTATGCAGTAAAGAAAAATATATTACACAATGGTTAGCAATGAAAAGAACCAAAATTTGCAGGTACAATGTTTCCTGTAACAAATGAAAAATATTTCACTCTTTCTCTCTTTCTCTGTTATACTTGGCCACTCATTCGCTCCTTACCTACACTGTTGAAAAACAATTGTGTTGACAAATAATCCTTGGAAAAATGCATATAATGTCCAGTAATTTGTATCATCCGAATCAGGCCCCAGTTCCTCTGATAAGAATTAAACTGTACACGGGGAACGCCTAATTAGTGATATGTTTCTGGATACACAAGTTTGTCCACTAGGTTGGTTAGTGCCGGAACACTCTGAGATATGCCATTACTCGGTAACCAGCAGGAAAAACATATGACTGAACAAATAACTATTGTCGATTCTAACGATGATGATACTATTATCGGCTTGCTCTGGGTGAGTACCGATTATGAACAGTGTTTTATCCTGGGTAAATTCCACGGGTGTAAGCGACTGTCAGAAGTCGGGAAGACTTATTAGGTATATGGCCACACCGGGCTGATAAAATAAAATGGGAAAAATATATGGGTAATTTGTCATTCCCCTTGATCAATTACAGTTCAAAGAATAATATTGTGTCGCCCTGGTCCTTCCTGCTCACACTGATAAAGTCGAACGCCAAGGGAAAACTACACTATTAGTACTTCAGTAACTGAGGAAACGTCCACAAATAGGAAACCGCTAGCCGCTGGTTTTTTTTTATCAAGTTCTGTATTTAGGAAGAAACAAAGCATTTCTAACATGACAAATTCTAGGCTATCAAGCGTAGGGAATGATCTCTTAACTCCTCCGCCACTAAATTAAATTTAAGGCACACGGGGTATTAATCTATACTATCGCACGTCGCTTGACGAGTACGGGTTTGATAAAAGCATGCAGCTTTTCCACCTCCGCCACGGTAAACAATCAGCGTACAATGTCAGTTTTAATTCAGTTATGACTGCGGTTCCTTACAATACTCGCCTGTGATTTCTAGCTTGATTATTCTCGGCTGCTGTCGTTTTTCTTTTTCCCACATGATATTTAATGATAGTCACTATATAATTACACACAAATGAAGACATAATTCGCATTTTGCTCTGTCCCTTTATCCGTCCCTCAAAGCATTTATTTAGTCAGTTCAGCCGGATACTCTAGTGAAAATTAGTTGATTGATTCTTGATATTAATCTGAACCACTGGTAAGAAAATCTATATACGTTTACTATTCCGCTATTCTTAACGCTAGGGACTCACAGTGTATAACATGGTAATTCTCTAACACATTTAATACTTAAGCACAACTTATATTATTATTACCAGAAAAACCGAATAATCCCCGCGAAGGCCATTAAGCACTATTTCACATAGGTTCTAGCGTGTGCGTTAAGATTATCCAAAATTTCTTGAGAGGCTTGATACGGACTAAATGTGTAGACAGCATATATACAAATTCTGCGTGATCTCTTTGAAGGATGTCAAAAGTCACACCTTGGGCGTTTCGTGAGAAATCTGCGAGCTGGCTTCACGAGATAAAAAGATTCTTCGGTTTTCTCCCTCGCTATGCCGAAACGGCATCAGAGACTTGTCTCTTGCGAGCGAACGGTCTTTGATTATCCCCCCTTGTTTAAATCAAATGCTTAATTCCCCCTGAAAATGTCGGACATCAAAGATGATAGGGAAATATTTTAATCTCCCTTGAAGTTGCTACCGGGGTTTCCTCACGTGCTTTCTGTCATTTCCCGATGGTTGACATGTCAGCTCGCGTGAGAACTCTGTAAAACAGGACGGTTCACACCCTTATTATCGGCATAATGCGAATAATAGGTAAGCAAATCGTTAACGTAAGAAAAACACGAAACATAGGCGTGGCTAAATATGAGTTAGACAGATAGCAAAATGCATGGATTTTGAGTTAACAAAACGTGAATACTAATGAGGAAACAAAGGTGGGAAGCGAAGCGCGGACGGATTCATGTAGTAAACTGTGGCGTGAGGTTTTTATTGGCTCTAGGATCAGTATAGTACTGACAATTACAGAAATAGAATTTCTGCAGAAAATGGTGAAGTCCCAGTGTCTGAGAGAACTACTGGTATCACAAATTAGTTACGGCTGTGAATGATCTGATCTCGAAACAATAGTAGAGAGGAGACCGACATAAAGTGCCACCTCCGCTGTGTAACTAACTGTGATATTAAAAAACAAGGAAACAGATTTTTACTTAACAATGATAAAATTGACAAGTCGTTCAAATACAATTTCCTTATTATTTATTTAGTATATACACTATCTACTCTTGTGCTGAAGGGTGAATGTTGAAAAATGGAATGTAATGGATTTGTAAGTTTACATATGATTTACAAATATTTATATTTAAATAGATATGTAAATATATTACAAGTTTTCCAATAATAGGAACAAAAAATTATATCAGCTGTGCTGTTATTCAATTATACTAAATGTATCAGCTGTGCTGTTAATTAAATATATAAAATTTATCAGCTATGCTGTTATTTTTGTCTCTTACTATGCTACTCAGTTTTTTGTCACTGACAGTTTCTATGCTCACAATTGCCGACGGAAATGGTACGACTGTGTACTCATCTCTCAAATGTTATGTTCTTCTTAGTTTCTCGCACACCACTTGCTGATGGTCGTTTCGTTAGCCCACCCAAGACTGAGGGGGACTAAAGAGGTTGATCCTGTGCAATCACTGTGCTCCTGCGACGTTCCAGGCAGCTGGATTGACACGACATACGACCTCAGGTTTGATGACACGAATAAAACCCTCTAAGATTTTTTAAACCGGCCAGGTTTTGACTCGACTTAGTGAAGCAGGCTGCAGATCAATGCACTCAGGTAAACCATAAATAAAGGATCCCGTTACACGCCCATTGAGAGGGTTCTTTCCTCCTGTCGTCTTTTAGATTTTTGCTTTTGTTTATATGATATAATGTTTTACTAACTTTCTGCTAGTGGGGGCTTGGTGCCCATTAGATTTTCTACATTAAGTTCTATTTTGCAGTTATTGCAATAGTTATTTATATTTTGTCTGTGTTGGTCGTATTTGTTGCATTTAAGTAAGAAGTGTTTAGTGGTATAGGATTACCTCGGCTTTCGTCGCTTCGAGTTTCGTCGCTTTGCTCTTTCGTCGGTTTTCAGTTATATCCAGGTTTCCAAATTTCGTCGCTCGCTTCGCTCTTTCGTCGGTTTTCAATTATACCACGTTTCCAAATTTCGTCGCTCGCTTCACTCTTTCGTCGGTTTTCAATTATACCACGTTTCCAAATTTCGTCGCTCGCTTCACTCTTTCGTCGCATTTCGTCACAACCGCTCTTCATCTTGTTTCTGTCGTCGTTCAGTCTGTGAACAGAAGTCGTTCGGTGCGCACTGTTTTTTGAAGTTGTCCGCATTGAATCTCTTATATTTGTGATTAAACATATTAATACTACTTATTTTTGTGATTAAAATAACCAATCAATTCATACAATATTACATTTGTGATTATACTGTAAACAGTTCATAGTTATTTTTGTGATAACAGTATAATGGCAGTGTTCATATCGTGATTATAAAGCACGTGTTCAGTTTTCATACTGTACGTTTTGTGTTTAGGCACTATACTACTTATTTTTTGTGCTTAATTATATTTATAATTGGACCTAAGTGTTGTGACAAAGTTAAAACTACCAATAAGTAGAGGACGCAGTTGCTTACTGGGACAGGGTGGATCCGAATTTCGACAGAAGCTCACAAAAGTTATAAATAGTGGTGTAGAACCAAAATATATCCTGTTACAGATGAACTGGGATATTTGGTGTTCTATCACCCAATATTGTACCTTTTGAGCTTCCTGTCCTGAAATTCTGGATCCACCCTGACAGTATAGCAACTGCGTCCTCTTACTACATGGTATTGTTTTAACTCTGTCCACAACTGACTTCCGCCCCAATTATAAATCCACGGCCTAATCTCGACGATTAAAGCACAAAAATAAGTAGTATAGGGCCTAAACACAAACAAATCGTACAGTATGAAAACTGAAACCCGTGCTTTATAATCACGATATGAACACTGCAGATTATAGTGCTGTTATAACAAAAATAACTATGAACTGTTTACAAGTTATAATCACAAATGTAATATTGTATGAATTGATTGGTTATTTTAATCACAAAATAAGTAGTATTAATATTGTTTAATCACAACATATAAGACGATTCAATGCGGACAACTTCAAAAAAACAGTGCGCACGAACGACTTCTGTTCACAGACTGAACGACGAACAGAAACAAGATGTAAGAGCGGTTGTGACGAAAATGCGACGAAAAGAGTGAAGCGAGCGACGAAAATTTGGAAACGTGTATAATTGAAAAACCGACGAAAGAGTGAAGCGAGCGACGAAAATTTGGAAAACATGGTATAATTGAAAAAAACCGACGAAAGAGCGAATGCGAGCGACGAAATTTGGAAACCTGGATATAATTGAAAACCCTTACGACGAAAGAGCAAAGCGACGAAACTCGAAGCGACGAAAGCCGAGTAATCATATACCACTAAACACTTCTTACTTAAATGCAAACAAATACAGTACCAACACAGACAAATATAAATAAACTATTGCAATAACTGCAAAATAGAACTTAATGTAGAAAATCTAATGGGCACCCAAGCCCCCACTAGCAGAAAGTTAGTAAAACATTATATCATATAAACAAAAGCAAAAATCTAAAAGACGAAGGAGGAAAGAACCTCTCCCAATGGGCGGTGTAACGGGATCCTTTATTTATGGTTTTACCTGAGTGCATTGATCTGCAGGCCTGCTTCCACTATAGTCGAGTCAAAACCTGGCTGAGGTTTAAAAATCTTAGAGGGTTTTATTCGTGTGTCATCAAACCTGAGGTCGTATGTCGTGTCAATCCAGCTGCCTGGAACGTCGCAGGAGCACAGTGATTGCACAGGATCAACCTCTTTAGTCCCCCTTCATCAGTCTTGGGTGGGCTAAAACGAAAACGACCATCAGCAAGTGGTGTGCGAGAAACTAAGAAGGAACATAACATTTGAGAGATGAGTACACAGTCGTACCATTTCCGTCGGCAATTGTGAGCATAGAAACTGTCAGTGACAAAAATGAAGTTAGCATAGTAAGAGACCAAAAATAACAGCATAGCTTGATAAATTTTTATATATTTAATTAACAGCACAGCTGATACATTTAGTATAATTGAATAACAGCACAGCTGATATAATTTTTTGTTCCTATTATTGGAAAACTTGGTAATATATTTACATATCTATTTAAATATATAATATTTGTAAATCATTATGTAAACTTACAAATCCATTACATTCATTTTTCAACATTCACCCTTCAGCACAAGAGTAGATAGTGTATATACTAAATAAATAATAAGGAAATTGTATTTGAACGACTTGTCAATTTTATCATTGTTAAGTAAAAATCTGTTTCCTTGTTTTTTAATATCACAGTTAGTTACACAGCGGAGGTGGCACTTTATGTCGGTCTCTCCTCTCTACTATTGTTTCGAGATCAGATCTCTTCACCAGCCGTAACTAATTTGTGATACCAGTAGTTCTCTCAGACACTGGGACTTCACCATTTTCTGCAGAAATTCTATTTCTGTAATTGTCAGTACTATACTGATCTAGAGCCAATAAAAAAACCTCACGCCACAGTGTTTACTACATGAATCCCGTCCGCGCTTCGCTTCCCACCTTTGTTTTCCTCATTAGTATTCACGTCTTTGTTAACTCCAAACATCCATGCATTTTGCTTATCTGTTCTAACTCATTTTTAGCCCACGCCTATGTTTGTGTTTTTCTTACGTTAACGATTTGCTTACCTATTATTCGCATTATGCGATAATAAGGGTGTGACCGTCCTGTTTTACAGAGTTCTCCACGCGAGCTGACATGTCAACATCATCGGGAAATGACAGAAAGCACGTGAGGAAAACCCCCGGTAAGCAACTTCAAGGGAGATTAAAATATTTCCCTATCATCTTTGATGTCAGCTGACATTTTCCAGGGGGAATTAAGCATTTGATTTAAACAACGGGAGGGATAATCAAAGGACCGTTTTCGCTCGCAAGAGACAAGTCTCTGATGCACCGTTTCGGCATCTGAGCGAGGGAGAAAAACGAAAAGAATCTTTTTATCTCGTGTGAAGCCAGCTCGCAGATTTCTCACGAAACGCCCAAGGTGTGGACTGCTTTTGTACATCCTTCAAAGAGATCACGCAGAATTTGTATATATATGCTGTCTTACACATTTAGGCCGTATCAAGCCTCTCAAGAAATTTTGGATAAATCTTAACGCACACGCTTAGAACATATGATGAAATAGTGCTTAATGCCTGCTCGCGGGGATTATTCGGTTTTTCTGGTAATAATAAATATAATGTTGTACAGTTGTGCTCTTAAGTATTAAATGTGTTAGAGAATTACCATTGTTATAAACTGTGCAGTCCTAGCGTTAAGAATAGCGGAATAGTAAAACGTATATAGATTTTTCATTACAGTGGTTCAGATTAATATCAAGAATCAATCAAATAATTTTCTCTAGAGTATTTCCTGCTGAACTGATGACTAAAATAATTGGCTTTGAGGGGACGGTATAAAGGGACAGGAGCAAAAATGCTCGAATTATGTCTTTCTTTTGTGTGTTAATTATATAGTGACTTTCATTAAATATCATTGTGGGAAAAAGAAAAACGACAGCAGCCGAGTATATTCAAGCTAGGAAATCACCAGGCGAGTATTGTATGGAACCTCGAGGTCATAACTGAATTAAAAACTGCCATTGTACAGCTGTTTGTTTACCGTGGCAGGATGTGGAAATAGCTGCATGCTTTTATCCAAACCGTAACTCGTTCAAGCGGGACGTGCGCGATAGTATAGATTAATACCCCGATGGTGCCTTAAATTTTAATTTAGTGGCGGAGGAGTACGTTAAGAGATCACTATCCCTACGCTTGACTAGGCTAGTATTAGAATGGTCATGTTAGTAATTGCTTTGTATCTTCCTAAATACAGAACTTGATAAAAAAAAACTAGCGGCTAGCGGTTTCATATTTGTGGACGTTTCACCTCAGTTACTTGAAGTACTCAATTGTGTAGTTTTCCTCTTTGGAGTTCGACTTTATCAGTGGTGTGCAGAGGAAGGGACCAGGGCGACACACACAATATTAATTCTTTGAACTGTAAATTGATCAAGGGGATATGACAAAATTACCCATATTATTGTTTCACCATTTTATTTTATTCAGCCCGGTGTGGCCATAATACCTAATAAGTTCTTCCCGACTTCTGTCCAGTCGCTTACTCCCGTGGAATTTACCCAGGATATATACACTGTTCATAATCGGTACTCACCCAGAGGCAAAGTACGATAGTAGTATCATCATCGTTAGAAATCGGACAATAGTTATTTGTTCCGAGTCATCATGTTTTTCCTGCTGCGTTACCGAGTAATGGCACTAATCTCAGTGTGTTCCACCGGCACTTATCAAACCTAGTCGGACAAACTTGTGTTATACAGAAACATATCTAACTAATTAGGCGCTTCCCCGTGTACTGTTTAATTCTTATCAGAGGAACTGGGGCCTGATTCGGGATGATACATAATTTAATGGGACCTTTTATATGCATTTTCCAAGGAATTATTTGTCAACACAATTGTTTTTCAACAGTGTAGGTAAGGAGCGAATGAATGTGGCCAAGTATAAACAGGAAAGAGATGAAAGAGTGAATATATTTTTCCATTTGTTAACAGGAAATACATATGTACCTGCAAATTTTGGTTCTTTTCATTGCTAACCATTGTGTAATATATTTTTCTTTACTGCATAGCACTGTAGTGTGACTCGTTCTTTACTGTACTGCCCTATCCTACCCCTAGTGCAAATCTTTTGAGACCTTTTGGGATTATTTATTACTTCTTGCGGGATCCTTTTCCTCAACAAGAGGGAGAGCATTATTGGCTTATCTTACCAATGTCTGTACATCGATTTTATATATACTATATATATATATATATATATATATATATATATATATATATATATATATAATGCATATATATTATATATATATATATATATATATTATATAATATATATGTTTTGATGTTGTGAACAGTTATATGATATTAAACTTAACAACAACTTAATTAATACTTGTGTCGGTCAGCTCAGCCCATACCCATACTCCATGTACCATAGTTTTCATCGTTTGTGTATGTCTTGTGGTCACATAACTCTCTATGTGTGTGCGTGTTGTTTCGGTAGCTGTGTGTGTGTGTGTGTGTGTGTGTGTGTGTGTGTGTGTGTGTGTGTGTGTGTGTGTGTTGTGTTGTGTTGTGTGTGTGAGAAGAGACGAGAATAGTTAAACATATATGATACTTGTATGGAGAGCAGCAGTATTGTCTAATAAGAAATTACTGTCGTAAAGAATAGGCCTGATCAGAGCATCTTCTAAATCCAGAGACAGATTCTACCTCTTACACTTTACTTACTCGTGGAAGTGCTATCACTTACACCTTCATTCTCACCTACTTACCAATAGCATGTCTGCTCAGACTGGGCCAATTAACTCGTGATACATATCTTTAAAACATTTACGACAGCCACCTAGAAATATGGGGACTTGTAGGGTAGCAACAAACTGCTTCTACTTTGCTCTGCCAGTGACCATCATTCGTGTATTGCCCCAGTTCTGGTTCATTCTTTGCATCTTGACCCAATAGTTCTCCCCAATGTTCTTTTTTGGTTGGCCTCTCTTTCGTTTTCCGTCAGAGGTCCATAGCATAGCTGTTCTTGTGATGGCATCGGGGTCTCTTCTGAGGACATGGCCAACCCAGCTCCAGCGTCTGCCAGCTATGATGGTGTGCATGCAAGCTTGGTTTTGGTGATGGTATTCGGCCAAAAGGATTCGGAAAATTAAGGCAAGAAATAGATTAACGACAAAGACACAGTCACGTAAACAGGAACTACACATCAAAACTCAACTCCGACAACTGACTACACACCTGACAGTTATATAAATATATAGGCAAGAAAAGAAAGCACTCAGTCCTCCACCAACGAAAACAAAAAATCGTAAAGCAAGAGAGACAGATCATCACTGACACATCAAATAAAACAAGACAATGGTAAGAATGTAATGAAACGAATAACTCGTTACAGTTTTTAAGAGGTCCTACGACCAATCATCATCAACAAAGTCATTAAATCAGCTGGAGCTAAGAAAGATGACACTAATCGGCGGACACAAGCGGTAAACACACAAACTGAACCAACCAAAAAAACACACATACATCTAAATTTCTGCCAGTCGACCTTTTAAGTACGTGTCCTTTTCATAGCTGCCGTGGAATCAATAATAATAGCTGTAGAAATAAAAGTAACACACTTGCAAAAAAAAATAAATACACACATAAAATACCAACAATGCTAGAATAAACGCACGACGTGACGATTATAGGCAACCAGCTCACGGTCCTTTACACGATTAGCCCTTTTCAGGGCTTACAACTATGCTAACAAATAATATAAAAAAAAATAAAAAAAAACGACTGAGGTAAATAGTTTAGCGGTCGCAACTTAATAGCAATTAGAAAAACATACGCCCATTATATAGCGAAGATCATACATCTGGTCAGGATTGGACGGGACATCGGAAATAAAGTAAAAAGATACTTAAACCACGGTGATGCTGTAAGCAGCGGCTGAGTCCGTCACTTGAGCGACACAGAAACATTACAAACACAATTGGGACTGTAATAAACTACAACGCCTTGATGGATGATGAAGTAATAAATGATAGAAAACAACACTGGAGCGAGGCAAGAAACAATTGGACACTATTACTTGTCACGGACGACATTAATATTTTACATAATTATCTCTCCGTCATCAATGAGTAGTTAGGGGAGGTAAGACTTATTTGCTTTTTAAGTGAAACAATTAGATTAATGAACAAAATTGAGTACTGATTAGAAAAATGTTCATTCTTTGTAAATGTTTATAAATTTATTATAAACAGTTGCATTGGTCATAACAATTTATGTTTCAGGTAAATTATTTGTGATTTTCCTTTTTTAAATTTTCTTTTTTTTTTCTATGCACGTTGTCAAAAAATTTAAAAGATTTTCAACTTAATGCACAATTTTAAAGTATTGAGCACTTAGCTGTTCTAACCACTCTGAAAGATAATTTTTATTTGTGTCTCCCTACATTCCGTCGTAAATGTCCACAGCAAAATGTTTTTTTTTTTTGTTTTTTTTTTTAATTTCCTCCCATGAGGTTGCCTTTTTTTTCCTCCCGTGAGGTTGCATTTGGTCCCCGCCCAATAATCCGGCTCTGGTCAAAACCACATGTCCCAACCACAAAAGAGACCCAATGACACCAGGTTGTCATTGTAGTGGTCTTCTGTGTTCTTACACAGAGGGCCTCATGACATAAATGTCACTACTGGTCCCCTGCGTCTAGACACATGATGCTAGCCAAAGGCCGGATACTAAAAAAAAAAAAAAAAAGCACAACAAAATGTTTCATTAGCACTAACTAGTTCTGTTCATTAATCAGAAAATTACCCTTGTTGTATTTCTATCAATAGATTTCCGCTTCCGTGTTATTAATAAAAGAAAAACACATTTTTTTATATTAATTCGTATTATATGTCATTTAAACTTATGGTCAATTTGTTATAACTCTTAACGAGGAGTTTGGATTTGCTTAAACCAAATAAAATAAATAAGTAAATAAATGAAGAAAAAAACTGAATACTGGGATGTGACTGTGTCCAATGGCTATAATTCTTGCTACCCGTGGCAAGGTGATCGGTATCAAAATCTTTAAACAAAAAATATACGTCATTACTTTTACGTTCGTTATTTTGTAATGTGTGATATATGTCCTGATTATGTAAGAGTTTTGTAATGTGTGATATATTTATAGATTATGTAAGAGTTATGTAAAGGGTGATATATTTCCTGATTGTGTAAGAATTAAGTAATGTTAATATATTTCCTGATTATGTAAGAGTTAATTAATGTGTGATATATTTCCTGATTATGTAAGAGTTAAGTAATGTGTGATATATTTCCAGATTATGTAAGAGTTAAGTAATGTGTGATATATTTCCAGATTATGTAAGAGTTAAGTAATGTGTGATATATTTCCAGATTATGTAAGAGTTATGTAATGTGTGATATATTTCCTGATTATATTAGAGTTAAGCAATGTGTGATATATTTCCTGATTGTGTAAAAATTAAGTAATGTGTGAATTATTTCCTGATTGTGTAAGAGTTAAGTAATGTGTGATATATTTCCTGATTATGTAAGATTTATGTAATGTGTGATATATTTCCTGATTATGTAAGAGTTATGTAATGGGTGATATATTTATTGATTATGTAAGAGTTATTTCAAATTATTATTTATGGAGCATAGATCCACAACTACAGCTGGTCACCATGGAGACAGCCTACATTAAAACATGCATGTGATCTTCCATGGTAACGTGGCTGGTTTGAAATAATGAGTAAAACTACACATGATGTGGTTGCCAGCCACATGTATGTATGGTCGTGCATTGTTGATGATGTTGTATAGTGGTTCGTATCACTACCCCAACAGTAGGCAGGCCTTGCTTGATGGTATAAAAGTCATTTCTTACTTGATGCAAAACAACAACAGTGTACGCAGACAGCCGACGATTGATATCAACACTAGATGATTAAATTAACTCAGACAGCTGACGATTGATATCAACACTAGATGAGTAACTTGACTCCGACAACAGTGCAAAATATGATGACGTTTATTTACATGTAACGTGGCTGGTGTGAAATAATGAGTCCAAACTTCCCTTGAGGTTGGTCAACCTTGTACAGCATAAATTTAAACTCAATTATTTTCTCAATGTCTTGCTCTCTCATTCTTCCTTACTGCCTCAGTGTTTACTAGCTGTCTCTAGATGTTAGGGCGTTCACGACTGGATAACGACTACTGCTGTCGAGATTTATCTCCCTTCTAAATTCTTCATGTATGGGAAATTCAACTGTCACTCAAACATATTGATTCTAATTCTTCTGTCTCTGTCTTTTATTATTTTTCTGTGTTCTGCTTAGCGTGTCTTGGTAAAGACTAGCGTAACCGCCAGAAGTGATAATTTCTGCTAAATTCTATCATTTCCTTCTCGTTATGCTGACAACCGGTCTACCATTTCCTAGTTCTCCTGACTAGCTACTGTCTATTGTTCTTCTTTGTATTTATTAGACCACTGAAATTACACAACATACCTGGGTTTCAAAATGTCTTGAAAATACTTCTACATTCTTGTGAATGGAACACTGTCTCTCGTCTACTGAATTAAATATGATAATTATCATGGTGGTCTAAGCAATTAAGAGGCTAGACAACAGTACATATTTCTGTCTCACACAGAAAGCAACCAACTCATTGGCATATTGTCTGGTTGACACCCCTTAATATCACTTGCTATTTCTTAGTATCTGTTACCACTAGAAACAATATGCTCTTCTGAGTATTGCGTTTCCCGACACATGCTTATGTGTCTTCCTATTCCTATTCCACCATCCCCTCTACCTCAGAATTTGTCGTCGATGAAAATTAAGCGTAATCCCTCGAGAGAAAACTTTCTTTACATTTAAATTGAATTGCTTTATATTTACTTTACATTCAAATGAACAGGTTAGTAGTTTAGAATATGTTTACATTAACATCTACACTGATGGAAAAGTGTTCACAATATAGATTGTTATTATTTACATCTACACTGGTTGAAAAGCTTTGAAACTTTCATTAATTTTAAAGTGCATATGTTTAAATAGACATTTACACTGTTTTGGAAATGAAATATTATAATTAGATTGTACATCATTTCTTTCATCTTTCCCTCTCGGCTCCATATGGAACTTGAGACTACCTATGCTTTTTAGTGTAGTTCTCATTGAGAAACTGGCAATAAAGCAGTCACCAGCCCTTGCAGTGGTGGTTCATGAAATCATCATTCTATATGATGAGGTTGCCAGCCTCAAATGACTTGGACATCCACTAGAACTTTTCCCATGATGATATACATATTAGTTCACCTGTTAGTAAAAAATATATAAAATGTAAAAAAGTACAACTTACTCCAATATATGCTCAAAGACTGTTTGCTCAGAGAAGGAGGTTTAAGGTACTGACAGATGCCTTGTTTTCACGTGTCTTGAGGGTCGTTAGGTTAGCAATAAACTCCCACTATGACTCCGTGTTTCAGTTTCCTCAGATTCCTGTTCCTTATTAAAACAGTTTTCATAGGTTCTTTAAGTCCTTTAAGATGTTCCACAAAGTCCGGTCTGATAAAGAGAATGTTGAATTCTAATCCTGACAGTCTGGTTTCGTCTTGGTAAGCGATCCTCACAGTGAATTGTCACAGTGTCTTAAAACATTAAAAAGATCAGGTTATATTGCCTGTCCTCCCCCGCATGTGTTTTATTACGATGCTAAGAAAGCTCCAATCGTTTTAAACTTGCGTGATTAGTGGGGTAATTTCAAAATTATTTCCACCTGAAATAATATGCGTTATGCAAAAGTATATGCATATACTTAATGAAAACATCCTATCCTCTATCGGAAATGGGTACAAAGAACTTATCATTACTTTAATATAAAGTAATGTTTTTGTAACGAGGTGTGCCGGAAACGGTGATGTCATACATGTATGTCCAAAAATTGTTGCACAAACGAGTAATCTCGTTATCTGACGCTTGAGCACACACAATCCGCCTCTTCACCATCTTAATGCGCTGGGCGATTTTTGTGTTAATCTGTAGTCTGATGTCGACCACAACCGAGATTAACCAACATGGTTGTCGATTAATTATTATCTGAGCCGTTCCTAGCAAAGCATGGGGGAAACGGATAACCAAACAGACCTGACGACGTATGAGTGAGAGAAGTGTAAGAATGTTTGAAAATACTAACTATCTGCTACATAGCAGAAAAGGAAAGTGGTGTCGACCATTTAAAAGCATGTACTTAGTCAGTCCAACAAATGAAACTGATTACTGCCGTAGTGAAGCAGAGATCGACCAAATAATGTCACAACATTAGATTCTCTAGGTTTTGGCCCTTCTTGGATCATCACTGCAGAGCGAGGGAGGCAACCTGTGACACCCTGTATATATTAAAGGCTGTGCTGTTCTAATACCAAACGTATAATGTTGACTCACACGATCTAGGATCATGCCAACATTATAAACCCAGGACACATTTTATCAAGGTGTTAGGTACCATACAAGCAGATATCTTGTTTGTTTGCGTACATCATCCTAACAAGACCTTTTGACATTGGAGTGAATGAACTACCTCGTTGTACAACAGTTGGTCTGAAAGTCGCCTCTGGTTAATCTATTAGAAAGAGAAAAAAAATCAAAGGCATAAAGTCTTTATCTTCCAGAATCTTTTAATCCCCACCGTTTTATTCCAGCTCTTCAGTGACGAAAAATAGAACTTCGGCACACTGCGTTAATATTAAAGGAAACCATCAATACGAAACAAGACAGAAAAAAAAATCAAGAAAGCAGATTTAAACACAAACAAACCAAGAAGTTCCAAAGCCAAGGTTTATAATGTGTACATAGAAGCTAAACCAAGGTTTATAATGTGTACATAGAAGCTAAACCAAGGTTTATAATGTGTACATAGAAGCTAAACCAAGGTTTATAATGTGTACATAGAAGCTAAACCAAGAACTAAGAAGAAACATAAAAATAGAGACAAGAGGAAATATACAGGAGAATGGACAAAAGAGGCATAGAAAACCGCAACAAAAAGAAAAATAAAAGTTATATAATACAGTATGTTCAAGAGATTCATGAGGAACGCTAGATCAGCGCCGACAGAAAGTTTGATGTGCAGATTTACGACATTAAAAGAGCCACGAGAGGAGTAATACCATTAAAAATGGAACAGCATTTAAGTGTTTACTACTTCAACGTACGTGCAACATTTTTATTTAAATACAGAGAAAAATGTCGACCTTTTAAATAATTTAAAAGATGTATATATACTTATATGTGAGTTCACATGATATTAATGAAACATAGAATGTAAAATCACAACTTACGTCAATCCTGGCTTACATACTTTTTTGCTCAGATGAATAAAGTTAAGACACTGGATAAGGCCTCTTACACGTGTTCTTGGTGATGTTAATTTTATAACTTCCCTCTCTGACTTTGTATGTTTCCTTCAGTTTCCTCAGACAGCGGCTTTCCTTATTCCTGGGCGCTGTTTTGTAAGTCCATCAAGATTCTCCCATAACATGTCCGGCCAGATACAATGGAATTTCTGAATTCAAATTTCTAGCAAGTTTGATAGTAGTCTTCTTGGCAAGCAATTTCTCACAGTTTCTTAATACTGAAACGTGTCAGGTAATATTCACTGTCCTACCCCGCTCTGTTTGGTATGAAGCTAAGTAAAAAGCCCATCGTTTTCAAACATGCATGTCTCGTTGGGAAATTCAAAATATGTCCGACATGATAACATTTTGAACGTAATATAAAGGTCACATTTTCCATATATCGCAAACGTGAGGGTCAAATATTCTGGTCAATGATTACATAGAACTTCTTATATCTACCCGAAAATATTACAACATTTCTGCTCTATCATCCCACCAAGTCGATACTTGACCGGCGCTCCTTATGCAAACACAAACTCCTGTTTGACCATCTGTGCTGTGTCTTATCGCGACAATAATTAGTCGGTCAAATAAGCCAAATCATCGATAAGTAAACTCGCATGGCCATTTACGTGCGAAAACAGTCGCACTCTTCTGGTACAATAGGATTTCAAGCGGGCAACCTTTCATCACCGACTACTCTATCCGCAGAGATGGACAGGTAAACTCGCAGACATAACGACTTAGTGGTTCATGTATTCATGACTACTGGTAGTCACGTGGTGGGAAGACTGCACAAAGATCATAAATGTCTTAGTGGTACATGTAACCATGACTACAGCTAGTCACGTGATAGGAAGCCTGCACAAAGAATCCACGGACTCCTGTAGTAGTGGTTTCTGTGTCAATGTGTTTGACTTGATGAGGTTGCTAACCCCATTCACAAACTCATATCAGACGTTTTGTACAACTGTTGATGGTGTAGTGGAGGTGTCTGTGTCAATGTGTTTGACTTGATGAGGTTGCTAACCCCATTCATAAACTCATATCAGACGTTTTGTACAACTGTTGATGGCGTAGTAGTGGTTTCTGTGTCAATGTATTTGACTTGATGAGGTTGATAACCCCATTCACAAACTCATATCAGACGTTTAGTACAACTGTTGATGGCATAGGAGTGGTTTCTGTGTCAATGTATTTGACTTGATGAGGTTGATAACCTCATTCACAAACTCATATCAGACGTTTTGTACAACTGTTGATGGCGTAGGAGTGGTTTCTGTGTCAATGTATTTGACTTGATGAGGTTGATAACCTCATTCACAAACTCATATCAGACGTTTTGTACAAGTGTTGATGGCTTAGTAGTAGTTTCTGTGTCAATGTGTGTTACTTGATGAGGTCGATAACCCCATTCACAAACTCTCGTAGTAGTAGTTTCTGTGTCAATAAGTGTTACTTGATGAGGTCGATAACCCCATTCACAAACTCTCGTAGTAGTAGTTTCTGTGTCAATGTGTGTTACTTGATGAGGTCGATAACCCCATTCACAAACTCTCGTAGTAGTAGTTTCTGTGTCGATGTGTGTTACTTGATGAGATCGATAACCCCATTCACAAACTCATATCAGACGTTTGGTACAACTGTTGATGATGTAGTAGTGGTTTCTGTGTCAATGTGTTTGACTTGATGAGGTTGATAACCCCGTTCACAAACTCATATCAGACGTTTTGTACAACTGTTGATGGTGTAGTGGTTGTGTCTGTATGAATGTGTTTGACGTGATGAGGTTGATAACCCCATTCACAAACTCATATCAGACGTTTTGTACAACTGTTGATGGTACAGTAGTCATATTCTATCTTCATCTCTTCACAGACCCCCGTAGCTCATTAGCAGACATACTTGTCCAGGTTGGCTGAGGGAGACTGTGTACCTATGGGTTTCCCGGAGTGCAGGGGTGTCAATTCTGAGCAACAGTAACAATAACATCCAAAAATAAACTTGTTTAAGGTCGTGTTTGTCTATAACGACAGTTCCTATCCCCTTTGTAATATTTATGTCCGTGCTCATAAATAAGAGCTCTTGTCGTAAATATATTGCTCTGGGATGGCTTTTGTATTTATTTCATACAGTACGTTCATGATTTGATTAAGATCATTTTTTTAGCGATGACGACACATTTTGGTGCGCAAAACTACGAAAGTTATTTGGTATATGAAATTAACATTGAAAAAAAAATTAAATAAACAAAGGACAGAGATAACAGTTCAGTGGTCAAAATATTATAAAAAGTTGCACAATATAGTCCACTTTTAACCGAGAAATCACACTTTTGTGAGGTTTTATCGAGATGTCGAATCTTGGAAATAAGTTAAGAAAAAACAAACTTAACCATGAGATTCTTGCAGCAGAAATAAAGAAGTTAGGGGAAGCCATCCTAGTTACTTCCAAAGGGGAACAATTTAACTATTAACAAATATGAAAATAAATAACATAATTGCATTATTTATTTAACTTTATCAATTCATTATACACAATTATATAAGGCATAAAAGATTCGCTTACTTCTATTAGTACAATTTTTTAAATTGTAAAATTGTTATTGTGTGTCTCATGTTTAGAGTAAATAAACCTTCAATAATACCGAGTTTGATCTACATGTTAAAGTAGTGAACACTTATATGCTCTGCCACTTTAAATGACAGTGTCTCTGTATCTACATTAGTTCTAGTCGCACATGTGCTCCAGAAATATTTGATCAGCGCCAAATATCGCACTTCATCAATCGTTTAAACTCATATTCTGACATGGTCTTTCCTCTTCTACTCTAAGGGACGGAGTAAATAAGAGGTATAGCATCCGCCTCTAATTATAAAAGTGCAGGGTTCGGTTCCTAGAACAAGGAATATTTTTGATGTAACTTTTGTCAGAACCATTGGGTCATAATCATGTCATACTTCCCCCTGATCCCCTGGGTAGTGAGGCTGGATGTCGAGCCTTCTTGGATAAAGACGAACAAATAATAGGTTTCGAGTGCAATTTGCGCACGTTAAAAATCCCTCGGCAATTGGAAATCGTAAAGAGAAGGCCATTCGGGTGCTGCCCTAGCAGTATTTACAAAATTAGGAATAGCTATCCGATAAAAAAAAAATATTTATAGAATAAATGATTCTTAAATACACACATTGGGATCCTCGCCGGTGCTCTGGAGTTCGTTAACTGTGCATAGATCCTCCTTGAGATCTAAGGGAGAACATGAAGAACTGATGGAGTTGTCCTTGTACAATCATGATGGTCCTTAAAACCAAACGAAACAATCCTTTTCTATCTTGGGTTGTAGAGTTTATCCAGAGAGAGCGCCATGTCAACTTGAGAGCTAGATTTCTTCAGGCCTGCTTCCAGTCCAGTTCTATGTCGTTGTCACGAGTATGGATGACGGTTATGTCTAAGTTTAGACAGAGTATGGATGACGGTTATGTCTAAGTTTAGACAAAGTATGGATTACGGTTATGTCTAAGTTTAGACAGAGTATGAATGAGTAGTGTGAAAGTAAGTATAAACAGAGTCACTAAGGTAAAATTATTAAGGGTGTTTGACTTCTTGAGAGAAGAGATATGTAATTAAGTTACTATTGTTTTTTTCCCAGCAACACTCGAGACAATTACAATACCATACACTTCCTCCGGCCTCTCTGCTAAGTAGGTTAATCTATTACAGTACACAGAAGAGCACATCATTTATGAATTTTGTGAGAATATGTAACTTGGTGTTAACTTGGGCACAAGTTAACATCAAGTGACAGGTAGAAAGTGAATTCTGACCGCTTATAACTTATAAATGTATTTATTAATGAAATCCAGATAAAAAATACAATAATAACCTCACGAGCTCTGATGGGGTAGTGATTTTTTATCACAACAAAATACAACCAAGAACACCAGCGAATTGGATTGATTTCAAACCACCACTACGCGTACAAATACAACACCAAGAAATGTTAACTAACAGGGGTGGCCCCCAGTCGTCTGGAAAAAACGGCTGCAACTGTTTCGTTAATATAGTCCAGAAAGATGTATCTGCTATGCTGGAGAAACAACACTAAGTAACAGTTCTCCAGTCACACTACTAAAATAATATCCCACAGTACTGCAGCAACGTAAGGGAAATAAATAATCCGTCTCTGTAGCGAATATATGAAGGCTGTGGAAAGAAAACAAAACTATCCCAAAGGCACTGAGTGGTACTACTGCAAATTAAGGCAATTTAGTGTAAAGTACTCAACCCTAATGGTGTATTACTTGTGCCCTAGGCATGTGGGTGTAATAAAAGTTAAGGCGTTACGAGGGTAAGTCCCAAATGAGAAACTCCAACTGATTGAACAACGTTGACTTGTGCAAGGAAAACGAATGCTCACGGGAGAGGTCAAATGACGCACTATCAGAACCAAGTAGAGATATATTGGGACAGCGTCGCAGTTGTTCAATAGATTAACCACTACTCACTGACTTTCTGCCCTGATATGTAGGAGTAGCAATCATCTATCGTAAGTGCCGTAGTATAAGAGGTGACACATGAAAAGTACGCAGTCTATACCCTGGTACTGGGTGACATAGGAAGCAGGTACAGGGGGTGGTGTCATGGGATTTGTCTCTCCTTTGCTCTGCAGTAGTGGTCCACCAGTGGCCAAAACTCAAGAGTATCTAAAATGTATTTTCAAATGTGTCTACCTTCGCACACGATTACTCTTGGCAGAATTGTAGATAGAAGGATAATGACGATTCTATCTCAAGTGGGTATTCACAAGATAATTCAGAAGTCAAGAAAAATGCTGATTGGGAAGAACATATTAACTTATATCTGATGCGGCACCCTGTGTGAAGTTTTAGGCAATGATTTAGCTTGTTCGAGTTCCCAGCTGGTTTAATCCAGAGAAATTCCTGTTATAAGTATGTTTGGCTCTGTGACTGTAAATATAAGTATATGTTAAGTTATTTTTGCGTGGGAGTTTAGTGTTTTAGATCCTCACACGTGAGTCTTGTATTTTATAGACGCACTTTTGAGTGTATCAATGTTAATGTTATATTCGATTATTTGCGCACCACTGTGTACGAGGTTTGAACTGAATGATGCGAATTGTCGCGGTGATTTGTAGCCATACAGCAATGATGCTAGCGGCAGATCGGAAAGTCATTTGATATGGACAGACGTCTTCCATGAATATTGTTATGTGACTTGGTCCCAAGTTGTGGGAAGACACACTGAAATATATTATGATATCTCCCTGATTAGCCAGAACTGGCTCTTTCAAGTATCCTGTAGATACTCAGTTTATCCTTTGCAGGTATTTGGCAGAGCTTCGGCTTGTCTAGCTATGGCGTGTCGCTCATCATGTAGCATGTCCTTCGCAGAACGTCGCTCTCAACACAGCCCGTCTGAAAGACTCTCGATCTCTAGTCAGCCCTCCTGCCTCCTCCAATGTCATGTTCAAGGTGTCTTCAATGTCCTGTGTCCTCCGTCGTCTAGGTCGGCACCTGCCTTGCCTTCCAGGTACCATATCCTCTATCACTGTTCTCTCCAAGCCACTATGACGTTTAATGTGGCCAAAGTATTTCAGTTTCCGGGACATGATATTGTTTATGAGCCAGTTTTCCCCGATGTTCAGGTTGTGTAGGATGTCTATATTTTTCTTCTTCTTGGTCCAAGATATTCTGAGAATTTTTCTGTAACACTTTGCTACGAAAGGTTCGATTTTTTCTTTAATGTTTTAGTAAAGATCCATGACTCACATCCATACGTTGCTATCACTAGTGTGTCGCTAGTGCGTCCAAATTCCTCATGGGAGGTTTATCGGATCATCACACATTATATTTGTGGAAGTCCTGCAATATTATTCAAGTCTTGTAATGGAAACTAAGATTAAATGAACATTTTGCCGCAGAGCTTCCGCCGCCCTTGAGATGGTAACGGTTAGTGGTTCGGTCAACATCCATCTTGATGAAATCTATTAACTACGCATTTGTTTCTGCCATGAAAACCTTTGATGGTGTACTGTACCTACCCATGATGTTAACGTCGTCTTCGTATAATAAATTTTCTCGTCAACGATATATTTTCAACAATGAGTCCAGCCTGCTTGACTTCCCAGTTGGTCCATCTTATGACCTTGTCATTACTGTTGTGTTGGTATCATCATCCTAAACGAATTAACGGCCCATAGACATTCGCTTAATTATAAATACGCCGGCCACTTACAGTAAGCCCGACACGCCAGTGATCACCACCACAAAACACAACGGTAACAGTATATATTTTAACCTTTTTCGATCACACATGCGCTCTCTTATCTGTAAGATCTGAATCAAATATGGATTTGCAAATATAACATAAAACAAATTTAATAAACTATTAGTCTTTAACAAATTTAAATAAGTAGGGATGAAGGTGATTTTAGAGGCTTTTAAAAAATGCGAATAAAAAATGCAGTTGCACATGAATTCAAGCGGGGAGACATACTATTCTCTATAGGAAACACGTTAGGAGTGGACAACTAGACTAGAACTGGATTCCAAATTGTAGGTGTTACGACATCTTTCAGAAATAACATATCGAATATGGAAATAAGATCAAAATAAAACCTTCAAGGCGCATGTACAACATCTAAGGTTACAACCGCAGAAAATTATAGACAATACCACCGGAGCAGCAGAACAAGAGGAAGACCCATTATGTAGTGGTACCAGAGGACACAGATGAGGGTACATCAGATAAAAGTTCTCCAGAAGAGTCATATAGACCAGGAGCAGGAGGAAGTCATATAGTCACCAAAGCAGACATACAGGAACAACTGAAAAAAACCAAACCGAAGATCTGGAGTTTTAACGATTCACACAGAAAACTTGGAGAACAGGAGAGGGGGAAGGAGGAGAAGGAGTAAGACAAACATGATACAGAAAGAAATAGATAGAGAGTTCAGGCAGAAGAAGAAAAAAGGAAAGAGAGGAGAGGAAGGCGCCGAAAAAACAGACAGAAGTAGAAAGGGAAGAAGAAGAAGAAGAAGATGTACAGTGTCAGAAAGAGAAAAGGTCGACAGAACATTACCGGAAGAATTAAGGAGGTTAAGAAATGTGAGTGAGAACTCGGAAATCGAAGAGGGTATTCCGCTCATGGAATATGTACAGAGGCTGCAAGAGAGAGAAAAGTGATTGGCAGAACAAGAAACACAATTACGACAGATGCAGGAAGCGGAGAGGCAGCAAATAATCACACAAGAAAATCCGTAGTTAGAAGAGGAAATTGAGGAAAATGGAGACACGGACGAACAGGAGGAAAGGACAAGAGACGTTAGACGTTGGAAGAAGAGATACTATACGTCATCCGACGATTTGTCAAAAGATAATATGCCACTCGCGAAGTTAAGAAATACAGCGCAAATGCAGGTACACCCGAAGTGGAGGAGCAGACACAGGGAAGCACAAGAGGAAGATAGACCGACAAGGAGAAAGGGTGGGAAAACCATTAATGGAGAAGAATATAGAAGGAGACAGAAAAGGACTCCAGAAGAGGTATCGATGTCGAACGACTCAGACAATATATCGTCTGAGGAGAGTGACGACGGTCACAAACATAGCAAATAGAGTTCTCATAGAAAGGAAAATAGTAACAGAAGAGAAAGAGATGACGAAAGAGAGATCGCGGAATTGGGTATAAATATTGACAGAAAATATAAAGAGGCTAGAAACAATAGAAATAGAAGAGCAAATACGGATCGACGGAGAGACCGATCTACTGACGGAGAGACTGATCTACTGACGGAGAGAACGATTTACTGACGGAGAGACCGATCTACTGACGGAGACACCGATCTACTGACGGAGAGAACGATCTACTGACGGAGAGACCGATCTACTGACGGAGAGACCGATCTACTGACGGAGAGGCCAATCTACTGACGGAGAGACTGATCTACTGACGGAGAGACCGATCTACTGACGGAGAGACCGATCTACTGACGGAGAGACCGATCTACTGACGGAGAAGATGAAACTGGGACGCGAAGAAAGCCAGAGAAATCGAGAATTCCAGTGAAGAGTAGTAAGGAAACTTGCAGAGTTAGAAACACGTCAGTTAGTAGTGGTGTTACAGGATCCAAGATTCCAGTGAGGATAAAAAGGACGGACCCAAGTGGATATATGTCCAGTAGTCGAGAGGAAGAGACTAGGAAACAAGTCATGAGAGTAAGGGCCGAGTGAGATCTATTAGTAGAGATAGATCTATCAGTAGAAGCAGACATGAGCATCCCAGGATTACGGGAATAAGTAGAGAGAGAGGCAGAAGTAGGGAAACAGAGGTAGAGAGAAATTCAAGAGTTAATGAAAACTCAATATACAGGAGAGAAGAAGAAGCGGGAAAATCGAAGCAAACGGTGGAGGAAGTTAGAAGTGTAGAAGTAAATCAAAGTATGGACACACAACTAACGTTAGAAAACTTAGGGCTAAAGAAGCTAGGATGATGAAAATGTTACAGTTGATGAGTGGGATGACGTAGGAGGAGACTATGAAGGGAGTGTCACGTGAAAGATAATTAATTTTACCATCTTGTCCATAATTTGATTACTCCTTTAAATGTTCTGTTTTCCTGGACATTTTGTAATTTCTTTTTCTTTCCTTTTCTACCTTTGTGGCCAAACTTTCTCACCCTCTCAAACCCCACCCGAGGTTGTTTACGCTGGCCAGCTGCGGTCAGCTAACGCTAGACGTAATGTTATCTAAACGCACCTGTGGTACGTTCGACCAGAGAAACATTTCTCGGGTCCGCTTTAAGTGTTAGAACGAGCCAAAGACGGTTTCTGTGAAAGAAACGGTTCGTTAGCGGCGGGTACCCTCTGTGGTCCCAACAGGGGAATTTCTCTGGTCGCTTTAAAACGTTTGATGACGAGCGGCTGGTACCCTTTGAGGCCTGGGTAACGAGTGTGATCTGTTTCAGGGGAAGATAACAATCGCGGTCAGTCTTTGGGTTTTCGCCCCTTAAAGAAGATAGAGCATAATGTTATGCATTTCTCTACCTGGGGAACTTTCGCACGATTTCTTTTGTCTTACTCTAGATTACGTCTTTCGCCGAACTTCTGTAGAAATATGCAGGCCAGGTCCGGGGGGAGCGTCCCTTGTGATCTATAAGAGTAGACTGGTTTTAATAGACAAAGACATTCGTGTATTTTCCTGGCCCGTAGATGACCATCATGAGATAAGGCAAACTTTAACACAGTACTAGAATGTGTTTGCCTATGTTCTAGTCATTTTTCGGGTTTCAGGAAGACCGAATCGCTAGAGCAGACTTCAGTCAGGCGAAGAAAGTCATATACTCTTCGATCTAGATGGTTTCTGTATACATCTAGCAACGAATCGTCAACCCCGTTCCTGAATCAAAACCCCTTTTTGTCAACACCAAGTTAAGCTCACGCAGTGCAACGGAGCCAACGCAAAATCTGGAATCGCCAAATGCAGTAGTAGCTCTCTACTCGCCTATTGGATTACCAGCCAGAGCATCGCGGCTTCCAGAATATCAAACCCGCCCAGCATGCCTATAGCAGAATTCCATATCACCCGCCTTTTTTGCGCCTAAACGGGGCACCCAGCAAACCACAGCCAAACCAGTTTAAACAGGATTTACAGCCAAGCGGAGCCTTGCGCCGGATAAGCGCGCCTGGGTCTCTTTGTCCTCATGTGACTTCTTCTGGTGTATTTTTCTGGATACTTAAAACCTCGCACGTATGAGCAGCCATCTATGGACAGAGTTCCAGCCCCCCTCTCGCGAGTAGCAGTCACCAACGTTTAGCACCAACAAAGAAAGTTTTGTAGGCTAGTCCCTCACGAAGGATCTACAAGTAATTCACTTCCTGGAGCTAGTACATTTGGTCCCCGAAAAGCGGACAGGCTGTCGCCCAGTTCAATCAGTTGGTCAGCAGGAGATAAACAGCGTCCCCCAGCCCAACTCGCGCCAGTAGGGGGGGTCACCAACGATAGCGCCTATACAGTGATGTTATTCAGGTTAATTCCATCACCGAGGGAGGATATATACGAAAACACCACTTACTGGAGTTACTTCAGCTGGTCCCCGAAAACCGAAGGACTGTCACTCGATTATTTATCTCTTTGTGTTCTACAGGTTCATGTCGGTGATCTGTGTGTGTGGTTGTTGGAGTATTTGCATATTTGATTGATTATTGATGTAATTTTATGTTGTTTGTGATGAGATGCATTATTTTCATGTTTTTCTTCATTTAATAAAGTTTACACATTTATCAATACGCTGTTCACGACCCTTCCATCCATATCTGTATTTTTAGCTCTTTACTATAATCTCTATGTATGATAAAAGAAAAGAGAGAGAGCAGGAGATGCTTAGACAGTGAAAAGTGAGTTGAGGCTTGGAGAGAGAGATCATTTTGGTAAATCTTCTTCCAGGTTGTCTCAAGTCCATCTCCTGTTTACACCTTATCTAAAGTGTAATCTATAACCCTGTCAGTCCACTATCCCTTGTCGATTTCACTACAGTTGTCCAACTCGACAAATACTCTACACTCTAACTCAACCACGACAGGGAGGACTCATAGCTATATATACAAGCAATATGGCGGCAGTGGCAAAGGCTACAGGAGGCTGAGTACAGTCGTTTTTTATCGAACAAGAAATAAAGAAGTCTGGACATTTTTGTTCCGAACGATAGAAGTGTCGCGGAGGGGACATGAAGGGGTAGTTAAACATGGTAGATAATTAGGACTCGTGTGTGGAGAAGTCAGAATAGAGGCCATGGGAGACTGACGATGATAATATAGGAAGAGAAGACAAGGGAAATATCAGGAGAGATGAGGAGAAGAAAGATTGGGAACAGAAGCCATGACGAAAATGGCGAGTATAAGAGATTCGAAATATTTGTGAATATGACTAATTAAGAAGCCATGGTGAAGGCGAAAAAAAAGTTGGAGATTGGAGAAGTCATAGGGAGATGACAGACACGATTGTTTAGGGAGATTGTTCCAGATGAAACCAATACAGTGGATAAGGGAGAAGGAGATGGCAGAGATAATGAAGTTTGCGAAACCATAAAGACATAACAGACAGACACAAGGAGGGTACACATAAGTATGTTGAGAGAAGCCATGTGTAAATGGCAGAGATATCGAGAAAGGGTCTAGAAAGAACAAATGTATAACGGAGGAATTGACGGAGGAATTATAAGCGAGACGACAAGAGGCGAAAGTGAGTTCTGGAGTGAACAGGCATAGTAAGAAAAGCTTTACGAAAAGGGCACAGCGTTATGAGGAACAGAAGAACAGGGAAGAAAGAGATTGAGATACACAAATATAGAGGGTGGAGAATAGAGAGATTGAAACAAAAAGAGGCAAAGAAAAGAGAAGCATATATAGCTGAGAAGAAAGAAATAGGAGGAAGAGTCGGAACAGGGACAATGGAAAGTGGGGATACAATGATAGCAGGGTAGGTGGATGCGGAGGCACGTGATATAATCGAAACAGAAAGAAGATTACCGTTGTTAGGAATAGATAGCTGATACGGAAAACGAAAGTAGTTCGAATTAGGGGACCACACATTCTTTTTTAGGTCCAAAGATAGGTAAAGGGTTTAGCCAGGGGGATAGCAGTAACGAAAAATCAGTGACATCATGCTGTTTTAAATGGGTCACAAACGGCTAAATATAATGTAAATTAAGTGTAACAAGCAGTTACAGCACAGTAAGAAAAAAGTGTTAGCTACAGAAGAAGTAAATAAGAAAGTGAGTACGGGTATGATGATGCTCAGTAGGTCATGATGGAATGCCTTACGATGGTTCACAAATAGAGCTGGATATGAGAGAAAACATAAAAGATTGAGCTCTGAAACAAAGTAAGCAACAAAGAGGTTGAAGGTAAAAATTGTGTGAGAAAGGTATCATAAATTGTGGATGAAAGAAGCTTACAATGTATACTGAAGTCACAAATTGTTATGATTGTACAGTGTGGTGTTGTAGTTAGTATAATATAATTACAATATGAGGATGTAGTGGGAAGAAGGTGATGAATGTATAAGGGATTATATTAGATGGGTAGAATGATGAGGTGTATTCCATGGTAATACTGGTCACGAAGCAAAAATTAGGTTTTTGGGATAGAGATTGGCATATTAATCAATGGGAGAGAAAAATGTGTCCTGGGGGACAAAACTGTTTTTAGGGTAGGGAGGGTAATGTGAAAGGAAAGGGAGATAACTGGGATTAGAATAACGAGGGATAATTAGTGGATAGGGGACTTGGTTCATACGTTACAAGCGATATTAAGTCTGTACGCTGACGAGAGAGACACGACTTCATTCTTCGTTGTCGCTCATGTAACCAGCTGTGAGCAGGTTAGGGTAGACTAACCGTAGCGACCATCTGTAAAGTAATGACCAGCTCAGATACCTTTGTATTGTCGGTACCGCTGCAGTTTTCAGATAAGAAGACAGAGAAACGATGTTTTCACGACAAGCAGAGTCCACGTCGCGCTGTGTAAAAATATGTCGCCAGCGGTTCATTCAAGACACACTGGTAGGTAAAACTTTCGAATAGTTAATCACGTGCAGATAGTCAAGAACAAGTGTTTAGAAGCAGTCGGCCAGTGTCGGACGCATAGAGCAGCCTTTATAAAGATGATCAGTTCTAGTGGCTAAGAAAACGTTTTCAGCACTGGTGTTGACCCAGCTACTATTTCGAAGCCAAATTGAATATATTGAGAACAGCTCATTATCAAGTATAGAATAATAGACAGTGTTGCACTAGTCAGCAGAGGTCAAACGTTAATAACTACTTTAATAACACATAAGGAAGGGAAACCCGAGGCCTGTAAACAGTAAATTATTATTAGACAAACATAAAGGTATGTTTTCAGGCACTCGTAAGAAATAAAGAAGTAGAACACTTGGACAACAGAAAAACAACAGACGTGAGTGGCTTACCCAGGGTTCGAACCCCGTACCTTCCGTACGACAACTCCGCCTAGCTATACAAGCGAATCACACTGACCCCACCGCCAGCTAGGCATCCCCAAAAAAGGATGCTTTACTGACTAGTCATCAGTGCGAAACACAAGATAACACCGGAAGTATACAGTGGGCAAGAAAGTGAATAATTCTGTTGGCACATTATTCTATCTCCAACCGGAATATGCTTTCCATATTCTAATTTTTGATTTAAAATAGATTCCCCAGTTTCGATCATCGTGCAAAATTTCATTTTGTTGAAATAACTCCTTCGTGTTCAACTGATACCCCAAAAACTGTGGATGCGTTGTTCTCAAAACAAGCTTTAGTGCAGATAGAATAAAGCAGTACTAGGGCGACACGCGGTATATTCAATAAATTATTGAAGAGCGCATGTCAGCGCAGACGACACTTTTCCTTGTCAAGATTGGTTTGGTGTGGTTTTAAGGATTATCTTCGATGCACACGGACAACTCCATCAGTGCTCCGATCTCCTCCCTTAGATCATACAAGTAGGATCTCAGCATAGTGAACGAACTTAGTAGCACTGGAGAGAATCCCAATTTTTGTATATAGAAATCACACATTCTATAAATATTTTTGTGGTGGGTAGGTCTCTAAGTTTTAAATTTTGCCAAGGCATCGGTCTTATATCCTCTTTACAATTTGCAACTGCCGAGAGATTTTTAACGTGCGCAACTTTCACACAGGACTTCCTAATTGTCCATCCTCGTCATAGAAGGTTTGTAGCGAGATCTGTGAGATAATCGCTAAATTCAGTAAGATTTTAGTCCTATGATAATAAATAAACCCGCCCGTGGGTGCTTGCCTATCGTCGTCTTCTACTCCAGTAGATCGCTACCTTTGGTGCAGTGGAAGTGCTTATAAAATGAGCCCGCCATAAAGCCTACACGCTTTCCTAGTTTAGCCCTTGAGACTTTATTTTAACATTTTGTCCGATGTGCTGCACGAAACTGCGACCAGACTTACAATTAACGATCTGCCAGAACTGTGACACCAAAATCCCGTCTGAATTAACGTAAGATTTTAACTTTAACGCCACAATTAGTAGTAACTCGGACATTTTCCAGTAGTGTAAGAACGAAACGGCATAAATAATTAACGCCAATACTATCAACACCTCGCAAAACCCCTCTTCGCTCGACACGCGGTTCGCCTACTATAGACACGCTGTGGGACACGCCAGCAGATATAAACACATAGACAGTTTAAATTCTCGCCAAGTAGTGTATTTCTGACGTCACCCAAACTAGTTAGTTGATTTGAAGAAAAAAATGATAGAGAAGGAGGGGGAAGACGGCCGACTTATGGAAAAGTTAAATATTGACGATTAACTGTGACAAAAACTAATATTCTAAACGACAAATAATATAACCATAAAAATCATATGTAAAGGTAGCTTAGTGTCCCCTATGCAATAATATGCTTTAATATACATGGTAGCCCAATTATTAGCCAAGATATTGAAATAATACTATATGTCTAAGAACGCTAAGACGGACAGACCGTTGTTCTTGCTCATTTATCCATAACGTTAGTGGGGACGCAAGTTTAGAAAAGAGGCAGTAGATTGATTCAAATCCGATTGGTCGGTAGAAGAGTATAGGAAGGAGGGTATTGGTTAGGCAATGGCTAAATATATTTTTAATACTCACTGCTAGAAATTTGGAGTTTTTTTTTTTAAATATTGAATTGAAAAGCTAGACCCTCGCTCTGATTGGGCCAGGCTAGTATATTGGCAAAAAGCTTTCAAAAGCTTGTCGCCAGTTGAAAAAATTTGTTTGTAAGCAAGCTGCGTTGAGAACAGCAGTGCTAAGAGTGAAATAAAAAACCTTAGCAGTCTGAACCGGGGCAAAGCTAAACTTATGCTAATGCCAGTCAACGTATGTTTGTGATATTTCTTTGAATTGTGGGTTTTTGTTCTGGTACTAAGTTAGTGATTGAGAGAGAAACAAAGTGAAATTTTGTTGGACTAAGAGGTCTACTATACTACACTACACCAGGAACTGTGTCAGCTTGGTCGTTCGAGTGAACTATATCAGAATGTCAGCATCATAACTTCTATCAAGATAAGTGCCTATGTGTTGGCACTAAATAGTTCATCCACGTACTGACTTTATAAAAAGAATCATAAAATTATTTAATTGTTCAATATAGATTCCACAAGATAATACTAAAAGAAAAGAGGGGATGATGACAACACCCCAACCATACCATTAGTTACCAGTGTTACTTAGTAATAGATAAATATATATATATATATATATATATATATATATATATATATATATATATATATAATTAGCTTGTAATAGTATTTGTATGGACAGAAGATTCATTGTGGTATTTGATTTGATGTAAATAAATCCATAAATTTCATTTTGTTGTTGGTCCTGACTCAGAAAATTCTGAATCAGGCCAAATAAAATTGTAAAATAGCCATTACTCAAAATTCAGCCACAGACTTCTATAAGATATATATTAAAGTGTAGTCTGTTTGTGCTTGTTGTATTTGACCCAGTCCTATATATGTGGGACCTTTACAGCTGACCTCATTCAGTATAATAGAAAGATTGAATAATAACATCTGTAACACCAAATCCACCACAAGGTTAGGCAGCCGATCTCATTACCTAGGAGACCAGTGGAGGGTGGATTTTGACATGATTAGAATCATTGGTAAAGATGTCTATGCTGAATATCTTTGTGGATTACTGTTTAGAGTTTGTGTCCAAATTGTCCTCATTCCACACCACCTGTCTAAGGAAAATTCTTGGAATATAAACACTGACATGATACGTAAGTTGTAAATATAGTAATCCAATAATTGACAGTGCTGTTTAGCGTAGATAATGATTTTTGTCTGTGTATCTGTGACTTTTTGACCAACATGTTAGCCTATTCTTGTTTGTGTGGTTCCCACTCCTCTCAAAGAATATCATCTCTAATGCCATGTTAGTTGTGTATGTAGAAGTAACTTCACTTTCTCCTTTTCTTAATTTCCTACTTAATTTTTTTAACTCTATTCAAGTGGGGCCTAAATGTCTGATCACAAATTTCTACTTGTAAGTTGCTAATTAAATATGGAATGTGCAAGAGTAGTTTCTTCCATTTCTTTTTTCTTTCCCAATCTCTCACGTAACCCCTAGCGACCACTCTTGGGAATCTAGGGTACTGTCGAACCTCGGTTGATAAACCCTGGTCTAAATAAAATAAGCCAATAATCAACGTATCCATGTTATGACATTGTTGATGGGGTCGTTTGTATATATGTCTCCATGGTTACTTTGTTTCCTATTAAAGTTACTTGCCCTTATGCTAACTTCCTCTTTTCTGTTTTTCTGCTTCTAATAACATGGTTGATTAAAACGTGTTGAGTTGTATCCAATATGTTCAGGCTTCGTAATTATGCTTTATTATGTGAGGATGTTTGACAGCCAGCAGCGTCTCATTACATTTACCAACATTTACTACACACAACAGTAAATATCAAGAGACATCAATACATTTAGTGTCTGACAGGTCAAACATCTCTTGGGAGTAAAAAGATATTCTTGTAAATGACGAAAAGTACGTCAATGAAATCGTTGTACATCCTTAACGTTGTGTTTATCAGTAACGACTGTTTCTCTGAATTTGTACTAGCAGTTTACCATCTCTTCTTTACTGTGCAAATGACTGGGAGATGACGGTAGACCTACCTGGGCCAGGAGCATATCCAGAGAGTATCAGACAATCTTGAAGACGGCCAGACATAGCGCAGCAATCTTCATCATCTCATCAGGTTATAATGATTGAACTGACCGTGACATTTAAATCCAGATTGGACGAACAACATTCGTTCAAATTGGCCAAGTATAATGATCTGGCCGCGGACCTGTGACACGATGGGTTCACTGTAAGTGTCATGGCTGTTAAGGTGAGTGCAAGAGGGATCGTGGCTGTTTCAGTGTATGGTGTGTTGAAACTATTGGGGTTGAGGGACAGTCAGGAACAAGGGCACTGACGAAGCTCAGTGTAACTGCACAAAGGGCATCATGCTGCCTGTGGAACAACCGCAATGGGCTATGGAACTCGGGACAGTAAACGTTAGCCCCACCTGTGGTACAGGAAACATCCAGCAAACTGCAATTTATTATTTTTTTAACAGCATTTTGTCAAGTGCAGAAATGGTCAGTTTTGATAATGTTTTACCATTAAGAGGTCACAGAGACCACATGTTTTGACTTGACCGACATGTGCATAAAGCACATAATTTGTAATTTTATTGATTAAAATAATGAACTTTCCATAACTAAAATATGTTAAATAAGATATTTATACTGTTAAAATAACGCACAACTCCGCCCATGCCGGTCCCAAGCCCGGATGAAAAAGGAGGAGGGCGGCCTGCATGGAGGCCGTAAGGAGGCAGCCCCTCCACCATGCAAAGGCACAACAGGCCAATCACCTGTTTGTCTTAAACTATGATTACAAGAAATACAAGAGAGAAAACCGGACTGATTCTAAAGGCGACGAACTGGAACGGACTACGGACTACGACTTATGGAACTTGGAACACAAGAAGTATAAATGGGAAGGAAGAGGAGCTGGTGGAAGAGATGAGGAAAGCAAAACTAGAAATCCTGGCTATAACAGAAACGAAGAAAAAAGGACAAGGAGTCATGGATCTCGATGGCAACACGTTGCTCTACAGTGGTGTACCCATATCTGAAAGAGCTAAAGGGGGCGTGGGTTGCATTGTGGCCCAAAATCAAAAAGATAGTATCAAGGGATGGAACTTTGTCTCGGAGCGCATTATGGTTGTAAAACTAAAAGAAGGAGAAACCATAGTCAACCTGGTCATAGTGTATGGGCCAAATGAAGATGAGAGAGCAGAGGTCAAGGAGGAATTCTTCGAGCTGCTTCAAAGGACAGTGGATGACTGCCTAGATGAAGTTATCATGCTCGGAGATTTTAATGCCAGAGTTGGAATGACCATGCTAGATGGGGTGGCGTTATCGGAAGATATGGAGAAGATACTCTCAATGACAATGGAAAGCGACTCCTTAGATTCTGCAGTGAGCAGAATCTGATCATTACAAACACAAAGTTCCCCCATAAGCGCATACATGCATACACTAGATGTGAACCAACCAAGAATGAGAAGTCAGTGATCGACTATGCCATTGTTCGGAGAAGCTCATTCAGATATGTCCGAGATGCAAGAGTCTGGAGGGGGCCAGAGATTGGAAGTGATCACTACCTGCTAACAATCAAACGAACAACTGAAAGAGTTGCTCAGCCTAGGAACTGCCCAACATCACGCAAGAAACCAAGTAAACGAGCAGGAGAAATGAGCATTAGGACCTACAAGCTGAGAGAGCCAGAAATTAAGACCAGATATCAGGGGCTTATTGCTACAGCAGTGAGCAACACAGAAGAACGACCTGATGACTTGGAAACCCTCTGGAATAAATTCAAGGATATCATAAAGACAGCTGCTGCAGAAGCATGCGGTGAAGTCCGACTTGGGAACCAGAGAAAGAGGACACCTTGGTGGACAGAGGAAGTCAAAGAGAAAATTTGGGAGGGGGGGAAGAAAATGGCATGGGGGGGGTAGGAGCTAAAAAATATTGGGGAGGGAGTTGTTTAGGACTAGAAACAGAAGGAAAATGAAAAATATAGTGAATATGTTTACTCAGGAAGGAACAAAGTGCTAGCAGCAAAACAGAAGTCCTGGGAAGAATTTGGAGAAAAGCTAGAAAAAGATGCACAAGAAAACCAGAAATTGTTCTATAAGACCCTAAAGAACATGAGGAAGGAAAAACAATGCCCTCTCAAATTTATAAAGGACAAGCAAGGCAAATTGCTTACTGCCCCGAAGGAAGTAATGGAAAGATGGAAAGAATATTTCTCAGAACTCCTGGATGGTGAGCATGGTGAAGCAACAGAAATGATAACCACTAGCACAGAAGAGAAAACCAATGATGGTGGTTTTTTTTTTGGAAGAACTGAGGGCAGCACTTTTTGGGGGGGGGGGTGGCAGGTGATGGGTTTAACACCAGAAATGTTTTGGGTTAGGTTTGGGGGGGGGGGGTTTTGGGGACCTTTAATGGGTGTTTTGGTTTAAATCCTACAGGGCATGGTTTGGGGGGGGGGGGGGGGTTTGGTGTGGTTGCCATTTTTTTTTGGTTAAGGTTTTGGGAGCGGGGGGGGGGGGGGGCAGTTTGGTGGGGGGGTGTGGGAGGGGGGGGGGGGGGGGGTGGGGGGGGGGTGTGGAGACCGTGGGGGGGGGGGGGGGGGGGGGTTGGGGAAATCTACTCTGGAGTCCTGGGGCAGAGACTCCGACGCCTGGCTGAGCCACGGTTGGATGAGGTCCAGTGCGGATTCCGAGCAGACCGAGGTGCTCGGGGCCTGATCTTCACGCTCGGACAGCTGAGTGAAAGGGCCCTTGAGTGTGGGAGTGAGATCCGTCTTTGTTTCATAGATCTGGAGGAGGCGTTTGACAGAGTCCCCTGGAGCAAGCTTTGGGACTGTTTGGCAGGGAGGAATATTCCAGCGCCTCTGGTTCATGCTGTGCAGGGCTTCTGCAGGTCTTGCGGAGATTGTGTGAGGACAGCGGGCCATGGGTCAGGGGAGTTCGGGGCCACCGCTGGTGTGGGACAGGGTGATGTCCTGTCACCTTATCTTTTCATGCTCCTCATGGACGATGTCGTCAAGGCATGTAGGGAGAGAGCGGGAGGGTGTTCAGTGGGGTGCTGGAGGATGGGACAGGTCTGTGTTTCGGAGCTGGCATTTGCTGATGGTGTTGCCCTGGTTGCTGGGTCGGAGGCGCATCTCCGGTCCGGCCTGTGGATCTGGAGGGGGGGGGGGGGCTGGGGAGGGGAGGGATGGTCATGGGCGGCTCTGGAGCGGGGTCCATGGTGATATCACGAGAAGAAAGAAAACATCAGATTGGGTTGGGAGAGCGGGTCCTGGGGCGGGTCGACCACTTTAAATATCTCGGAGCTATTATAGACCGAAAGGGAGGCATCAAAGAAGAGTTGGCCACTCGAAAAGCAGCGGCTGGGAGACTTTTTCAGGCCATAAATCGTGGATTCCTCAGCAAGAAAGAGATTGGTAAGAAAACGAAGATGGCTGTATACCGCTCCACCTATGTCCCAGTTTTGACATATGGATGCGAGTCGTGGGCAATGACTACAACCCACAAAAGCCAGATCCAAACCTCAGAAATGAGGTATCTGAGGAAAGTGGTTGAAGTAACAAGAAGAGACATGGTTCGCAACCAAACGATACGTCAAGGCCTGAAATCCCATCCGCTGCAGACCCAAATAGAACAGTCCCAACTAAGATGGTTTGGCCATGTCTGCAGAATGGGAGAAGATCGGCTACCACGACAAGCATGGGAAACAAAGAGCCAGGGATCCAGACCTCCAGGACGACCCAGAGTTCGCTGGGAGGACAACATTAGACAATCTTTGAAGGACCGAGGACTAGAATGGAACCAGGCCAGGAAGAAGACAGCTGATAGAATGGTCTGGCGCTCTCTCTTCCAAACCTCTACACCTCACGGTAGAAGGGGAACGACTAAGTAAGTAAGTAAATAACGCACATTGTCCAATTTATGCAATTATACAATTTTCTGGAAATAATAATTTCAAAAAGATACTTTTTTTAATAAACTTGTCACTTGTTTTCTAAAATAATTGGTTCGCTTGACTTAAAGTTAGATCCCTTATCAATTGAACGACAAGCAAAGAGATCGTTGTGTGCATTGACCTTGTGTGTGAGCGGTGTCTGTGTGTGTACTATGTTAAATCATTATCATCGTGAGCACAATCCAGATCTAAGACACAATTAAATCATAAATAACCAAGGATGTCACTGTGTGAACATTTCATCAACTGCTAAACACAGCACAGTAATTAAGAAAAGTGAATTATTTTTAATGCGCTCGGACCAAATTTTAAAAAAAAAAGTCATTAAAAGATGCCGTAAAAATGAAAATTCTGAGTTAAAAAAAAAAAAAAACAAGGTCACCAATAATTCAGAGTTATATGGAGAAAATTGTATACATTTCCCTCAGTAAACAGTATGTTGTCAACAATAATAAAGAGTATGTTGTCAACAATAATAAAACAGGGTGATGAGCACAAGGCTTAGCTGTTGTGATCATGAAGATCCTCATGTTGTCTTATTGTACTTCTAACAGTGTGTCGCACGCTACGAATATAGATGGGTGTCTGAAAATGGTATCGCCTATGGAATAATATCAATAAGGTTTTCAGAATTCAGCTCATAAAAAAAATATAGAGACCCATTCGAGATAAGGATAGTGATATCTAAGGATAGTGATATCTAAGAAATCATGACGAGTTGATTATGGATCCTCGAGACATAAACTGCTATCTCTAACATCTCGACAAATAAAAGAGTCCCTAACGTCCCAAAGAAAGGATTCTACTTATATGTACATGTTTATCACAGACAGCGCGAGTGATACAAGCTAATCACAAAGCGTGACTAATGAACACGGCTATTTACATATATTTATTAAATTATAAATACTGTATATATATATATATATATATATATATATATATATATATATATATATATATATATATATATATATATATATATATATATATATATATGATTGTGTACCTTGTCGTCAGTGGTGTTCAGTCCGTTCAATAAATAATACCTAAGGCCTTGTATAAATAAACCAAATATATAATGACATGACTAGAACACACAAGCTGACAAACAAGATCATTATGTACACAATAAAAACATGATCAGGAACTAATTTTCCTAGCTGAGCTGTCATCCAGCATCATACGGTGGAAAAACGTGCGGCTCTTGTCTGGTCACTCAACAACATCCGGTTCGTGCAGACATCGCACATTACCGCACACAGTCGCTATAACAGGAACGCAGCAGGCGTTCAGTTCTAAACGTTAACAACTCACAAACGTAATATTTTTTTTTCGCCGTCTTCGGAGGGTACCCATTAGAGCTGGGTCGGCTCAGGAGACGCCAGTCCCTGGTCGACGACACTCCTTCAAATGTTTTCGCTCAGGGCTCGAATTAATCCTGTCCAAGTTCCGGTCGACGACACTTCTTCAAATGAGCTCGCCCGAGCTTGAACCTGGATCACCCGATCGCCAGCGCAGGGTGGTAACAATTACACCAGCGTGGCTCCTAAACGTAATACAAGTCATAGACACTACTGACAAACCAGAAATATATATATATATATACGTACAAAAGGAATGTCATACCTCGACGTAAACCACTATTATGGGAGGCAACTTTGTGCCAAGGGATAGAATTCCACAAACAAATAGTGAACTTGCTAAAAGAATACACGTTTCTCTTAATTAATCTTTTGTATTTATTTGTTATGAATTTTATTTTTTATTTTTTTCTGTGCCCTTCCGTTTTCCATTGTTGTGTCCTTGATGAAGACCTGGCCGTAACGTTGACAATTTGTTGTGTCCTTGATGAAGACCTGGCCGTAACGTTGACAATGTGTTGTGTGTACTGTGTCCTAGTATAAAGCTGTACCTATGTTTTTAATAACTCAACTTTAATAAAACTGGTCATAATTTATGGACTTTCTTCCTCAGAAACCAGAACAATTGCTACCCTGAAACTAAGCAATGGCTGACCTAACTGGGACCGATTTGTAATGTTAACACAACTACAGATGACCTGCCTGGGACAGATGTGTATTGTTTACAGAACTACAGATGAGCTGAGATAACTGGGACAGATTTGTAATGTTGACAGAACTATAGATGATCTGGTTTGGACAGATTTGTATTGTTGACAGAACTACACATGGGATGAGATAACTGAGAAAGATCTGTAATGTTGATAGAACTACAGCGAAATGCCTGGGACATATTTGTAAGTTGACAGAGCTACAAACGATCCAACTGCAATAGATTAGTAATACTGACAGATCTACGTATGGTCTGACAGGAGCAGAACTGCAACGCTATCACATATGTTTTATGAAATTATTAATATGTGTCATAGTGGTATGAGAATGATTGTTGAAACGTTTAACTAAGACAATAAATAGATCGACAACAAACACGCTGTCAAGTAAGCAGAAACTACACATCAAACCCCAACTCCGACATCTGTATACAGGGATTATAGTTATATAAATACTGGTAGAAAAATAAAACAGACATTCCACCAACAAAAACCGTGGAACAAGAGAGACAAATTATCACTGACATATCAAATAAAACAACACAGTAAAACAATAAACAATCCAAAGAAAGAATTACTTATTGCAATTTTAGACACCATACGTCAAATCATCATTGACACAGTCATAAATCAGCTGGAGTTAAGGAAGACCACACTATCGGTAGACACAAGAGGAAACAAAAAACACACATGGATCTTCATTTCATCTAATAGTACTTTTAACGACACGTCGGTACACTAGCAATAATAGATATAGAGGTAAAATCATTACACTTAGAAAATATAAATAAATAAGTATATGAACTGAGTAAGCAGCAACCCTCAAATAAACCTGCGACGTGACGGTCAGACAGCTAGCTAGCGGTCCTTCACAGAAATAGACCTTTTCATGGCTAATAAAAGTGCCCGCCCCCTTTAATTTAAAAAAAGAAAAGGACCGAGATAACAGTCCAGCGGTCAAAAATAGCCCACTAATGACCGAGAGATCACACCTCTTGTCAGGTTTTGATGGGATGTTGAATCTTAGACTAAAGTGAAAAAAAAAAAAAAACAACTTAACCACGTGATATTTTAAACAACAGAGTGAAAATTAAGTTAGGGGAATACATTCTACTTACTTCCAAAGGGAAACAATTCAACTATTAAACAAGTATCAAACTTAAAAATAGAGGTTCATTATTCATTTAATGTTGTCAATTTATTTTACAAAATTATGTAAAGCATAAAATATTCTCTTATTTTGATTAGTACTTGTGTTAAATTGTTGAAACGTGTTTTGTTTCCCATGTTTAGAATAAAAACACTTTAAATAATAAGGAGTTTGATGCACATGTTAAAGTAGTGAACACTTATATCCTCTGCCACTTTCAATGATAATGAAAACAATGAAGACATTGCTGTAGTCGCAGATGAGCACAACAAAATGTGTTATTGGCGCTAAATAGCGCACTACAACAATCTTTTAAAGACTTTTTCTTACTTGGTCTTTCCTCTTCTACCCTGGGCGCCGGTTCCTCTTCTACCTTGGAGGCCGGAGTAGATATGAGGTGTGGCGCCCGCCTCTAATTCTAAATGTACCGGGTTCAAACCCAATTACAGGGAATATTTTGGATGGAATTTTGTCAGAACCAGTGGGTACAATAATGATATACTCTTCCCTGATCCCCTGGGTAGTGAGATATGATGTCTAGCCTTCGGTCAAGTCAAAACATGTGGTCTCTGTGACCTCTTAATGGTAAAACATTATCAAAACTGACCATTTCTGTACTTGACAAAATGCTGTTAAAAAAATAATAAATTGCAGTTTGCTGGATGTTTCCTGTACCACAGGTGGGGCTAAAGTGCACTGTCCCGAGTTCCATAGCCCATTGCGTAGAAGTCTCTTTTACAATTATTTCATATGTATGCCCTCTTGAAACAATTTTCTTTCTGTTCTCTATGATTCTTGATCTAGAGCTGGTGCTGTTGGTATGTTTCCTCTGGAAATCGTGTAGCCATGTTGGTGCTGTAGGAGGAGTGGTCAAGGCGCCACATTAGCTATCATGTCACAGTGGTGGTGATCTGCAAACTGGTCCAAAGGCACCAAATTAGTATCTGTCACAGTGCCGGGTCTTCTGTTAATAGCAAAGTACTAGGTGACTGTGGCAGGCCTAGTTAGTTCTATTCAAGTAGTCAACTTAAACTATTGACTTATCTTCCAAGTGACAGTCCATCTATTTACTGGCCATCACCGCCAGAGGTATAAATTCTTGGATGAGATATGGTTCGTCTTTCTTATTGCCAGGCTTCGTTCTTCCCTCCTCCTGGTTGTTAATTAGCGACTGTTTCGTATTAGTGGTTTTTCTTCCCTGCCTATTAGTGCTTACTCCTTACTCATACTTCTACTCTTCAACCGTCCACATATCAAGGCAACTGAAGTGTGGTAATTCAACATATAACAGTTTTATTTACATAAGTTAAGATCCATGAACTTCCATCAATAATTCAACATACAAAATTTCTCCCCTTCAAAAGGCGTTAGTATTTTCTACTGTTTCATCAACTAATTCAGAGTATTTATATTGCACCTCCTGTAGGCTCTCCTATAAGTTTATGTGCATGGCTTGCTTAAATTCTTTCTCCCCCTGATCTATTTCTCTCAGGATTGTTTACAATAATCTCTCCAAATCCTCGGATGCTTATTTCTCTTCTATCTCAACTGAGTCAACTTAGACTCCCTCAAGTACATCATTCTTATATCATTATGTATACCTGTAAAAAATATATCAATCAATGTCAAATACTCCTGTGGCAGTCTCGATACTTACGCTGACATGAAAGAGCGCATGATCTCCATCAATAGGAGTCGATGTAATTCAAAACCCTTGTTTATTTACACTTGGTGATGGTAATGCATCTCTTGTTATAGATGCCAGACATAATTGCATTCCCTGTCTGCTTACTCGACCAAAGTTAACCCCTTTGTCTTAGCCAAGCATCTACTGTAACGTTCTCTCTTGTTGTCAGCTCCCTTAAATGTGAGCAGCATTACCCTCAAGTAATATATTAACAGTATGTCTGAAAAAAACCTCTTTCTATTCATATAATTCAGACAATATAACGTTCGGCTTCAATGTTCTTTCTTATTGACAGCTCCCTTAAATGTAAGCAGCATTGTCTTCAGACACCATGTTGTCTAAAAATTCATTAGGTTCTTCTTTTCATATTGGCTTATGCATAAGATAATAAAAGTCAATCTTACCAGCAATCAGAATTCCATTACTTATCACTCCCTACTATCATCACTACTCTAGCCCTAGACTTAAAACACAGTTCAGTCTATTATCCTCGAATTGCTACCGCTAATCAGGCTAAAGCTATCTACTTGATTCATCACGAACAACTGTCACCCACAGGTTCGTTTCTTGAGAGCCCGGCAAATTTCATGTCTTGCCACCTCGAAGTTTCAGTCAGGACTGATTTCTTTTGTCCGTCAATTTATCGTCTCATCATCTGATCTTGTTTTCGAGTCATCTGATTGGTCCGACAAGTTCACCCTATTTTTCCCTCGGGCAACTTAATGAGCTGTTCTCAATAATTGTTTACTCACTTTTTTATCGTGCGTTCGTTAATGTTCCCAACTCACAAAACCTGTAAGGGGCGTAAGTTAATTGTAGTCTCTCTTTGCGGTTTTAACTAAATTTTTACTTCTCCTTCTTAATGCCTACTAAAATCGTCCTGATATGTAAATTTCTCAAACCCTAACTGTTTACAACTAGGTAATATTTACGTCTAAAAAAGTTCTCTCCCTCATCATCCAGGTACATGTATGCTGACTTTTATCTCCCATCTTTAGAACAAATAGCCCCTTACTCAAGTTATTCAAAACTCCTAAACCATATTTCTACACTCTTCTATCTTATCGACACCAAATTACTGTTCATCTGAACTTTAAGTCCAGCACTAATAATGCTGTGAAGACCCCACGGCCTAATATCTGGCCGTTGGCTAGGATCATGTGTCTAGACACAGGGACCGGTACAGTGACATTCATGTGTCATTAGGTCCCTTGTGTGAGAACACAGAGGATCACTAGGTGACACATTTTGTCACTGGGTCTTCTAGTGTTGGGACATGTGGTCTTGACCAGAGCCGGGTTTGGGCGGGGACAATGCGACCTCATGCGAAGAAAAAATATGCGACCTCAAGCGAGGAAAAAAAAATTTAGAACAAATAGCCCTTACTCAAGTTATTCAAAACTAATAAACCATATTTCTACACTCTTCTATCTTATCGACACCAAATTACTGTTCATCTGAACTTTAAGTCCAGCACTAATAATGCCGTGAAGACCCCACGGCCTAATATCTGGCCGTTGGCTAGGATCATGTGTCTAGACACAGGGACCGGTACAGTGACATTCATGTGTCATTAGGTCCCTTGTGTGAGAACACAGAGGATCACTAGGTGACACATTTTGTCACTGGGTCTTCTAGTGTTGGGACATGTGGTCTTGACCAGAGCCGGGTTTGGGCGGGGACAATGCGACCTCATGCGAGGAAAAAATATGCGACCTCAAGCGAGGGAGAAAAAAAAAAAAAAAAAAAAAACAAAAAAACAAAAAAACCTAATATCTGGCTTTTGGCTAGGATCATGTGTCTACACAAAGGGAACAGTAGTGAAATTTATGTCATGAGGTCCTTTGTGTGAAAATACAGAAGATCACTCCAATGATACATGGTGTCATTCGGTCTTCTTGTGTTGGGACATGTGGTCTTGACCAGAGCCGGGTTTGGGCGGGGAACAAAGCAACCTCATGCGAGGAAAAAAATGCAACCTCATGCGAGGAATTTAAAAAAAAAAAAAAAAGTGACCATGGTTTTTTCTCACGAAATTTTTTCGCACGGATTATTGTGGTTTTGTGAGTTTGTGCTGTAGCAGCGGTTTTTCTCCCTCGTGCGGGAACTTTTGTGTGTGGTGTTTTTTTTTTTTTGCTTTAAAAATGGAAATTCCAGAAATCTCTTTTGATATAAATGAAGCACTAGAGGGTGGCCAGTTGCATAAACCTGGAACTCTTGTGATCACAACATCAGGGCCACAAGCCTCAAGAGTATCATACTCTTTAATTAAAAGCATACTCGCAGGTCCCGCTGGAGTCGGGGTAAACGGGATATCATCCTTATATAGGTTCGCCAACCCAAATAAATGGTATGTGACCCTTACAAATTCGGCACACATTAGCCACTATAAAAACCTACATGGTAAAAAATTTGAATGGGCCAACCCCAAATTCACAGCCATAGTTGAACATGTGGACAAAGAAAGATCGAAAGGGCTACTACACTGGCTGCCAGCCACGATCAAGAAAGAAACTGTTAAGAAAATTGCTGACTTTATTACAGGTGATGTAAACACCGAAGTATATCAAATGCAAAAGACAAATGGACTTTCTTATATCAACCCAAATAGACGGTTCCACACTACGTAAATGTAAAATTGCAAGGACAGGAAAACAAAACAATGAAAATTTTCATAGCTCTTCCGGGAAGACGTACCCCCTGCACAATCTGCGGTCTAGACTCACACTGGACAAATCGATGTCCCAAGAAGAGACCAACTTATTCGGAGAATAGTCAACTACATGTACAGAACACTCAGAAAGCACCTTCACCACAACCAGAAGCAGAACTTATACCCTTTCCATCGTCCCCCACCTCGGGGCCTCTGAATAACAATATCAGAAATTTGTCAGAGTCGGACACGATGTCTACAGACACAGAAGGCTTCAATACAGTAGAAGGGAAGCGGAAAAGAAAGAGAAGAGAAAAGCTCCGAAAGATCAAGACCAAGGAAACACCTAAAGAAACAGAGAAACCACCAAGACTACACACCGGGGAAATAGCAGCAACGCAACAGGAAACAAGGGAAAATTTAGATGACAAACACCCCGATCTACAGGATGATGGAAGCACCTCTCTCTTATGGGCAGCGGCTACAAGTGAAGACGATAATCTTGAAATGAACTTTATGGACCAATTCTTAGGTACACAGGAAATAGAAACGTCTCAACATCGAGTCCCCCTCTCGGAAAGAGAATGAACACAAAACCTCTACCGATGGAAGTGTGCAAGACTTTTATAAATATATTAAGTTACATATCCGTTATTATAGAAATGTATAGGAACAGGGAATGTAGAATGTACACATATATAATTGTATATGTTCATATGTTTTATAACGACACATATAGGTATAGATATATTTATAATTCTTTTTTTCTTCTCACCAACCAACCCCTTCCCCCATCTGCCAGTTTTATGGTCTCAACCTTTCAATCTCCTTTGCCCAACGGTTTTCTTTTCCCTACTTCAAGCTATATATCTGCATCTCTTCTCTCAGCATGCCGGTCGGGTCCCTACTTTCTGAACCTCTCCCTTTCAGGACCTGTACAAACGAATTTTTCACGCATACATTCTGAAACAAAATTCATCTCACCTACAATAGGAATGTGGTAATTGTTATCACTTTTTCTTTCTTCTTTAGCAACACATCTATCGCCCCTTTTCATCCTTCATTACTACTACTGCTCGGTATTTTCCTTTCCCTTGCATTCCAACTGCCACTTTTCTACAGGATAGTTAAAAGTTGTATGCATGGTTATAGTACCACCACACGTGGATTGTGTAATCATGCATGTATTTCTCTTTTATGTCATGGATTATGCCTGCACAACCACTGATACAACAAAACACACTCCCCTTAAATGCAAGCTCCTTACCACACCCCATGCAAGATGAAAAATAGCATAAGTATTATAACCCTAAACATAAGAGGTTTGAGAACTAAATTAAACAAAATTATAGCTTTAACGCGCACATATAAACCTGATTTCGTTTTCTTCAAGAAACAAAAATTACAAACGAGACAAAAGGAAAATACATCATACAACAGCTAGGTCTACGATACGGATATTTCGGTTTAGGATCATCTCACACAGGAGTAGCTATTTTACAAATTTCAGACAAGTGGGAAATAACACATCAAAACAAAGACAGAGAGGGCAGATACGTAATAGTACAAGTGAGAAACCAAGACGACCACTCGGACAATCACACTTTAGTTAATGTATATGCCCCAGCAGTAAAGACACAGCAATTAACCTTCTATAAAAAACTATCGAACATTTTGACACAATACAAGGGAAAACACATTTTATTAGGGGGGGGGGGAATTTCAACTGTGTTCTACATAAACTAGATGCGCAAAGAACAAACAACCAAGGAAGACAGGAACGCGCACAAATGGAGATACTACAAAACATCCTAGGCGAACACAATTTGGTAGATGGATACAGAAAAGAACATCCGGAGGGAAAGGAAACAACTTTTACAGACAAATCACACATTTCGGGTAGTTCTGCAAGACTAGACAAATTTTATGTACACAACAACCACAAAATCCAAAAAGTCAAACATATAAATGACACCACAAAATTTACGGATCACAAAGCAGTTCTACTGGAAATAAACGGAAAACCAACTGGGAAGGAGACCAAAAGATCCCCCCTTTGGAAATTTAATAATGCTCTACTGCAAAATGAATTTTATACGACAACAATAACAAAACTAATAAAAGACTACTGCAACAATACACCTACATCAAATTTAATACAACATTGGGAACTCTTAAAAAGAACAATAAAGAAAGTAACGCAGATGCTTGCAACGCAGATACACAGACGAAGAAGACGACAACGACACATCTTGGAAACAGCTCTAAATTTATTACAACAATTGGACAAACACGCCCCGCATATTTACACATTGCAGGAGGAATTAGAAAAACACGACCAGTACATTTTTAAAGGGGCTCTACTGAGAACAAAATTACACACGTCAACTCAAGAAACACCATGCCGACAATTTCTGGCCACTGAACAAAATATTCAAAGGAACAGACAGATACATCGCATCACGAACGAAACGGGTACGGAACTGACAAGCACTCCCGAAATAGGTCAAGCGTTTCACGCTTACTACGTACACCTGTATAAACAAGAACAAACGCACGCTTTAGACGAAGCTTGTTTCTTAACTCAGTCTGCCAGTTTAACTGAACAGGAGAAAAACACATTGGACAAATCTTTAACTATGGAGGATTTGCACCTCTCTCTAAGCACATTACAAAAAAATAAATCTCCAGGTCCAGACGGCCTGACAACTGAGTTTTACTCCAAATTTTTCCATATACTCGCCCCACTTTTGTTGAAAACACTAAATGAAGCCTTTGAAAAAGAAGAGCTACCCCCCAGTCTAAATGAAGCTATCGTAACTCTCATTCATAAAAGAAATACGGATAAAAATACATGCAGAAATATAGACCTATCTCTCTTCTAAACACCGACTATAAAATATTAACTAAAGCCCTTACAAACAAACTGAAACCTTTCATGCATACTTTGATTAACGAGGATCAACAATACAGCGTAAAAAACAGAACCATAAATAAACATACACACTTCATTCGGGATGTCATCCAGTATACACATGAAAAAAACACATCAGCAGCAGTATTATCCGTTGATCAAGAAAAAGCCTTTGACAGAGTCGATCACGGATTTCTACATAAAGTTCTACAAGAAAATAATCCCGGCCAATACTTTAGGACATGAATAAAAATTATATATAGAAAGCCGGAAAGTAAACTTTTAATAAATCACACTTTGTCTGAACCAATCAACTTAACAAGGTCAGTAAGACAGGGTTGCCCTCTCTCACCCTTATTATACACACTAGTCTTAGAGCCAGTATTAAGGAAAATAAAACTAAACACTCATATTAAAGGAATACACATACCAGGAATAGGGGAAAAAAAGCTAATAGCCTCCGCAGACGACACAGCCTTTTTTCCATCAAATTTTTCATCAATACAAACTATTTTCGACACATTTAAAACTTTCGGCCGTGCGAGTGGTTCCAAAATAAACATACAAAAGTCATCTATAATGGGAATAGGAAAATGGAAAGATAAAACGGACTTTCCCTTTCAATTAACACAAACAAGCAAAATGAAAATATATGGAATAATTTTCTCCTCGACACCAGGAAGATCTGATAACGATATGTGGAAAAAAATAATTTCAAAAATCAAGGAAAAACTAAAAAGATACCAATTTAAGAACGCGAAGATCTTTGGTAGAAGCGTTATTTGTAATACGTACATACTTCCAAGTGTGCTATACATTTCACATATTTTTGTCCCCCCAAAAAATACATAACCGAAAAAAATCATTTAATTAGAATTATTATTTTTAGACACACACTTCACAGTATAAAACATAAAACCTTAATACAAGAGAAACAACGGGGTGGAATATCACTGCAAGACCTTAATACAAAAATAAACACTCTAGGAATCAAATTCATAAGCGACGTAATAAAAGACCCAAAAGGATACCTTTTAACACACTATTACATAGGCCTTTATATAACAAAAATATGTAATTTTAACAACACCATACCACACCATTCCGGAACACCACCGCCCTTCTACAAACACTGCAACAGTTGCATAAAAGGGAATGAAAAACTCCTACACCAGTCAACCAAAAATATATAGCAATACTTGATACAGACACAAGAACCACCTTTAGACCAACGAATAAAAATAGGATACAAATACGGGATAACAGATTATACGGAAATCTTCGCAAATCTACACATAAAAAAACATACCACCATCGGCAAGGGAAATAACCTATAGATTATTATTCAACTTAACACCACTAACACAGAAAAAAGAACACAGGAATATGACCTTGCGAAAATGTAGACTCTGCTTTGGTACAACAGCAAAAGAAACAGAAGACCATATCTTCTTCCGTTGTAATACGATCAAATCAACAGTAGAAGAGCTGGGAAAAGCTTTTATAGTCCGTTCGGAAATTCGTGCCCACAGAAAGTGTCAATTTTCTCCAAAACTGTTTGTTGTATGGACATGAATTTTTGCATGCAGTCTTAGATTTTCCATGCAGTTATTAATAAATTTTTTGCCCTTACAAAACTCATGTCATGTTCGAATTTTCTTCTTTACGTTATATAAAAAACTCTTATCGTTGTCTGGGTTAATTTTTAGTAGTTTTACAGGAAAGTTACAAGATCCGTTCAAAAATATTTTTTTTGTGTTTGAATTAGCGTAGTGACTACATGCCCGCACGAGTGCTCACCTATTGTACACAGTCGCGAGTAACTAATTAAAAAAAATATTTTTGAACGGATCTTGTAACTTTCCTGTAAAACTACTAAAAATTAACCCAGACAACAGTAAGAGTTTTTTATATAACGTAAAGAAGAAAATTCGAACATGACATGAGTTTTGTAAGGGCAAAAAATATATTAATAACTGCATGGAAAATCTAAGACTGCATGCAAAAATTCATGTCCATACAACAAACAGTTTTGGAGAAAATTGACACTTTCTGTGGGCACGAATTTCCGAACGGACTATAGTAGATACACAAATGTAAAATTTGACATTTACAAAGCAATTATGCTAAACATAACTCCAAAAATTGACCTGCCCTCGCGGGAAAAAAATATTACGCATTTTAGCAGAATACAGGGACACCGTTTGGAAATGCAGAAACAAAGCAGTTTATGAAGGGAAATATTTCAGTCAAAATTTGTTTTTCTACATATTTTCAAAAAAAAATGGAGCATATTTTAGGAACATAGAACCAACAAGTGAGAACTTAAAAAAATAACTATTTCCTTTTCTTTTTTATGTTTGGATGTATTACTATGTTTATTTTTTTTAAATTTATCATTTTCTATACTTCACTTTGATTAAGTACGTAAGGGAAGTGTGAATACGTGGAAGTTTTTTTCTTTTATATTTAAAAAAAAAAAGGTGACAACAGAGTGAGAGTGAATATGTTCTAGTCACGGAAATTGTACCATCCTTTATTTTCTTTGCAAATACTGTTATTTTATTGGATAGTTTAAGAAGGAACTTTGTTCTTTTCTTTCTGTCTCTTCTATAACCTAGTTTAATCTTCGACCTTTGTGTTGTTTAACTTCTTTTGGGATCCTTTTTCTCAGCAAGGGGGGAGGGCATTTTTTGGGTTATATTCCTATGTCTGTAAACATTGATTATATGGAATTCATTGTCATTGGATTTCAACGGATAGCTTAAGAAGGAACTTTGGTCTTTTCTTTCTGTCTCTTCTATAACCTAGTGTTAATCTTGGACCTTTGTGTTGTTAATTTCTTTTGGGATCCTTTTTCTCAGCAAGGGGGGAGGGCACTTATTGGGTTATTTTCCTATGTATGTAAACATTGATTATATGGTTTTCTATATGTTTAATGTTGGTTTAAGTTTTAATGGAAAGAAAAAAAAGTGGAATGTGAGCAAGTGTAAGCTACTTTATACAAATGTAAAATACTATGAACTGTTGAGGAATTTGAATTAGCTATAAATCATTTTTATTAATTTTTTTATTTTTTTATTTTTTTAAATTTTTTTATTATATTACCTTATTATTATTATTTAAAATAATTTGTGTAACTTTATTTGTGAGAGTGCGAAGGAAGTTTTATATGTAATATACAATGTATTTTTCTGATATTTCATGCAATGTACCTGTTTTTTGTAAAGTGGAAGAACGACAAATAAAAGTTTAAAAAAAAAAAAAAAAGTGAAAAAAAAGGCATCTATGTATCGTCTACGACGCCTTCATTCTTTACAAATCAGAACCGTGTTCCCTCAAACAACTTACTGTCCTTCTCCTTACACCACATACAATCAGGCACACATCATAATGTAGTCAGTCAATGATCCTGACTCTAAAATATTTTATAACATTCAACACTGGTCTGTCGCTCTCACATATATATATCCGTACACTTTGAAAACACCAGCCAAAACTTAACTGCCCGAACGATAACCTTCGTCCACCGCAGCCGACTATGCCCACCTCATAAGCTAATTACATGAGCGACACAACTTTCACCACTCGCACGCTTTTTGTGTTCTACTCAGTTGCGCACAGCGATGAGTTAACAAGCCTGTGTGCAAAGAGAGAGGTAACACTAATGATAAATAAACCTACCATTGATGACACTCAGTAACTTTATAATAATAATAATAATAATAATAGCCCCGTCAGTCATAACTGACTATGGGAATGCGCCCCTGAGGTGACAGCCCTCAGCTGCTTATTTTCCTGGTGCTCCTTTCGACGTTTTCTCCCCTCCTCTGCTTGTTGTGTGAGCCTCTCTTCGCCCAATCTGAGGTGGCGCCGTAAATAGCATCGCCACTTAGTGTGATCGGCAGCTTCATCCTCCCATGTTGCTGGATCCATGTCCAGTGCCCTCATATCTCTCTTGCACACATCTTTGAACCTCAGCTGTGGTCGCCCAACTGTTCTCTTGCCATCTGCTAATTGTCCGTAGAAGATATCTTTTGGGATGCGACCATCTTCCATGCGGCGAACATGGCCAAGCCAGCAAAGTCTGCGCTGTCTAACCAGTGTATCCAGTAACTTTAGTTAATCAGTTTAGCACAATGCTACAGACAACACACACACGATTACATGGACATTGACATTAACTGAATTATTATACTTACTTAATACTATTTAACTAGTTAGATCTTTAATTTCATTCATCTTTTAATTAAATGCATTGACATATTTCATTTTCTGAAACTTCACAATTTTATTATCACATTTCTTCACATTTTCATTAATTTTCATCATTTTTCCATGTCGCTGACTTCATTCCATAGACTGTTAATCAGATATGACAAAGACTGGACGTTGACTTCAACCATTTTCCAAAAATGGCTTCCTTCATGGGAAACTTTCAGTTTTCGCTGGGGGCGGACTAGAAGTGTTACATCTCTGTGTTATCTAGGAAAGAAATTTCTTTAAAACCTATGTGAACTTTAGAAGACTTTTCGCGTTCTACTCAGTTGCGCACAGTGATGAGTTAACAAGCCTGTGTGCAAAGAGAGAGGTAACACTTACACCGCTCGCGCTCAATAATTGGATATCTGGTTTCCGTTTTAGTGAGCTTTCTAGACATGTACATCACAGGATGAAGCATTCCACTTACTTCTTGCATCAAGGAGCTACCAATTCCGTACATCGAGGCGTCTGTTCTGAGAATAAATGGGAGATGAGGATCAAGGAGTTTTAATATTGGTGCACATGAAAAGTAATGTTTTAAATGGACTGGAGCTATGTTGCAGGCCTCCGCCCAGACAGTTCTATTAGAGGACCCTTTTGTAGTTAACTCAGACAGAACTGATGTAACTGAAGATAAATGAGGTATAAATTTATTGTAGAACTGTACAAAACCGAATTTGCTTCTTAGTCTTAGGAATGGATAAGTTTAGAATCTTCGAGACAGTGTTATCCTTAGTTATAAGAAATCCATGGCCAACTCTGTTCTTCAACGTCCAGTCTATGTCATATCTGATCAACAGTCTATGGAATTAAGTCAGCAGCATGAAAACATGATAATGACACTGCAATAATGAAAGCAGTGTCGGTTATATTAGTACGTGTTTTTGTAAAGTGTGATATGTTTCCTGATTAAGTATGATTCATTCATTTATGTGCCTGGATCTGTCGGTTATATCAGTACGTGTTTTTGTAAAGTGTGATGTATTTCCTAAATATGAATGATTGACTCATTTATTCCCCTAAATCTCCCTATGAGACATGAATCCACCAACACAGCAGGTCTCCTGTAAACAGCCTACACGAAAACATACATTTGGTTGTAACGGTGTGTTGTTTTACTTGAAGTATGTATGTATATCGGTACACCGTTGTGGATGGGTACCAATCTTTAGAGGTGAAGGAATTGGTCCTTCTGGGATGTAGCAAGATGTTGTAAGTATATGTTGTTGGTATCCCTCCTTACGGTCCAGTAGTATTAATGTACATATGCAACATTGTCCACATTACCTAGTACAGAGTACATCACTGACTCACGACGAGGAAAGTCATAAAGATGTTGAACAGCTGGTGACGTTTTCTCAATATTTATTAACGACACAACGACGACATCGAAACGGCATAGTCACTGACAACACTTGTAGACATCACAGCATGTTAATGGAGAATAATGTAACTGGCGTCAATGCATTGTAAACGACTGTAAATGTATTCAGGTGTGGAAACCATCATCCTTTTCTATAACAGCCGATATATATATAAATGTAGGAGATTAAATCCCTTCTCTTTTTCTGACCTCCAGCAAGACAGGCATGACTTCTGGAGTATATCAAGTAATGTCCTCTAATTTCCTTTAATACAAAGGTATCGAACCTAAACTGACGTGGAACTGCCGAAGCAGCAAAGTCCAACAAGTAGATAGCCTTTAGGACATGCATCAACCCGATGCATAACAACATGGTGATTCATGAGTTGAAAAACTTCTCATAGCGTAGACTCTTTCCCGCCCAGGGAAAGTTGGTAAATAGGCACAAAATGTCAATCATGAAAGTTAGCGACAATGATAATCAAGTAGAGCAATTACCTTCTCTTCAGGAATAAATACACAACTCACTCGCCTCCAGGCGCTTTGAATCACAAAGGGGAATATCAACTGAGATGAACAAACACTATAGAGGACTTCCATTCCCCGAACAATATGATCATGACAGACGCTGAAAAGCGTCTAGCTCTCTCGACAAAATCTGTGACACTCTTGGGTGGAAGCTAGTTCAAAACCCACAACCAAAAACCAAACATGCGCAGAAAAGCTCGATTCGAATACAATTCACACAACCCCGAAGCTATGGGCATATTCTAAGAACGAAACTTAAAATCGAGCCTTATAAGGATAGGAAATAACTATCGACGAAGGTTGCCAAACGTTTCCAAGAAAAGTGGGCCTGTGCGCTCCATAAATGGACACGACCCAAGATCGGTCAAACAACAATACCGGCAACCGAAGGACATAAGAACAGGTAACCACTTAAAGTAAAAAGTAACTTTAATTTCAAGAGTTATATACCTTGCATTAGAAAAATTGAGTACACAGATACAATAGCAAAATTCTTATGCGTAACAGTGGTCTTGTAGTGGTGTTTTATGTAACATTTAATGGTACAAGATCACGTGTCCAGCCAAATGTTAGCATTATTCTGTATTATTCCTCCAGATTGTGTTTTTTTCATTTAGTTTGGTGTTGTGTTATGTTTTTGAGGTTATTGTGCCTTTCAGTAAGTTACTCCAGGCGTCATTTCTGGTACGGTGTTGTCTATTAAACAAACGCACATTTACGTCAATCCTACATGTGTGCTTATCAAATATCTCTTAAGTCATCGGACATCTTGGCTATTCTAGCGAGCCAAATGGGACCACCGTTGTTTACCATGTTGGATCTTAGTCTTTGACATCTCAGATCTGATAGTATACTACAATAACTATATAGCGATGTGTAAATATAGGCAAATAGGGGGAAATGTTTATCTTTTCTGCTTTTATTGTGTCTGTTGTCACAACCTTCATCCTATCTCATCCTGTGTAACATTGTCCTTCAGTTATCACGTGCCAAGCCCTTCTGTTCTGTGCCAACTGTCCAGGTTTCCTTCCTGTCCAATTTCATTTTTAAGCTGATTTCGGTCCCACTCTTCATTTGTTGGTTTTATTATTGCTGGTTACCTTCCTAGTAATTAGTTATAGTTAGTTTTCTTGTTGTAATTGGAGGTGAGAGTGTAGCAAGGAGATAAGTGTTCACGACACCGACATGGGCATCAAGTGAACACCTTTTGTGTTACGAGAAATAAGACACAATGAAACTATGATAGGAAACTATATACAGAGCAATCCAACAAGAGGCAATTTGATCATTAGAAAAGGCCCCCTGTCGATCAGGTTTTTGGCTTCTTAATCTACTTTACACTCTAAGGGGGGCGGGCTCACTTGGGTCATGACCTCCTGTTATCGTGTGCAGAGAATTAAACCCACTCCACCTTGGGTGTAGCTTTCAACTTCATTCCTGTTTTCTGCCAGCTGGAGACAATTGTGAAAATAACCTCTATGTTGAAAACAAATTACTCCCCCGAGTTCCATAGCCTTCTGCGATTGTTCCACATGCAGCACGATGCCCTTTCCGCAGTTTCACTAATCATACACAGCGGCAGCCACGAGACCTCTCGCACATACTTCAACAGTAATGACACTTGCAGTGAACCCGTAGTGTCACAAGTCCATGACCAGATCATTATACTTGGACACTTTGAACGAGTGTTGCTCCTCCAATCTTGCTTCAAAAGTCAAGGTCAGCTCAATCATTAATATCTTAGCGATGATGAAGAATGCAGCACTATATCTGGCCGTCTTCGAGTTCTTCTTATACTCTCTGGGTATGCCACTAGGCAGTTTCCAGTCATTTGCAGTCAGGATTAGAATGTAAACTGCTACTTGGTTTACTTGGCTTGAGATTTGCTGTTTTCCTACTCTCAGAAATTATGTATTTGCGGTACTTGGTCTGACTTGGCGAACCCTTTTCGTCTTCACCCTTGCCAGGTCTATTGTAGCAGTCGGCTCATTTAGTACTCTGTTGTGGCGCCATGTGCATCGCCCAAGCTCTAATGACACCTTCCAAGCTGAGAGCACTTGCTCAAGTGTCTGTCTTTCATGGCACAGGAGGCTCTGAGCATTTTAAGACTTTCCCTATATCACAAGGTTTGCGGACGATGGCAGAAGAAATTACAGTGTGCGGATGTCACCCATTACTAAACACAATATAGTGATTAACAAACGTGACACTTTTTTTAAATTATGGAGAAAATATTATGAATCCTCCACAATAAATGAACAACGTTACTGCTACGGCTAATTATACAAGTAACTTGACTTAGGCTGGACACACTTTAGCATGGACAAATCTGCTTCTACTGTTCCAACGAGGCTGTGGTCTACCAAAAACAATTTGTCATTGTATCTAGCTTTTCCAACAGTTTTTCAATAGTCAAAATCAAAATAACTCATCGCGCAAATTGAAATGGGACAACAATACGATGGCCGTAGACACGTTTGTCTGGGATAACTTGTAACATCACGTGACAGGAAGACTTGACCTAATTTTGTTGAAGGTCTATGCTCCTTGGGTAGCTGAAGGGTGATATGCTCAACTTCCTCCTCTTCCTCCGTAATCCAGTTTCTACTCAAGAAGTCAGCTCCTACATTCTGTTTTCCTGGAATGTATTCTACTTTGAAGGAATAAACACTTAACAACAAGGCCCAACGCATGATCCTTGCGTTAAATTCCTTATTGGCACCAAGAAAAGCTAATGGAGCGTGGTCTGTTTGCACCGTGAAAGAAGTTCCATACAGAAACTCATGATGGCGTCTGATGCCATGGACCAGAGCGAGACATTCTCTTTCAACAACACTGTAGTTGCGTTCAGCCTTATTTAACTTCCGAATGCCATACGCAACTGGAAATAGCATATTCGGGTCACTGTCCTCGGCTTCAAGCAATGTTGACCCGACGCCCTGACCTGACGCATCAACCCGTAATACGAAAGGTTTCTTAAGGTCAGGTAACCTCAGAATGGGGTATGCCGACAACTGACCTTTTAAGGTGCTGTATTCGTGTTCGCACTTTTGATCCCAAATGACCTTATCAGGACAACCTTTTTTTGTGAGGTCAGTCAGAGGTGCTGTGAGTCCGTTGAAATTCTGGATGTATTTCTGATAGTATGCACATAGTGATAAAAAGGAACGTACGTCTTTCTTCGTTCGGGTTTTTTTTTCTGCAACTATTTTCTCCACATTCTTCTTAACAGGCCAGCTGCAACCGTGAGAAATTGTATGCCCCAGGAAGTCTAGCTTTTCAAAGCCGATGAGACATTTGCTAGGTCTGGCTGTGAGACCAGTTTCCTGTAGTCTCCTGAGGAGCGAAGCAACCGTAGCAATATGTTCGTCAAAGGTTTCCGATGCAATTAAAATGTCATCCATGAAATTATGGATATGGGGACTTTGCAAAGGTTCTAAAAGCTTTCTCATCATTCTGGTGAACACTCCTGGTGCGTTATGCAGTCCGAACGGCATCACATTAAATGTGTAATGTCCTTCACTAGTGCTGAAAGCTAACAAAGGTTTAACTTCCTCTTTGGCTGGTATTTGATAATAACCTTTACTGAGGTCAATCTTGGAGAAAATTCTTGCTTTGCTAAGCTTGGTGAACAACTCAGAAACAGTCTGGAGAGGTTCGGGCTAGAATTCCGTTACAGCGTTTAGCAACCGGTAATCTATGCACAGCCAAACTTCCTTATTCGGCTTCTGCAACAGCACTACACTCGAACTGTAAGAAGATGTAGACTCACTGATAATTCCTGCCTGACACAGCTTGTCTATTTCTCCGCGAAGTGCATCAGCTTTAGCGTACGGGATGGGGTAAACTCTGAGTCGAACAGGGGTCTAGTTCGTTAATTTCATATCGAATTCGATGAGATTTGTTCGACCAGGTACATCCGTTAAGACTGCACTGTACTGTTTCAGTAGCGCCCTGGTTTCTGTTTGTTGTTCTTGTGAGAGATTGTTGCCGAACTTGACATCTTTAAAGGATTCTGTGGGTTGCAATAGGTACTCCATGCAACCATCATCATCTTCCTCGTCTTCCGTTGCTATGGCGACAGCCAGGAGATGCTCGGAGGATGGCACTGGTCTATTAAAATATTTCTTAAGCAGATTTATGTGAAAGACCTTCTCCTTTCCTTTAATGGAGATCTTGTAATTGGTACGTGAGATCTTTTTAAGGACGGTAAACGGCCCTTGCCATCCGATGCGAATTTTATTGCTTCCGGTTGGAAGTAGCAACAAAACTTTCTCCCCTGGTTGGAGTTCTCTCTCTTTTGCAGCTTAATTGTATCTTTTAGCGTTTTTAGCGCGGGCTTTCTTAGGGTTGGTTGTAGCTAGATCCCATCATAGCTTTAGCCTTTCCTTGAGCTCAGATACATATTTGCTTGCAGAGACGACTGTCTCGTCAGCCTTTTGGTCTGTCAGGGACCGAAGTAAGGCTTCTAGTGGCCCCTTAATAGGTCTGCCAAATAGAAGTGTGCCTGGCGCGAATCCCGTAGACGCTTGGGGAACCTCTCTGTAGGCGAATAAGGCAGCAGATATATATAGGTCCCAGTCTTCCGGTTTCTCCTGACCCAGCTTACGTAACATCATGGTGAGGCTGCCATTATAACGTTCCACGAGCCCATTTCCGGCCGGATGGTAGGGACTTGTGTGGATATGTTTAGCCCTCAAGATCTTAAAGATCTCCTCCATTAACAGGCTACGGAATTGGGATCAATTGTCCGTCAAAACGTGTTGAGGGAATCCGAGACGTGTAAAAATTTGCACGAGGCTTCTGCGACATGCTTGGAATCCGTGCATGTTAGCGGTATAGCTTCGGCCCACATTGTGCAAGTGTCAATTAAGGTCAGGATGAACCTGTTCCTTCTTTTGGTTTTTTCCAGGGGTCCAATGATGTTGACCGCAACCCGTTCAAATGGAGTCTCCACTATTGGCATTTGCCACATAGGTACTGGGGGTGTCAAGTGTTTGGGTACTACACGTTGGCACTGGGCGCAGGATTTCACGTACCTGATAATTTCAGAGTTCATTCCTGGCCACCAATAGTGGTTTTTTATTCGCTGAATAGTGGCGTTTTGTCCCATATGTCCGCTAAAGGGAAGAGAGTGCCCCATTTCTAAGATCTGGCTTCTGTACTGTGTTGGTACTTGAAGCTGGTTATTCCCTGAATCAGGGTCACCCGTTCTACGATACAATACGCCATCCTTCGAAAAGATGTCTCCGTGGTATCTGGGGTCCTTAGCCATGGGCAGTTTTCTAAAGCAGGGCTCCAGAGTAGGGTCCTTTTGTTGCGCCTCCTTCAGTTCATTCGGCAACAAATTTGGCGCAGGCTCCCTCTCCTTCTTAGTTTGCCCTCTTGTGGCTACCGCTGCCACAATCGGCTACTTAGGTCTCCCAATAAACACGTATCTACATCCCAGGATAACTGGGTAGATAGGATCATCCATTATGGCGGCTTTAATAATTCCTCTGACAAAATCAGAGTGTATTTCTACCAGTGCGATAGGAAGCGTCCTGGGTGCATCACTCTTGAAAACTCCACTTAGTTTGACGGTTTCCTCTGTCTCCTGACCGGGTTTGACTAGGCGCCTGGCGACAATACAATCAAAACTTAGTCCAGTGTCAAAGAGACAAGTAGTTGAAGTACCATTCAAAATTACAGTTCCTCGCGTTAAGGGTCGGTCCCCCTCAGGTTGAGAATCACTGACATTGACTCTTCCTTTCGAGGCTGTATGCAAACATCCGATGCGGTTGGGCCCGGTCTGTTTGCCTTGATCCGACGTTCCTGTTGTAGGGTCTTCCCTTTTCCTTGACCTTGGTGGCCGCGCTGCCACGTAGGCTTGGTGGGTTGATCGGAATTGTTATTTGGGGGGTATCGGGTTTTGTAGAATTTCGATTTTTCCTGGGGAGGTCTCTGGGTATTATTATCTCGTTGGTTATAATGCTGAGAGGAATTAGATGGATAGGATGACTGCTCTAGATTTTGTTTTCGAGATGGCTCATCTGTGGGTTTATGTTTAGTGCTGGGAAGTTCGGCCACTGCATTGGTATAGCGTTCGACCTTATTGAGGATGTCCTCAAGCCTGACTGCCCCCTGTTCAGCCAAAAATTTACGGGTTTCATTCGACAAAGTGGATTTTATCTGTTTAACCAGAACAAGTTCAAGAAGTCCCTCATATGAAAGAGGTAATTCGATAATTCAATACACTTCGTCAAATATCCCGTGAGACGTGAAGAGAACTGGGGAAAAGTTTCCGTGCTCTCCTTTCCGCTGTTTCTAAACATTTGCATAAATTTTCGGGCGGTCATCTCAAACCGCTCTAGCAAGGCCTTCTTCAGCATTTCGTAATCATGTTGATGGGTTCCCAGCTTTGTATACACGTCATAAACATTACCTTTTAGTGACGTTGAGAGTTTAAGTGCCCAACGAGAACTCTCTAACCCATACAGAGTTGCGAGCCTCTCGAATTTTTGTAGGAAGGTGTCAATTTTCTCATTGGGGCTAGGAAAAGACTCTAAAGTAAAAGACATCGCAGTTATTTGGGCAGATTGAGTGCTGGAGAGATCCATTGACTGAGACTGGGGTGAAGACGGCTCTCCATTATTAGAAGCAGAGGCACTCCGACTCTTTAAAGCCTTAAGCGCCAATTCGTGCTGTCTCTCCCTCTCTCTCTCTCTTTTCCTGCAAGCTTCCATCTCCGCCTCAATTTTCTTGTGTTCCAATTGACGTTCTTCCGCTTCTTTCCTATCTGCTCTATCCTGTGCTTCTCTTCTCTCTGCTCTCTCTTTCTCTTCCTTCTTTTCAGCTTCTGCTCTCTCTTGTGCTTCTTTCTTCTCAGCTGCTGCTCTCTCTTGCTCCGCGTCATACCTGTCAAGTTCCTGGTTGACAAACAAGTTTTTTTTTTGCAGCATCTGCGTCTAAACCTGATCCTTTCGCCTCCAGCCTTAACATGGATCTCATCTTAATTCTCTCTGCATTGATCAAAGAACTGGATGCTTCTACTACTTGAGAATAGTAAGAAGAACCGAGAAGGGGAAAAAACTCAAAACCGCTACCAGAAAAACCAAAGTAAAAATTTACTTGAGTTACCTCCTACCTTGTAATGTGTTAACTTATCGCTGCTATTATGTGTCACTTAAGACTCTTAATGCAGGCGACTATGCCACGTTAAAATGGTAAGTTAAACACTAGAAAAAAACTACTATTACTAACAGTATAGAACATTTTATAGTAAAAGAATTTAAAGGAAAAAAAAAATTCCTGAAAATTTTAATTCTCCACCAACAAACTCCGCCCTCTGAAGTCAATTATGAGAGTAGAGACGTTGTTAACTGAATTTTAAAAAATCAGAACCAGCCGTCTTTAGCTAAGCTCAACTCTCTAACTTCAAAAAACTTTTGTGACTGTAAAACAATCACGCAATCCCAACAAATTTATAAAAAAAAATGTCCTAATATTTTTCTTTGCCGCAGAATAAAAAAGGTACAAATATTATGTTATCTTGCTCTCTACTGCTGTGGAAAGAACAAATCCTGTAAATATTTTTGTGTGGTCGACCCAAATACTAAAAGGCGTTGTCTAGGGGTGTAATTATTTGTATTATACCCTACATCACAAAGACAACCACTCACACTCTATCTAGTTAGACCCAGATTAAAAAATCAGACTCAGAATGGGCTACCCGTTAAGTTGTACTAATTCTAGATCGGACTCAAAGTCCCAGGCGAGCGTCTCATTTTATTGTCGTAAATTTATTTGAGAGAATTCTATGAACTAGTGGTCCCGTTTAGAGTGTAGAATGATGGTGAAGACTATGTGATAGATAAGGGTTAGAAAGTAAATAGTTGATTCACAGAGTGCTGGGGAGAGTAAAGACAGACTCTTTTACGACAATCGTTCCTCTCAATCTTCTCCTCAAACTCTCCTGGTCAAACAATTATTTGCCAGTTTCCAGACACACACCTGCGCTCACACCGATTTGGTGCTTCAAACACACAGACGCACGTGAATACAAACTACGAATATAACAGATATGGGGTAATTGTGGGCTTGGGCCTTCCAACACAATACTAGAAGTTTTATACTGTTTATTTATCACTAAGAATCCAATCACAAAATTAATCATTCGACAGGTAAAAATCATAGTTTACAGAAATAAAATACAAATGACAAGATGGGGGGCGGGGGGGGGGATGAAGATTGATATCCCATATGCCCTTCCCTCTTGTACAGACAAATGAAAAGGAACCAAGTCCAAATGACAGGTAGTTAACAGAAATAGATACGTTAACCCAACAGTGGATTAATCTATCCTGAAAAGAGGGATTAGGAAACTAGTCCTATTATCCTTAACTGGTTTTCCTTCAACTAATCAGTTTAGGAAGGGGAAATAACGGAGTTAAGAAATCCCACTTATAAAGTGAACAATACGAGGAATAAAATAACAAAGTGTCTACAGGTACAGCAATTAAAATAGTTGCTTATAAAACTAATTCAGTCATGCGCGCTCGTGCTGGCCAACACACACACTCTCACACAGACTTACCGATCTTGGAATCAGGCACTCCATAGAATTATACAAAACCCATCAATAAACACTTGACATGTGAAAGTGTCTGTTACTTCGATGTCTAGCCCCAGATGTAACGAGATTGGTTGGTAGCAAATATTCTCACTTATCGCCGGACGTGAAGCCTAAGTGTTCTTTTGTTTTATTCTATAAGAAGAGTCTATGGGATGACACTGTCACAGTTAGATACAGGTGAGAATTAGGTGTGGTTTGCTTAGATTTCGCCGCTGGTTGTGAAACTTCTTAAACGAGATGACAACAACTGACCAGTGCGGTATGGTTTAAATCCAGTGAGGAAAAACTAGGCACAGTCACAGTTCAGGTAAATATGTACTCTCTCTCAGTAGCAGTAAGCTAATAAAAAGCTCTGGCAATTGTTCTTCTTCCAGTTACAACTTAATTTGTTTGATGATGTGTTAAATGTGGATTTGGGTGTGCTTTCTTTCTTAAAATTTAGATAGCGGAATTTCCAACATAGGATCGCCTCAAAGATTAAAATTTAAACAGTCTCAACAAGTTCTGGAGGGGTTTAAGAACTGAGTCTGGGAGACTCTATACCAGGTTTTTCTTGCTGGGATCGCAAAGGTTGTGATACACCCTATATGAAAGATAAAACATGTAATCATACCGAAAAATCAAATAACATTCTAAAGCGCGATAAATTTACAGTTAACTATTTATACACTCGCGTCTTTAATCATATAAATTCAAGAAGAACTCCCCGCGAGTTTAATAGTTAAAACACATATATATATATATATATATATATATATATATATATATATATATATATATATATATATATATATATATATATATATATATATATATATATATATATATATATATATATATATATATAGAACTTAACTCAATTAAATTTAGTTATAAATTCCTTCGCGTCGTTAAATGTTACTTTAAGCATTTAAGTATCTATCATCTTTGGAAATAATATAATAGATATATCATTAAATTTTCAACTGGAACTATTTGAGATAAGTTTAACTTAATAGCTTTAAATTAATCACAAAATCCAGTGAAATAAGATAAATGAACTAGACCACTGATCACTTTAAAACAAATATATTATACCGTTTAGCACAGAATAGAATTCACTGCAATAAGTTGAAAATCCAGAGGGAATCAAACAAGATTTCACTATGCTAGTGCTTCTGTCAATGTCTGGCAAACGAGTGATAAAATTGCATTTCTCAAAGGTCTGTATATATCTAACTGGAATGGAACTTAAAGGGGTCGTGTGAGATTTTCACACTTTTTATGATCTCCGGAGAAAATCGAGACTCTAGCCGCCGGCGTTTCCCCCGTTCTTCTCAGGCTTCCGAGCGTTCTCTGATTGACACAGAGATGTGAAATGTCTGCAAGAAGCTTGCTTCGTCCACTCTGGTTCACGCTGCCGTGTTATCTAGCAGCAGGAAACATCATCGTCCGTTCTGAGATCCCTTAGATCTCATGCCGCTAGTACGTTTGATCCTGGCAACGCCTTTAAGGCAGGCACGAACGAAAAAGTGTAGCGCAATGCTTGCTTATAATCGCGCTAGAAACAGGAGTGGGCGTGATTGAACCTCCCATTAAAGGCCATGCGATCTCTAAAATGCACGAAAGATAGCAGTCTACATATTAATGATCCAACGTGTTGACAATCCACGTAGAAATGCTGCATTGCTAATGAGCCCACATTTCTGTTGTGCATTGTTAATGAGCCCAGGTGGAGAGAATTCCCCGTTGATGAAAAGTTACACCAATATTCAGTGGTACTTATGTTATACGACGGTCCTATCATCCAACACATTCAGGGACAGCTGAGTTGTCTCTCACAGTCTGGTAGCTCCTTTAAAAACTGTATCCCATGTCTTTCTCTTCTCTCATTTTCTTCCTGTCCTAGACTACTTTTTGCACTAACTTTATAGAAATACTCAGCAAGGGCATTAGCTTTCTCTTTATCTGTTTCTGCTCTCTTTGGAAGTTTGATTGTTAGCATTATTGTTTTCTTATTGTTCCCTTTGATTTCCTTAAGTTTTTTTTCCGTACTTCTTTAATTTGAGAGCTAGGTTGAAGTGATTGACAACACTCCTTCCAGTTAGTTTCTTTGGCTTTTAATATTATTCTGTTAGATTCATTCCTAATACGTTTATACTCAGAATAGTTTTCTTCTGTTCTGTTATTTCTATATTTTTGAAAGGCCCCTTTTCTTCTCTCATTAATATCTGCACAGCGTTTATTCCACCAGGGAACTGGTTCTTTATTCCACTGAGTTTTTCTTTTCTTGTTAATGTTATTTATTGATTTAAGGTGCTGTGGCATATTTTTATTTGGTATATATGTTATTGCTATTTTAAGAATTTCATTGGTCAGTGTTTTTGCCCTCGAATCAGTATCATCTGATCCCATGTCTTTATATGCCATCACTTACAGCTCTGATTGAAAGGCTTCCCGGTTTAATTTTTTTAGTTGAAAGTCGGTTTCTCTGGTCCTGGGTTTGAATAATATTTTCATGCATGGTTATTACAATGGACAGATTATCTGAGTTTGTGTCTTGTAACACTTCCCAATTTACATTCGCTAGGTTGTAAGTTGCTATACTTATGTCTATCGCTGAGTCTGCCCCGTTAGCTTGTGGATTAATTCTAGTTGCAGTTCCATCATGTAGTATTAGCAGGTCATTGTTTTCTATAAAGTCTGTGGCCGTTGACTGACTTGTCTACTGTGAACCAGTCCATAACCTGCAAAGAACAAGAATCGGCTGGAGCAGAAACCAACCAACTTATTACTGTCAGCTAAGTACCTATTCAAAGCTGCCAAGTGATCTCTTTCATAAAAAACTGTTCAAATCAGACCATCACCTGTGAGGAAAATGAAAAGATTATCTAAATTCACCCCACCTTTATTTATTTTACACCTGTTAACGATAATGGATTGTTAAATGTGTTATCTGTACAATTACAAATGTATAGTTGATTTAGTCATTTTAAGTGAACTGCACCCGTATGACTCAGTCATTTTAAATATTTATAACAGAGCTATTTAAGTAATATTTTGCTGAGTTAAATCAGTTGGGGGCTCATCAGAACGAACTAAAATCCTAACTCATGAAAGGTCAGGAAAGATAAAAGTTGACAAGACCTGGATCCTATCAGCCGCAGTACTTGATTTCTTTAAATTCCTATGAGGCTGTCCAGAATTGAAGCACTATTTGTCAATTGACATCTCTGTCTAGAGTAATCTTGAAGGAAAGGTGGACACATGTGAAGACCCTCAGTAGAAACTCTGAATTGTTGCCCCTGTTGGACCATCAATGCAGAGCAAGGGCAGTAAATCACGTGACACACAGCTGTGGATATTATGATAAATAACGAAATACTCGCGGGAGGGAAGCGAGATATGGTTTCTTAGAAGAACAGTAAAAATTCATTGACAGCCTAGATAACAAACGAAGGAAGTTTGAGCGGTGTGCGTAAATGTTGTTACTTTATGGTGAAATTTGGAATAATTGAGGGATGTAACGTGCGTGATGGAAACAGAAGAAAGCAAGTACAGGATTAGTAGAAACGCTTGAAAATAAGAAAAACAATCAGTAAATAGATCAGAATATACACTAAGACACCCTAATATAACCAACATATCCATGCACATCGTTAATGGTGGAAAGTAGCGCGTTGCGTGCAATCGTACCAAAAACGTAATAAAAACAAAAATAAATACAACTCACTTCAAAATATTTACAATCTATCTTGGACACCACAACGTGCAGCTATCACTAAAAATCGGTTATCACCAATCTGTAAAGCGCGTTGTGTTACAAAACATTCCAGGCCGGCTAAACTAGGTGAGGGTAGCCGAATGGTTATAAACCTTCGGTGAGTTAGGGTCTGCCTACCCATGCATGCGAAGACTGGATTCGATAGACTGCGCGGAAAAACCACCTGTTGGTTCAACGGGCATGACGGCGATTACCAGCAACGCGCTGTGGAGCGTAAGGAGCACGGCGAGGCACGTAGAAAGCCCTGGTCATCCACTGCACCTGACTTCATCTCCAGTCGTCTTGACTTGTCTTGCCACTGGATTGAGATGGACCCAGGCGAGAGAGTGAGGTCGACGAATTGCGCAACTCTTCCTCACTTTAATCCAAATCACCGCGCAAGTCACTCTTTCATCCATTCATCCATCCACTCACAACAAGTCCTGTGGCGATGGGCGAGCGGCGAAGCGGCAGGCGTGGGTACGCTGGCAGTCGTAGTCGCAGACCTACACACAGGCGGCTCAGGCCATATGGTCGTCTTCCACTGATCGGAGCAGCAGTGGGATTCGGCAGCCCCCTGAGTGTCTGAGCAGCCCTCTTTAGGAAAGCACTGCTCACCTCCATGGCATGAGGAAGGGGCTAGAAAAGGTGCCCTAAACATTGCCTGCTTCACCATTACCTAACCAGCTTACCGCGGTTGGTGGGTACCCTACTTCGGCGGTCGACATATAAGAAAAAGAAAGGACAGATTTTTCCCCCTCATTCTAGGCGCATGGAATGTGCGCACTTTACTTGACAAAGACTTTAACGCAAACAGACCTGAGAGACGAACTGCCCTGATTGGGAGAGAACTGGCCAGGTACAACATTGACATAGCAGCACTGAGTGAAACTCGACTTGCAGGCGAAGGCCAACTTTGCGAAAAGGGTGCAGGTTATACATTCTTTTGGAGCGGAAGAGGAACTGAAGAAAGACGAGAAGCAGGGGTTGGATTTGCAATCAAAACAGCAATTGTCAGCAACTTAGCGGGGCCCCCAAAGGGAATAAATGACCGACTCATGACGGTCAAGATCCCTCTGTTCTATGGAAGAAAACATGCCACCATCATTAGCGCGTATGCACCAACTATGACAAACCAGGATGATGTCAAGGATAAGTTTTACGAAGAACTACATGCAGTCATTGCATCAGTTCCTAAAGCAGATAAGCTCATCATTCTTTGTGACTTTAATGCAAGAGTAGGCTCAGATAACATCTCCTGGAATGGCACTATTGGTAGGTACGGCGTGGGTCGCTGTAACAGTAATGGACTTCGTCTCCTCCAGACTTGCGCAGAACATGACCTCCTTGTCACCAACACCATTTTTCGACTTCCTACCCGCAACAGGACCTCCTGGATGCACCCTCGCTCAAAGCATTGGCACCTAATTGACTATGTAATTGTTAGGAAGAAGGACAGGCAAGATGTCCGGGTGACCAAGTCCATGTGTGGTGCCGAATGCTGGACTGATCATCGCCTCATTGTGTCTAAACTTAAAATTCGTATCCAACCAGCCAGGCGCCCTCAGGGGAAGAAAACTCAAAAGAGGCTGGATGTCACCAAACTAAAGAAGACAAAAATCAAACTGTCATTTACTGACAGCTTAGAAGACCGTCTCAAATCTATCTCGCTAGACGGCCAAAGTGTGGAAACAAATTGGGCAGCCCTAAGTGAGCAGATCTACAACACTGCTACAGAGGTCCTGGGTCCTTCCATCAAGAAACAAAATGACTGGTTTGATGAGAACTCAGATGATATAAAGCAGATGTTGGCTGACAAACACCATCTCCATAAAGCATATTTAAATGATCCAAAATCTACATCCAAGAAAGACGCTTTCAACAACATGCGTAGAATCGTCCAACATAAACTACGCCAGATGCGGGATTCATGGCTGAGTAATAAAGCAGATGAGCTCCAAGGCTTTGCTGACAGCCATGACTTGAAAAACTTTTACCTTGCACTCAAAGCGGTCTATGGTCCAACATCATCAGGATCATTTCCCCTCCTTAATGCAGATGGAAAAACACTAATTACAGACAAGGAAAAAATGCTCCAACGCTAAGCTGAACATTTTAATAATATCTTGAACCAGCCATCATCTATTAACGACGAAGCCATCATCCGCCTGCCCCAAATTCCTATAAATGAAGCATTAGATGATGTACCAACTCTGGAGGAAACTAAAAAAGCGATTCGTCAACTGTCTAGTGGAAAGGCCCCTGGCTCCGATTCAATTCCTGTTGAGGTTTATAAAGATGGCGGTGCAGTTCTGATAGAGAAACTTCATATGATCTTCCAGCAAATGTGGCAGAGTGAAACCATCCCACACGATCTCAAAGATGCCTCAATTATACATCTATATAAACGTAAAGGTAATCGCCAAGACTGCAACAATCATCGAGGCATCTCTCTTTTATCAATCGCTGGGAAGATATTCGCCAGAATCCTTTTGAATCGCCTTACGGCTCATCTTGACAAAGGTCTTTTACCTGAAAGTCAGTGTGGATTCCGGAAAGAACGTGGAACCACAGATATGGTGTTCGCTGCAAGACAGCTACAAGAAAAATGCCAAGAACAGCACTGTGACCTGTACACAGCTTTCATCGACTTGACAAAGGCATTCGACACGGTCAGTAGAGAGGGTCTATAGAAGATCATTCCAAAATACGGCTGCCCAAAGAAATTTATCACAATAGTGCAGCAACTGCATGATGGAATGCAGGCTAGAGTTCAGGAAAACGGTGAGCTATCAGAGCCTTTCCCCGTCTCAAATGGAGTTAAACAAGGGTGCGTACTTGCACCGACTCTGTTCAGTATCATGTTTTCTGCTATGCTGACTGATGCTTTTAGAGACGGGGACACAGGAATCGACATTAGTTATCGTATTGATGGAAAATTGTTTAACCTTAGGAGGCTTCAAGCAAAAACCAAGGTCAAATCACACACCATCAGAGATCTTCTGTTTGCTGATGATTGTGCCCTCAATGCTGGCTCACAGGCTGATTTGCAGCATAGTGTGGATAGATTCTCCGAAGCCTGCGCCAACTTTGGGCTTACCATCAACACGAAGAAAACAGAAATCATGTACCAACCAGCTCCTGGCACAGTTTATACTGAGCCAGTCATCAAGGTTAATGGTGAGAAACTGAATGTTGTGAACAGATTCACATACCTTGGTAGCACACTATCCCAGAACATTGTCATTGATGATGAGGTGAACACCAGGATCTCCAAAGCCAGCAGCACATTTGGCAGACTATACACCAACGTTTGGCATCGAAGTGGCATTAGTCTACAGACAAAGCTGAAGGTGTACAGAGCTGCGGTGCTTCCAGTGCTGCTATATGCATGTGAAACATGGACTGTATACAGGCGCCACGTAAAGAAGCTAAACCACTTCCATACAGTCTGTCTCAGGAAGATAATGAACATCAAATGGCAAGACAAGATCCCGGATACCGCCGTTCTTGACAGAGCTGGTATCCCTAGTATTGATACTATTCTGATGCAGTCACAAATTCGCTGGGCAGGTCATGTAGTCCGCATGCCAGACCATCGACTGCCAAAGATACTCTTTTATGGTGAGATGCAGAAGGGTAAACGCTCCCATGTTGGCCAAAAGAAGCGCTTCAAAGACACGTTAAAGACTTCATTGAAAACCTTTGACATAAACCCAGACACATGGGTAGCTGCTGCGCAAGACCTAACTGCTTGGCGCACATCTCTTCGTAAAGGTGCAGCAGGGTGCGAATCATCCAGAAGAGCAGCAGCGGAACAGCGGAGACAAGCTAGAAAGGACCGTGAAATAAAACCTTCACATGAAGCAAACATTCCCTGCCCACACTGTCCAAGATCTTTCCAGGCCCGCATCGGGCTCTTCAGTCACCTTCGTACCCATAGACTAACCTAACATATTCTTAAATAATTGGATGAACAGAGTGGTCTTCATCACCCGTGATGGACGAACAACCACAAAACATTCCATATTGATTCACAAAATCCCGTGATGACTACCACTATTTTAATTGGCGGGTCGGAAGAAGGAATGAAACAGTGTAAATGTCTTCGGATAATACTTGATATTGATCCTTGTGGAGAAAGAATAATTAAAAGCCAACAAACGTTTAAATCAAAATTATTTTTTCTGGAAATATGTTTTCCTATAGGAGATAAGTGTAAGATATTTTGTAGGATGATAAAGTAGCTGTAATACCTCAGGTCAATGTTTGCCTAAAATGTAGATGGACTAAAAAAGTACTGAGGTGACCAATAGGAACATACAATATACTGTAAATATACATATATTTCTTTACGTGTCACCATTTAAATGTTAGGGGAGGTAACTTATTCGTTTGTTTCTTTAATTTTTAATTCAAGGGAAAGAATTTAACTATTACACAAATGTTAATAAAATAAAAGATTCTTGTTCAATTTTAATTGCATCTGGTTAAAAGCAAAAATATATAAAACAAAGAATATTGTGTTATGCCCACTTTAAGAAAAAAGCTGTTACTTTCTATTTGTGAATGTTGTTATTTGCTGTTATTAATAAATATTAAAACAATGATCTACTTGATGCACATAACGATGAAGTGAAAACCTATAGTCTCTGCTTCTTTTAAGGAAGCTGATGTATATATTTGTTAAAATGGTGTAAATTTATCTCTCAGCGCTGAAACGCGTTTTTCATCATCCCTTGAGCATTACTGTATTACAACACATCCCAGAAGAACGTGTCTATGTCAGCGCGAGGCTTGCCCTAACATTATTTGTGCTATGGTCAGTGTGAGATAAACAGTTAAGACAGCTCACAAAGTAAATAATGAATGAGAATAATAATAAATTGCTAACTGACAACAGTTCAGAATATCGGCTCATGTTAACTAAAAGTGAGTGATCATAGAGATGTAAATAGAATGTTCGTGAACAGATAAGCTCGACCAATAAATTTAAGAAAAAGATTTGGGTCAGCGAATCAGAGAAGTGGCGAGAAAAAAAATCACACCACGCAAAAAATGACCAGAGGTCATTAATCAGTCCTGAGTTGGTCATCAGTGTGTGATGAAGTGCTGAGAAGATCTCGAGCAGATAGCAGACAAGATATACGTCTCTGGTTTTCAGACAGAGTTTTATATGAGTACATACCTATGTCCAGCCAGTGTTATTCGATAAAGAAGATAGTTATAGATTCTGTGGTTCACAGAGAGTGTATTTCAAAAGGAGATCAGCGATTATGCTGTAAGTATTGGATTATGATTATATTTTGCACGAGGTAGAATTTTGTTTACAGAAGAGTTTAGCAGAAGCACGATTTTGACAAGTCGCTATGAGCACTTTATGACTAAGTGTCAAGAAACAGATGGTTATGAATATATTACGACTATTTATGAAGAAACAGATGGTTATGAATAATTGGAGGAAACTATATATATCATTGAGGAGCCACGTTTAGTAAAGTTTGATCTATCAAGAAATAGATACGACTTTATGCAACAGTGAGGGTCGACTTCTATATGAGAACCGCAAATACGCTCTCTCATGTAAATATGTGACTGGGAACATAGATATGTTATGCATAAGATGAATTTTGTTTCTAGGAATGGTTACAGAGATAGGTCTGACCAGTTCAACAAGGAAAATATATAAGTATATATAAAAAGTATGGAATGCTATTGAGGAGCATAGGTACCACGAGTATATAATAGTAGATTAGGGAAAACTAAGAATGTCTACTGGAGATGATAATATGTTAAGGAGGAATATGTAGGTTCACGAGACATAGAGCTCATGTATGAAGTATCTCTGATGTATAAAGGCCCAGTTAATGACTATATGCGAGCTCTATCATTGTGGATGACTCATCATCAGACGTGTTGTTGTTGTTATTATGGCATTACAAGTTTTGAAGGATAAGAATGAATTTGATGTCATCTTTGAGAGTTGCTGAATGTAGGCCATGTTTATTTATACTACCACTATACGAGAAGTCACTACAACATCGAAGAAGGAACTGAACGAACCGGGAGTAGGAAAGCAAAATAATATCATCCAAGAATCGACATCTTTGGCGGAGATGGCCAGTAAAGATATATATATATATAATCAATAACTTGGAAGATAAAAAGAGAACTTGTAAAACTTAAATTATATCACTAGGCCTGCCATCTGCCACCTAGTGACTCCAGCAATTAACCAGCCATGTTACATCTACGGCCAGCGCTGTTATTTATACGCACGGACAATAATTATACCGAGGAAGAGAAACAGCTGTTACAGATAAACACAACTTCAAAGAAGTTTCTGTTTGGATTTATAACGACTTTTTACACGATGTTCATAATTTAAAATATGTCTTCCACATACAAAGAGATGTTTAATCCGCTAACTACTAACTTCGTTGCTTCCAAGATGTTGTGCTATTCAAACATGGATAAGTTGAATCTCGACTTTCGTGATCTAGAATGTGGGCTACATTGTAAAACCTGGACACCCTTAGATTAGTTATTGTTTTCTACTTACATCTTAGTAAGATCTGTTGGAACTGGTGTGAATAGTCTACCTCGCTGTACAAACTCCATGCTTGAAAGTGATCGTTAGTTTAATAAACCGACTGGACAATTAATAGCTTAGACACACGTAGTAAGAGTGAGGTTATACGAGTATAAGACAGTACTTACATATACGAACATGCTTACCTGTATGATTTGAGCCTGGGACTTTGACAACAGATTTAGAGAGAAGAAAACAACTTTTACAAATATAATGTAACAGAAAGATCATCGGGGTAACGAAACTGAATAGTTATAACAAGTCAACAGGTTAAAGACACATGGATAGATGCGCTATTCTCATAATAACAAAATGACTGAGGCAGACATGGTATAGCCGCATACGGATATCACATTAGTTACCAAAGATTGTCCCACAATGCCCAGTACCAGACAAAATAAGACCTGATAGACAGAAAAGAAATACATTGGCAACATAAAAGAATTGACACTTCTAACTGTCGAGGAATTAAACAAGCTAACAAGTAATAGATAAAACTGGCGGGTACTAGTACAGCACTTATCGTCTGTGGTGAATCAATGGTCACGTGTTCTGAGACAAGCTAAGACAAGTCACCTGTTTAATCAGTCACATTAGTCTCATGTCACATTTACATAAATGAATTCAAATAATTCAATCCATAAAAGTACTAGTAACCAATTAAAATAAATAAACTTGTTATCTGTCTTTGCTTCTGGTAACAACCATTTTTATTATTCCTGCACTTACATCATCTTATTTATTCTGCCTTCTGTATGTCGTAAATAAAAATGGTTCACATCAGTTCATCACTATCATGTGTTCAGTAAATGTTGAAATTTACACAAAGCTGTAGTTATTTAAAGTTTTATTGTGATTTACTTCTCGTTTGTAAACAAACATATTCGTGGTACAGAAGGTTTTCGATATACGTCGCGCCGATATACGTCGTTTCGCATACACGTCGTTGATTAATTTAGGGACGGCAAACTCGATATACATCGTATATTTTCGCACTTATGCCGTTTGAATAGGAACGTACATGTATATTTCCCTCCCATCTTCTCTTTCATCTTCTGTACTGAAATTCATAATTACAAATAGCATGTAACGTGTAGAAATATATATACAGTATGCATAAAAAAATATAGAAATAAGCATGTATTAACTACTTAATTCAAAAAAATCCATTTTACAAAACTGTACAGCCATTACAGTTGGCTGTGTAAATAATAATTTTAAAGAATATATAATGAAATAAAAATGTAAATAATAAAAAAGTAGCAGAATTTTTAAAAAATCAACAAAGTAAATGACGTTAGATTATTTCTGACATAAAAAAGTCAGAGAACCTCAACAGCTAGTCACAGAATCAGCAGAAACTTCAGCTACAGTTGTAGCACCTTCAAGTGCTGAGTAGCAGCAATTATAACAGGAAGAATAATGTAAAAATTAAATTATTTCTATGTTTTATTAATAATTTATTAGTGTATTTTTAAATTCATATTTAGCAATTACAATAAATTATACTGTATTACAGTTTCATGTACAATAAAATATTCATATGCCTATAGACTTCCATATAAAGTCAAATGTTTAAGTTGGTCTGGAACGTTTCTCCCACATCATATGAGTTCAGCGTTTCTCAAACTTTTTTTTGGGTCTCAGGACCACTTTACACTCTTAAAAATCATTGAGGACCCTAAGATGATTTAACTATGTGTGTTATGTCTATCGATATTTACCGTTTTAGAAAACGTGCATATTTATAACCTAAACTTACTACCTTAGAAACGTATTTAAAAAAAAATACACAAGCGAACATTCCATTAACCGTCAGAACGATGACGTCATTACACGCCATGTGGCCTCTGGAAAACTCCACTGTATACTCGTGAGAGAATGAGAGTGAAAAGTACAAATAACGTCTTAGATTATTCTGAAGATTGTTTTGATCTCGCGGACCACATGAAAGTGTCTCCGCAACCGCTTTTTGAGAACCGCTGCATTAGTTTAATGGAGAATTGATGATCGATATACGTCGTTTCGATATAAGTCGAGCCTTGTTAAGGAACATAACTATAATGTACATCGAGGATCCCCTATGTACATAACAATCTCACATAATATATTCTCACACACGATAATCGTGGCTTTATATAGCAGACTCACAGAATATATTGTCACACAAGATAATCATGGCTTTATATAGCAGACTAACAGAATATATTGTCACACACGATAATCATTGCTTTATATAGCAGACTAACAGAATATATTGTTACACACGATAATCGTGGCATTATATAGCGGACTCACAGAATATATTGTCACACACCATAATAGTGACATTATATAACAGACTCACAGAATATATTCTCACACAAGATAATCATGACATTGTATAACAGACTAACAGAATATATTCTCACTCAAGAAAATCGTGACATAGTGTAACAGACTAACATAATATATTGTCACACATGATAATAGTGACATTATAAAACAGACTTAAAGAATATACTCTCCATCAAGATAATCGTGACATAGTATAATAGACTAACAGAATATATTGTAACACACGTTAATCGTGACATTATATAACAGACTCACAGAATATATTCTCACACAAGATACTCGTGACATTGTATAACAGACTAACAGAATATATTCTCACACAAGATAATTGTGACATTGTATAACAGACTAACAGCATATATATTCTCACACAGGATAATCGTGACATAGTATAACAGACTAACAAAATATATTCTCACACAAGATAATCGTCACCTTATGTAACTGACTCCCGGAATATATTCTCACACAAGATAATCGTGGCTAGAGAAAACATAATGACATATACTATTCGCACGCAAGATATTCGTGGCTTTACATATCAGACTCAGAGATACCTTTCACACAAAACAATCGTGATCACACAAGATAAAACAAATGGTATGCAGAGCGTCCACTACACACACAAAACGAAGCATATTAAAAGCTCAACAGAAGAGAATACGTGACTATCTTCAGACTCCGCGCGGGCCACAATAGATTGGGACATCATCTATTCAACAAGCTAACTACCGATGAGTGTAACTGTGGAAGTGATAAAATGACGTGCTGAACATCTGCTTCACAGATGCCCCAACTGTCACAAAATGACCTTGACACTTGTCATTTCTGGGGTCATCCCGTAACTCATTGTGTGCTCTTCACGTTCTATTTTCCTACCTCCGACAATATTTGGTATTTTGGAGTCACTTGTTTACACTTCTTCCTGTACTAATTCGTCATGTCTGTTTACCTGATCAACCTCCAATAGAGTTTATACCGGTAAGAGCTGACTGGCTGCCAGTCATTTTCGTGTAGTGACACCCGGAGTTTGTGTTTACACAGGGAGCGCCGGTCATATGACACACACCAGAAGACGACGGAAATATTGTAATCGCTTCCGGACAGAATTGTAACGAAGACATTATTTGTGATAATGTAGGAAGTCGTGAGTGTAAACAGAAACAATGGTCGACGAAAATAACAATTCCTTAAATGAAAAGTGACTTTTTTTAAAAATCACGCAGAATTTTCCAATGAGGAAATTGTTGAAATAAACCCATTCATAACAAATATGATTGAATACAACTGGCTGGGCAATTCTAGATGTTATAAACAATACCTCTGATTGGAGCCTGGTCAGATAGTAACAACCACGTACGTGGGATGAAAGTTACAATATAAACTGACACTTTCGTCGGTTTAGAGCACTGTGAAATTCACTAAAACAAGAAAACAACCAGCTAGCCAGAGAAAGGAATAGGGTCAGAATTCCATTTATTGGACTGTACCTTGTTTGAGCAACTTGTTGACTTACATCTGACTTATATCTGAAATAATCTGATACTTTTGTTGGTTTAGAGCACTGTGAAATTCACTTCATCAAGAAGACAACCAGCTAGCCAGAGAAAGGAATAGGATTAGAATTTCATTTATCTTACTAGAACTTGTTTGAGCATCTTGTGGACTTATATCCCGGCAAAACTCTTCCTACATTAACACGAAATGCCGGAATCCTAGAAATTTCAACACAAAGTCAGTTGTGGCCTATTGTAAAGTAATACGGCAGAACTCGTGTAAGATGCATTTTAAACAGGTTGTTTTAATTATTTCTCTGTGCCAGGAGCCAGTATTCCCAAGAGATTTTGGGGTAAATTATACATTTCAACATTCGATATTTTGGATTTATTAACATGTGAAAATTGCTAATGGATGTCCAAGTCATACGAGGCTGGCAACCTCAGCATATAGAATGATGATGTCATGAATAACCACTGCAAGAGCTGTTGACTGCTTTATGCGCATTTCTCATAGAGAACCAAAAGCAGAGGTAGTCCCAAGATCCATATGGAGCAGGGAGTGGATGATGATAGAACTGATGTACATAATTATTATATTTTTCACTTTATCAACCAATGCAAATGTAAAGATATTCAATATAAATGTAGTAAATTTGTTATGCTGGAGCAGAAACCAACAAACTTACTGGCAGCTTAGTACAAACTTAAAAGCTGCCAAGTGAACTTTCAGTCAATTCCCTAAATAACTATTAGATCACCCTGTGAATATTTTTTTTTAAAGAATTATATTATTCATTTTACACTAATAAAAATAATTGATTAATAAATTTTATATATATATATATATATATATATATATATATAGATATATATATATATATATATATATAGATATATATATATATATATATATATATATATATATATATATATATATATATATATATATATATATATATATATATATATATACACACACACACACACACACACACACACACACACACACACATATATATATATATATATATATATATATACAATTATTTTAATTTTAGTCTTTTTGAGCGTACTGCTCCAGTATGTCTCAGTCACCTTAAATACACTTAAAACAGACCTATTAAATTAAGATTAAACAGAGTTAAATCATTCAATATATATCTTCATAAAAGTTGTTGGGTAGTTAATAAGTTAACTGTGCTAAGACACATTCAGCATTGTTCTTGATTTATGAATATCTTGTAAAGAGTCCCCAACGTAGAAGCACCATCATCCTTCTATTGGCATCTCTGCCAAGAGTAATCTTGTGCGAAGGTAGATATCTTTGAAGAATCACATTAGATACTCTAGATTATGGCCATTGGTGGACCATCACTGCAGAGAAAAGAGAAGCAACTCGTGACATCAACATAAGCGGAATATGGACAGCACATATGGCCGTCACCAGTACTATTTCCAGAAAAAAAAACTCTATGGAGATTCATTTAGCCTCAAACTGTCGACTGCTTTCTTTGAAAATATTCAAGTAGACGCCTGATAGTGTTTGAGAAAGAAGAAGTATTGTTTTGTTTTTTATTTGGAACACGGCTCAATTGTTAATCCCCTATACGCGTGATTAGAAAGCTCATTTGTATAACAGACACACAGACAAGATAACCAGGTAAAGAGATCTCATTATATTCTATCAAGAAATGTAACTTTTGCCAAGGGAAGTTAGTGGACTAACAATACAACAATAAAACTCACTGATATTAATGTGATATTAAATAATTTTGGATTACGTTTATAATAATACAAATTATAAAGTACACGGAAACTGTTTGAAAAAAAAACCGTGTATTTGATGTTATAATTCAAACTTTAAAAAATAATAGTTATTAAACAAGTTTCTTTTCTCTTGTCATAGTAGTAATTTGCTATTTGCTCTGCATCCTCTTAATGGTAATCCCATTAACACAGCAAGTTGATTCATGTTCACATCTGTGGTGTATTAACACCGGGGAGGTTATTTATGGTATTAAAAAAGAAAATATAAGTGTCAACAGCGTGAGGTCAAGCTATGTAAGACCCTGAGTCTAATAGTTGAAAATGGTGTTGATGAGTTCTCAGGCGACCTAACGCTACCTCCATCAGATCTCACGCTGTGCAATATTTTTATATCTATTGAGTGATGTTTTATATGGCTACGTGTCTAGGGTAATGCAAATGTAGTGGTAAATCCCTGAAACAAACAAACCCAACGTTAACGTAATGAAAATTAAATCAACAAGACCGGGGTTAAAGTTGTAATATTATCTTACAATTTTAATTTCCTGTCTCTCAAATCTTTTGGGACAGGAATGTTTAAAACTTAAAATGACATGTGTTTATGTACAGCATTAAATAAATATGAAGGTCATCTTGTCCATAAATGTCACTACTATAATGTTTATAGAATTTTATTCCCTGCTGAAACAATACTGTCCTATGAAGTGTCACTACTTGGAAGGACTGGGTGTCTCATCATATCACAAAACAGTTTATAGTAGCGTGTGGAGAATACAACGTGATGAATTGACATAAGCCCGCAATCTTTTGGCTTATCGTGTGGTTCTTTGAAGATAGATGACTTGCTCGAAGTACCACACACTCGTTTACAACGGTGTCCTCTGGAAACTGCTAAAGTAACTAGACTTCAAAATATGGGCAAAACAGCAATTTGACTCGAACTCTGCAGCTCCAGGTTTTTCTCATTTGATTTTAGGTGATGCAACCCTGCAACAAGAGGAACAATCCTCCCTAAGTACACTAGTTATTTATCTCCACCACTAACAATTAAACTTCATTAAACATGCGTTGTGATCAGATAAAAGAGCTAACCAAATAGCTACAGTCCCTAATTTTAATTGTGACTGCTTCATACTCAGGGGGTATCTTCTTCTCCCCACATGGTTTCAACGCCCCTGTCACTTTAAACCTTCGTTATCTTCAGCTGGGATACACTCTTTTCTTTTTCTCTTTCTAGTGATATGTTAATTCTTTTCATATGAAATCTTATTTATTTTTAAAGTTATTGGAACACTGAGGTCTGCCGAAGACTGCCAGTGCCTTCCTGGTCTTACAGTCTTAATATTTTATATATCCATTTTCCAACACAATGTACTTTTATTTGCTTCATAAGTCTACTTAGGCATGCCTGTGCTCCTAGTATGTCGCAAGCTTCCACAAAGGCAAATGTCGCACAACCAAAATTTGTGGGCGCCCTATCTGGGTTTGCCTCTACATATTAATAATAATATATATCCACATCAAAAAAATTGTTCATCTCACCGCACTCAATGAAATATTTTACAAGTATAAGGTTAACTAGCGATCAATGGCACAAGTTCAGATCGCCGACTTCCAAACCGCAAAGGCAATTGGTTACTAATTGCTCTGCGTCTGCTCTTAACCCTTCTTGGAGGAAATATTTTTTCAAGTGGTACTTATGCTTAGCAAAGCGTTCGTTTATCCTCTCTCTTCCTAGACTAACCTCAACCAATCAAATCAATTTAAGCCAATTTGACTTTCTTTAAAAAAAAAACGCGTTTAGAAAATGTAACATCCAAAGATTTTCAAAGTTGAGCGGTTACCACTGTGTATGTCTGTCTGTCTTAAATTTTTATTTTCTTCGATATCTCCGTTATTATTGAAGGGATTTTAAAAATTGAAAGTGATTATTAACCGGACAATTGTCCTTTATCTAGCCAGTATGTTTTCCTTTACTTCTTTATCCCAGTTTTCATCTTTGTATTTTTTCTTATTTCTTTATTCAGAACAACTTACTTTTACTCTAAGGCAAGCTAACATATTATAGGGATTAATATGGTATTACAATAAACAATATTATCGTTTCAGTTCTTTCCTTTTATTTATCCTTCTATTAGAATACAATACGTTATCTACGTTTTTATGCGCCTTTCTCTGCCCTGCACACAATAGGTTTGTTAGTTTCAGTTTCACAATGCACAAGTTATGTTTGATTTTTTTCCATGTTAATCCCCCCCCCCTTTTCTTCCTCTCTCGCCCGTTCTTTGAAAACGAAACAACGCGTTGGCCAGCTGCCAAACTGTCTAATGGTCGTTTTAAATATTAGGACGGGTAACGCAAAAGCATGTGGTTTTTTGGGGGTGGGTATCATCGCTTGACGTTAATAGATTCAAATCTTCGTTACTGAGTTACATGGAGACCGATTCAAACACTGTAGTTATTTTTAGACAACAACCTTCACCAAGTAATAGGACGGATGGGTAGAGGGTTTAGGGGGAAGGATATCCCTTTTCCACTATAATAGAAAAATATTCAAATATTGCGTCCAATTCTTAGTAGCAGTGTGACCTTTGTCCATAACGATTTTCAAATATACTAGTGGGGTTAAAAAGTTATAAAATCACTTTACTAGATTTCGAATTGAGTCATTGAGCTGGAGGGGTAATACGGAGTGACTTTATCACATATCTCCCCTGTTAAGAGCCTGCATCCCAATGCAGCTTTATAATCTGTATTAACAATCCCGATCAAATGAACTCAACTAGGCTTTTTGATTATCCTGGGTTTCTGCAAGTGGGTGCCTACTTAAGAAATCTACCCCACCATTCTGCGATCACGGAATATACTCAATGGTAAATGAGTAAGGTTGAATGAGAAGTGACCACCTTAACAAACGTGCATTACCATGTTTTGCCTGGGCCAGAAATACCATGGGCTGATGATCGCTTTGCACCCCGAATGGTCTACCATACAGATAGATCTGGAATTTCTTGATTGCCCAGACTAAAGCCACACATTCTTTTTAAATAGTTGAGTAGTTTTGTTCCGTTCTGTTTAACTTGCTGCTGGCATAAGCGACAGGGTTTAATTGTAACAATGTGGCCACTAATCCCACATTACTAACGTCCGTTCTTACCACGAATTCCTGACTCAAATCAGGTAATTTCAATATAGGCTTACTGGTGAGTTTCTCCTTTAACTCATTATATGCCAACTCGCATTCTGCTGACCATTCTATCTTGTTTTCCTTTACGAGTTAATTCCGTCAGAGGAGCACATACAGAGTTAAAAATTTTTATGTACTTTTGGTAAAAGCCACAAAGTGACACAAAGGATCGCACATCCTTCTTAGTTTGTGGTCTAGGTGCTCTCTGTAATTTTTCCAGGTTCTTGGGGTCAGGGGTCATGCTACCTTGATGTACAGTGTGTCCCAAGAATTCTAAATCCTTGCATCCAATACAACATTTTGTTGGTCTAGCAGTTAAGTTTGCCTCTCTGAGTATATATATTCAAATAGCATATTCAAAAAGTTAACATGTTCTTCAAATGTTTCCGTAGCGATGAGGATATCATCCATGAAATTGGTAATACATGGGTTTTTCAGGGGATCCAACAATTTTCGCATCATTCTGGAAAACACACTCGGGGCAATTTTCAAACAAAACTGAAACATGTTGAACTCATAATGGCCTTCCAAGGTGCTAAACGCCAGATAAGGTCGAATCTCAGGCTTCACTGGAATCTGGTAATATCCTTTGTTGAGATCTGCCTTAGAAAAATACTTTGCCTTATTCAGTCTGGCAAACAGTTGGTTAGTATCAGGTAATGGATCCACCTGACTTTCTGTAACAGCATTCAGTTTCCTGTAATCTATGCACAGTCTGTGTTCCGCAGAGGGTTTTCTCAACAATACCACACTGGAGGTATTAGGTGATTCACTGTGAGAAATGATTCCTTCCTGTAACAGATAATCTATCTCCTCTTTTAAAGCTTTCTCTTTTGCGAATGGGATAGTATAGGCTCTCATACAGATGGGTGTTGGGTCTAGTAATTTCATGTCATATTCCAACAAGTTGGTGTGCCCCGGTTTGTCCGTTAACACGTCTGTATGATTTTCCAGAACCTTCTGAATCTTGTCCCTCTGACATTTTGTCAAATGTTTACTGATCTTTACCTGTGCAGCAGTTTCACAGGGTTTCAGGGGGTATTCATAAGAGGTGAGAGGTTCATTCTTCATCTCAGTAGCTATGGCCAAGGTAATTAAATGTGTCCCTTCCTGGAGTTGTCTATCATGATATTTCTCTAGGAGGTTCACGTGATAGATTTTTTCTTTACCTTTCTTATCTATCTTATAGTTAGTTCTAGATACCTTTTCTAAAACTGTGTAAGGACCCTGCCATCCGATCTGAAGTTTGTTGCTGCTGCCGGGTAGTAGAAGAAGCACCTTCTCCCCACTGCAAGCCCCCTATCCTTCGCTTTCTTATTGTAATATGCAGCATGTTTCTTCCTGGCTTGTCTTAGGTTATCATTTGCAAGTTTCCAGCCAGTTTTTAAGCGAGTGGTCAGCTCGTTTACATACTGATATGATGAGGTTACAGTCTCTTCTGCCTTCTCATCTGTCCATGTCCTCAATGAGGCTTCCAATGGACCTTTGATTGGTCTGCCAAATAGCAGTGTTGCCGGTGCCATTCCGGTTGAACTATGTGGGACTTCCCGATAAGCAAACAGGGCCGCGGGTAAGAATTAATCCCACGTATCAGGTTTTTCATGGGCCAGCTTTCGCAGGATGGAAATGAGTGTTCCGTTAAATCTTTCCACCTGCCCGTTCCTTTGGGAGGTGATACGGACTACAGTGAAAGTGCTTGGTCTGGAATATCCTGAAAACTTCCTCAGTTAGCCTCCCGTTGAACTGTGATCCATTATCAGTCAAGAGCTGGTGGGGAAAACCTAACCTCGTGAATATTGTAAGTAATGCCTCTGCCACATGTTTCGAGTCGATTGATGACAAGGCTACCGCCTCTCCCCACATAGAGCAAGTGTCCACCAGAGTAAGAATGTAACTGTTTCTCCTCTTGGTACGTGTGAGAGGTCCCACAATATCCACTGCAACTCTTTCAAAAGGGGTTCCCACTATTGGCATCTTCTCTAAAGTTGCTGGTGCAGTCCAATGTTTTGGAGCTACCCTTTGGCATTCTGGGCAGGATTTGACATATCTTTTTATATCTTCCGTTATCCCTGGCCAGAAGTAATGACAAGCTATACGCTGTCCTGTGGCGCTGATCCCCATATGACCACTGAAGGGGATAGCATGTCCTAACTCCATCACCTTTTTTCTATATGAAGTTGGAAGTACCAGCTGTCCATGACCATTTAAACCAGTTCCAGCCTTCCTATACATTAGCTTGTTCTTCATATAAAAATCTCCTTTATTGGGAGGGGTATGGCATTTCGGGAGTTTCTTGAAACACGGCTTTAGTGACCTATCCTCAGCCTGTGCCTTCCTCATCTCCACTGGATGAGTATTTATTGGGTTTTCTTCCTCCTTCCTTGCTTGTGACCTGGTCTGTACTGTTGCCATAATCACTGGTCTTTTAGGGTTTCTCAAGAAGACATACCTACACCCCAATATCAGAGGGTAGATTGGTTTGTTTATCACTGCTTTTCTAATCACTCCTTCCACATAACGAGATTTTACACTTATTCTTGCAATGGGAAGTGTCATGATTGCTACTTCCTTGGTTGCCCCTTCTATTTTCACAGTTTCTGTAGTATATTGATCTGGGTGCAACAGGTGAGAACTCACGACTGAGTCAAAATCCAATCCAGTATCATAAAGGCACTTAATAGTGACCCCATTACATACTACGTCTTCACATACAGGGGGATGATAAGGTTCCTGCTTTCCAGTTGGCTTTTTCTTCTGTCCCTTGTTTCCTGTTTTAAGGTATGCAGCTGTAACGATGGATTTTACTGGCTACTAGAATGTAGATGTAGGTCTAATGTTGTTGCTAAGATGTAGCCATGTAATGTACCACCATAGACACCAGGGATGTCGAAGGATGTGAAGTAAGGTGTCTTGTCTGGTCTGTTGCTCGCTGTGAGTATAGATGAGATGAAGTTCCACAGGTCTACAGTACATGGGTCATGAGGACATTACATTCACTCACGACGTGTAAGTCATAGAAATATGAACTGTTGATAACGTTTTCCATCATTTATTTAGGACGCCACAATGACAAGTACGTTGACATCAATATGTATAAGTCACAAACACTGCAGGACATAGAAATCAGCATAAACAAAGTTCCTCAGTCAATCATGCATATATCATGTAAGCTGATCTCGATAATTCCAGCTTACAACAGCCTCAGCTCCATATCATCACTCTATGAGTGTAACAAACTCCACTCTGATACTAGTAGATCAGGTGTGTAAATAAGTCTACCGCAGGCCGCACGGGAATGTGTACAGTTCAAGTTGACCTTTGTAGGCATTTCTAAGTCTAACCTTGATGAAGGTATAATCGCTGACATAGCGAAGTTCAAAGGAGCATAGAAACTGTTCTCTGGGCCTAGAGTGACCCGTATACATATAAATCTAAGGTATGAGGATACTTGGGTGTATTTCCTAGTAACAGAGCCTCTCCTGTCTGTAGATAGTGAGCGAGCAGAGAACGACAATGTCAAAAATCTAAGCTGACTACATATTTCAATATTAGGAGAGCATTTACCTTGCTTCGGAAATAACACCACAACACACACGCCTCCAGGCGTTTAGAATCATGTAGGGAAAATCCTCGTTAGATAAACTAACGCACAAGAGGACTTCCAATTCCCCATCAAAAGATCACAGACGCTGAAAATGCGTCCTGCTCTGCTCGTAACAACTGCGGGACTCCCGGACAGAAGTCTTTTTCAAACCACCCTAAATTCTACACATGCGCAGAAGCGCTTGACCCCTGAGTTCAACTCAAACGGGGCGATGTTGGACACATACCAAGCCAAGATACTGACCAAATCGCCTTATATGGTCAGGGAATAAACATCAACTCAGGTTTCAAACATTCCAAGAAAAAGCTGACCTATTCGAGCCATAAAAGGATTGATTACCAGACATAAATCTAATAATAGACCGCCAGGATAAGACACAAGAGAAGGTAACAACAATTGTAAAATGTAACCTCAGCTAACTTAGAGTTATGCACCTTTGACTACAAAAAATGAAGTGTACAAACCAGATAGGTAAATTATCTATTGACTCAGAAAAATCTGTGCGTAACAGTTTACCGCACCCGCCGGGGAGAAAAAATGAAACATTTTTTTTAAATCCAAGAGCAAGATCAATACAGGCTCCTAACGCACGAATGATGCGCGGATGAACGTATCACCAAAAAATATAATGCCTAACATGAGGCTAGCTCGACGCATGGAGCTTTAGGTGAGATTATATCTCAGATCCTTAGAGAAAGCATTTCCCTAAGTATACACATATTCCAGGGAGGTGCCACAACATACACCACAATGCTGGCAACATCCTAATGCAAGCAAAATTATACACATACAAATTTATCTGACATCAAATATATTATCATAAGATTAAACAATGGAATGACATAAAACAGCGGTGTCATATCATAATATACCGCATAATAGAGATATACACATCTTAATAACCAAATATTACATTATGTAAGCATGAATTAATATTATGATACCATTCATTATACACAATACTAATTAAGTAGCTGATCCCAGAAGACGTGGACATAAATTAAGAGGGCACATCTACTGAGTCTTTCCAAGGTATGTTAGCACTTCTTTACACATCATGGTTGATATAATGACAGATTCTCGCATACATCAATGATTTGCTGCGAAAATATAAATAACATAATTCTATATGATAAATGTTAGATTTACTAATACAGTAATCAAAATACATTCTTGACTATAAATTGTGGCCATGAGAACTTTTGGCCCATATATTGCTAACTTAGCCTTCTTCCGTTATACCAAAATCGGTAACAGAAAAAGGAAATCATACAGTACAATGTTATAAATTCCCAAAAAGTGAGAACAGATGTGCTGATATATAATTATAGTAGAGACCTGTTATAACTCTCGACGTCTATCAGGCAATATAGGACAGAAAAGTTAAGTGGAATCATGTGGGCATCTGGACAGAATGTCTGCCATCACATTGTCCGAACCACGGATAGCTCGCACCGTGAAATGAAAGGGTTGAAGAGCTATGGCATATCGAGTGGACCTCGAGCTTTTCAAGTTTTTACTCTGAATAGCAGTAAGAGCTTTCTGGTCGGTTTCCACAATGAAATGCGCGCCCAGAAGGAATCTTTGTAACTTGAGAATTGACCAAACCATGGCCAACAATTCACGGTCTAGAACCGAGTAATTCCTCTCTGCCGCATTTAGTTTTCTAGAGATATACATCACCGGATGCAGAGTATCTGAATACTCCTGCATAAGTGATGCCCCAATCCCATTAGACGAGGCGTCACTTCGAAGAACAAAAGTCTTCTCAACAGTAGGTAACTTCAAGATAGGTGGAGATGAAAATAAAGCTTTAATCTTGTCCAATGAGGATTGGCATTCTTGAGACAAGCGGATCAGATTAGGCGATCCTTTTTTCAATAAAGTAGAAAGAGGTGCCATAATGGAGGACAGATTTGGAATGAATCGTCCGTAAAATTGTATCAAACCTAAGAGACTCCGTACTTGTTTTTTCGTCTTAGAAACAGAAATGTTTTGTATTTTGGAAATATTGTGGTCCTCTGTCTTTAAGAGACCATGACCAACACGGTGACCCAGGAAAGAAATTTCACTAAATCCTATAAAGGCTTTAGAGGGTTTTGCAGTCAAATTATACTCGCGAAGAGTAGACAGCAATTTGTATAAACCCAAATAGTGATCTTCCCAGGAATCATTGAACAGACAGATATCGTCTAAGTATGCTATGACATCTGTACGATATGAGAGAATTCGACGCATCATAAAGCCGAAAGGCATGAAATTCCATTGAAATAAACCCCTAGGTGTAGAAAAAGCAGTAAGAGGTTTGGCGCGTTCAGTTAAAGGAACTTGCCAATAACCTTTCGACAAATCGAGTTTGGTAAAGAATCTAGAATTAGAAAGTTTGTTTAGTAGCTCTTCTAATGAAGGCATAAGCTCAGCATCTAACTTCGTAACTTGGTTCAATTTGCGATAATCAACGCAAAGGCGAATGTTATTGTCTTTCTTTCGAACAATAACCATGGACGAAGAGTATGCTGAAGTGGATGGTTCAATTATTTTCAATTGTATCATTTCATCCAATTCTTTTTCGACTTGTGACTGAAGATGGATAGGTATAGGATAGGGTCTGACTCTAATAGGATTATGGTCAGTAAGTATTATGTCATGTTCAATGACATGTGTGTGTCCAGGGATGTCGGTAAGAACATCCTGAAATGTTTGTAACATCGAAGAGACTTGTCGATGTTCCTCAGCGGAAAGATTACGAGAAACAGTAACGTTTTTCTAAGATTCCGTAGAATGAAGTGGGATCACAGGAAGAGGAAGATTGATATCTGAGAAAGTAGTTTCCTCATCCTGTATAACTGACAGGGATGAGTAATGACCATGAGGTACTGGGGAATCGTCCGTCGCCTGGAAAATAGGCTGCAAATAGTCCGGTCGTTCATGAAATTCCGAGAGCATATTTATATGGAAAGTTTTATGCTTCCCATTAATATCGACAACATAGTCTACATCGGAAATTTTTGAGACTATTGTATACGGACCTTTCCATGCAATAAGAAGTCTGTTCTCCCTAGAAGGAAGTAGAACGAGTGCTTTGTCACCCGGACAAAGTTGACGTAGACATCTATTCTTATTTGCAAATTTGCCTTTTCTTTAGCAAATTCGGATGAAGAAGTTGCTAGTTTGCATGCCTCGATGATCTTTTGCCTCAGAGCAATGACATACTCATATGACGATTGTGTGTCATCGCTAATATTATCGGCAGTGATAAGATCGTGGAGCAAAGACATAGGGCCCCGCGGTCGCGAGCCAAAGACAAGTTCAAAAGGAGAAAACCCTGTGTGTTCATTGGGAACCTCTCTATAAGCAAAGAGAGCCGCGGGTAAGACCCTGTCCCAATCCTGAAGATGATTCTCAGTTATCTTACCAAGTAAAGTCTTGAGTGTTCTATTCAAACGCTCAACTAACTCATTAGACATTGGATGATAAATACTGCTGAGAGACCTTTTAATGTGTAGAGTAGACATTACCTGTGACATAGTGTCAGATATAAGTTGAGTGCCGTGGTCTGACAATATTTCTCTGGGGAATCCCAAACAAGAAAATATCAGCCAAAGAGCGTCTGCAATATCGGCAGTGGAGATGCTCTTAAGAGGTATAGCCTCTGGCCAAAGTGTTGCTAGAATGGAGAATTTTTGTAAAGAAGGATCTTCTTCTTGCAATTTTATGAAAGAGTCACGTGAAATAACCAAGTGACCATCTTGGCTATGTACTTCATTATCATCAGTAAATGAAGTTTGAGGTGTCCCCAGAACTTGTGCTCTTGTGACCACAGCATTGGTAGCTTGCATATTTTGATCTTCCCAAGCAGCAATCTGCTGCGGGGTACATTCATTAACTCCGTAAATACGACCGATAATAAGGTCCGCAATATGATTAGGTAGAAGACACGCGTGCACATCTCCCGTAAAGAAGGGAGTAGCAATGTGAATTATGGCAGTAGGATAATTTTCCAAAGTGCTACCAAATGTGACACATTTGATTACCTTTCCTGTAGCACAGGATGGATCTACAAGAGATTGCCTAACACCAATAGTAGTGCATCCAGAATCAAAAAGGACTGAGACTGGATTATTATTTACTAGACCTTTATGCAGGATAAGAGAACCTCTCCCGTCATGCGCAACTGCAGCAGGAAGAGCGGGAAGAAGGTGACCACAGCTCAAAGTAGTTACGGTAGTCGGTTCAAACAAAGTACTGCATTGGGGCATTTAGTTGCTCTCCCAAAGTCAAAGGCAGAACATGTGATAGCGCTAGAGTTTTTATTATCATCAACCTGTTGACAGGCTCTCTGAGACTCTTGCTGTACAGAGTTCGCCTGCTGATATCTCTTTTTTTGTGTTGAGATCTACCACGACTATTATTGCCTCTGAAGTTATTATTATGTTCCCTATTGTAACTGTTATCCTGGTTCGAATCCCAGTTTCCATAGTTATCATTATCATTTCCAAATTGATGAGAATATCTATTAGTTTGGTATTGAGGTCTCTGCGAAAAATAGTTTTGATTGCCTCTATTATTCCCTATGCGAAAATGTCTATAATTATTGGGTGTAGAATAACGAGGACTGTCAGCTCGTCTCCAATTCTTCGAAGAAGAATCACTATGTGATTGATTGCCATGATTCTGAGCATAATTACGGTTACTCTTCTTATTACAAATTTTGTTGAGTACCCTGAAATTTACGAATGAAGTTTGGGCCATATGGTGCTGCCGAAGCAACTGGCAAACCTTCCTTCACTTTAGAGATGCTAATGGTTACGTGAGGGTGCGCAGTGACATACGGGCAACAATATTCTTCCATTTCTTTTATGTTTTTAGGTTTACGCTCATGAAGAAAAGCAAGAAAAGACTCATTGACAGAAGACATGACTGTGTCTCTAAGTAGCAAGTCCATAAGTGCTTCAAATGTATGTTCTGTCTTAGACAGCTCGACCCAACGTGTAAATGTGAGACGTATTTTTGAAATAAATTCAGAGAATTCTACTCCAGTTCTTGCAGCATATTTTTAAATTGAAGACGATAGCCGTCTTCGTTAAGTTGGTATTTCTTTAACAAAGCCGCCCTGACAACCTCATAATTGTTCTTGTCAGGCTCATCTACCATGCTTAGCATACTCAGAGCTTCACCTTTAAGTATATTCGACAACTGATCAACATATAGTGATTTATCTATATTATGTGTTTTACATGACCGTTCAAATCTATCCAGATAGAACGTTATGTCATCACTGGAAGCATTGAAAGCTGGTAGTTTAATCTTGAAAGCACTAGCACTAGACTTATCAGAAGATGACACTTTATTTGGATCATTAGCATTACCCATGTTCATCAACTTTAACTTCTCTAACTCAAAAGCAAAGAGTTTTTCTTCGTGCTCCATTTTTGCTTTTCTCTCCTCAGCCTCTCTTTGTAACTTCCTCTCTTCAGCCTCTTTTTCTAGTCTTTTATTTTCAGCCTCTTTTTCTAGTCTTTTATTTTCAGCCTCTATTTGTAGCTGGATTTTCTTCTCCTCAGCTTCTCTTTGTAACTTTTTCTCTTGAGCCTCAGCTTCTCTTTTTAACTTTTTCTCTTCAGCCTCAGCTTCTCTTTTTTGTTTTTCCACCTCCATCTGGAATCTCCTTTCATCCACCTGCATCTGCAATTTTAAATTCTCAGCTTCTGCTTTTTTTTGTTCAGCTGCTATTTTCATTCTCTTTCTTCCGACTTTAATGCCTTGGCATATTGAACAGTCGCAAATTCTTCAAACTTATCACTAGTCTTTCCAAGGGATTTCTCCTGCTCAATAAAGTACTCAAGTGTAGACATAATGCCTAATAATATGAGTCCAAAACCTGAAATAATAAATTATCTTATTCCAATCTTAATGGTAACAAGTCTTAAATAAAGTACTTGTATAATCACATTACATTACCCCAATCTCTGTGGGAAACAAGTCTTTGTCAAAGAACGTGTATAATCAACTGTATAATAATACCACAAGTCAAATTTTTATCATAAGTGCACTACACAGCTAATAGTGCATGACCAAATATCCACCAGTTAGTTATCATAAGTGCACTACACAGCTAATAGTGCATGGCCATATATCCATCAGTTAGTTATCATAAGTGCACTACACAGCTAATAGTGCATGACCATATATC
>JAMPIV010015032.1:392500-412870 GCA_024509875.1 Oreohelix idahoensis | reverse complement strand
GAAGAGATGGTTACATCCCGCCCCATGATTCAGTAGGTTGAACTACTGGTGTACCGGTAACGGTAACTGTACCTCAGGAAAAGAAGATTCTTCTTCCTGGATGACAGATAAGTTAGAATAATAACAAGTAGATACCGTGTTGTCATCTAGTTCATGAAAAATTGACTGTAAGTGTTCAGGACGTGTATGAAATTGCTTGAGCATGTTAATATGAAATATCTTTTTGTGTCCCTTGATATCTAAGACGTAATCAACGTCGGAAATTTTATCAATGACTTTGTAAGGACCATTCCAAGATATCAATAATTTATTGTTATTGTGAGGAAGTAACACATAAGCCTCGTCGCCTGGGAATAATTGGCGTAATCGTCGAGACCTATTTTGTAGAGATCGAGCCTTAGCTTTTGCAGCCTCAGAAGAAGCTGTTGCCAACTGGCAAGACTCAATAATGTTCTTCCGAAGATTAATCACGTACTCGTAAGATGACTGAGTGTCCTGAGTCATCTCCGCGTCAATTAATAAGTCTTTTATTAGTCCCATAGTACCTCTCGGGGGAGCACCAAAAACTAATTCAAAGGGAGAGAAGCCAGTTTGTTCATGCGGTACCTCCCGATAAGCAAATAGAACAGCTGGGAGTGCTCTGTCCCAGTCATGAGGGTGCTTAGCAGTAACCTTATGTAGTAGTTGTTTAAGTGTACGGTTAAGTCTTTCAACCGCACCATTACTCATCGGATGATAAATACTACTTAAATTCCTATCAATGTTCCAAGTTTTCATGACTTCCTTCATGGTGTCAGATATAAACTGTGACCCATGGTCTGATAAAAGTTTTCTAGGAAACCCTATTCTAGAAAAGATGAGATGTAGTGCATCAGCTACATCTGTGGTAGTGGTGGTCTTTAATGGGATAGCTTCTGGCCATCGTGTGCACAAATCAATGCACGTAAGGACGAATCTATGTCCTCTGGCCGATGGTAGCAATGGACCAATAATAATATCTATGGCCATCTTGTCAAAAGGTCTTACTGAGATATCGCAAGCCTGAATAGGCGCCGTGTGAAAAGCTCCACGTGCTTTCACTTCTTGGCATGTAGTACAGGAACGTACATACTGCGAAATATCTCTTGACACTCCTGGCCAAAAGAATGAAGACAGTACTCGAGATCGTGTTCGAGTATATCCCATATGTCCAGCACAATGTGAGTCATGTGCATGTTGAATAATGTACCGTCTAAAAGTATACGGGACCATAACTTGTTGTTTCATTTGTGATTTGTCATTAGAACATCTAATCAATATGTCATTTTTAATAACAAAACAATGTTTGTTATTATTACCTGAGGATAGATTGTCACCTTTATCAACCAGCTTAAAAATTTTTTTTAAAGATTTATCCTCTTTTTGTTTGGTTGCAAATGTTTCCCTGTCAATAGGTGAATTGACTACAAATTCGTCTTGGTTGTCTGCATCCATTTTATTATCATCAACTTTCTCCATGAGTTGAGTCTGCGCTCTAGTCGTCACGGCGTTTCCAGTGCATAGGTTATGTTTCTCCCATTCTATAATCTCATCTGGAGTAGAATCTTTACTGCCGTGTATACGACCAACCATCAGATCAGCTATAGGCTTTTTTAGCATACATACTTTTACGTTCCCTGTGAAAAAAGGTGTGTTAACATGAATAATAGCTGTGGGGTAAAACTCAATAGTTCCCCCAAAAGTCATGCAACGGACATATTCCCCCGTTGCACAGCTAGGATGTACCAGCGACTGTCGTACACCAATCGTTGTGGATCCTGAATCCCTCAGCACTGAGACGACGGATCCATTAACTAATCCCCTGTTAAAAATTAGTAGGCCTGTTCCATCGTTGACTGCAAGACCTACCTCTGGTGTAATATGTCCGCATAACTGCACTGTTTCTTTCGCCTTCTGAAAAATAAGATTGCATTGTTGGCAACTATTTGCCACATTATAATTAATAGCAAAACATGCAGCAGAAGACTGTGTTGTATTATTATTGTCAAGTGGGACCTGAGCTATAGGGGTAGTATTATTTGTAACTGCCGCCCCTGTATTATGGTTGTAATGAGATGATCCCCGAGAATGAGATCGATTCCGAGTATAATTGTTAGAATTATCTCGTCGTCCTCTATAGTAACTATTATCTCGATGTCTCGAGCCATGATTATTACCATTCCAGTTATTATCATTATTGGGAGTATGTGATCGATTATAATGAGTGTTATGTTGACCATTGTGGTAGTTTGTTTGAGGTGAATAATTTCTATCTCGTGATCTACCTCTGTTGAACTCATTTTTATTGTTGAAATCATTATTATGTCCCTTCTGAAAGTTAACATTGTGATTTCTTTGGAACCTGCTTCTGTCTACACTGTGATGTCTTTGTTTGTTATTATGATTGTAGGCCATATTAGACGCCACAGGTAGAGGTTCTCTTAATGAGGAGTTAGAAATGGTTGCATTCGGATGTGCCGAACAGTAGTTTAAAGAAATTTTTTCTAACTCGTCCATAGTACCTGGTTTACGCTCCTGCAAATATGCAAAAAAATGGCTGGCTAACCGAAGATAATACCTTATCCCGCAGTAGTAAATCAACTAATTTGTCGTATGATTTGTTGACTTCTGCCAGTTCAACCCATCTATTAAATATATTGCGTATGTTCGCAATGAATCCTGCAAAATCTTTTGGAGATTCAGGTAAAATTCCCTTAAATTTCAACCTACAGTGTTCCTCGTCCAGGTGAAACCTTCGTAAAAGCAAGGACTTAATAGCACCGTAGTTATTTGCTATTGATGGGTCAGCATTTTGAGAAGCCGTCAATGGTTCTCCAACCAAGAATTCATTTAACTTGAGTACCCATGACTCTTCAGGCAAATGGTTTGTTTTGCAAGTCTGTTCAAAACGTGACAGGAACGATGAAAGGTCGTCCACGTTCAAGTTGAGAGTGGGTAATTTAAAGTTGTAGAAATGTTTAGTTTGGCTGGATGATGATCCATTTTGTGCGTTATTATTCTGGTTTGCATCAGCACTTTGTGCTTGTAATCTTGCTGTCTCCAATTTAATACGCGCCAATTCCATTTCTTGTTGTAAAATAATTTCCTCTCGTTTCAATTTATTCTCTTCTTCCTGTCTGGCGATTGCTCTTTGCTCTTCTCTTTCACGTGGAGCAATCTCTCTCAATCTATTTTCCTTGTCAATTTGCTTCATCTCACATTCTGCTTCCTCTTTCTTTAATGCAGCCTTTTGTTCCTCTTCCTCTTTCTTTAATGCAGCTTTTTTCTCTGCTTTTTTTCTTTCATGTTTTTCCAGTTCTGCCTCAGCAAACTGACGAAGTTCTTGAGATTTATAACCATATTCCCGACCAATTTTAACGAAATGGTCTATAGTAAGCATTTTGACTTTTATCTGTAAGTAATTATTGCTAATTACTGATTAAAATAGTCAATAGTAGCTTCAGAGTAATTATTATACTTACTCAACTTAGAAATATTCAATATAAATAATCACAATAGTACTGAACTCTAATGTCTAAGTTCAACTAATAGACAATATTTTGTAACAATATTGTATCTAAATAATACTATATCATAAATAGTTATGATATCTGTTAAATATAATGTAATTATATCACACAATTAATCTCAATATCCAATAATGTTGGGTATGATTCCTAGTAATTATATTGTTCAATGTACTAAGTCACTCTCTTAGTACCAGAAAAGTATATTAAATAATATACAATGGGTCTATTACCTCAAAGGTAGCTATAAGATTATTTTATTTGGTCAATATATATATTATATTATTATGCCCTAGGCATCTATTATAAATTGTAGGTCTACTTTCTTGGACTATCACTGCATAATTATGCAATGTCCCATATTAACCTTAAATATCAGAAAAAATTAATTAAATTAAATTACAAGTATATTATTGCATATAATATCATATTATTAATGTAGTATTAATATATATTATGAGGACAAACAAAACAATGATGCAACTAAAGGGTACAAACAATGTTAAGACGCAAACAAGACATTTTCACAATTAAAAATGAATTTATGAACTAAATAAAACAAGCGGAAATGTCACAAGCCAAATGAAGGGTCAAGGTCTGACCCGAGGTCAACTTAATATTCAAAGTACACAAAAAAAAAAATGACTGCAAAAAATGATGACATCACAGGACTCATAACGGACGAAAATTTAACAATCATCAAATAAATGATAGTAAGAGGAGACTGGACGAAATAGTTAACAAACATGATACAAAACTAAAAAAAAATTGTTAACTGAGTACGAATAAAATACGCCAGTTATCTACGGAACGGTACAGCTAACACAAATCGTCAAACGGTAGCAGATTTGGACAGACAGTCCAATGGCAAACCTCAATGGGGCTTCCAAAGGTGCAATCGTTTAACTGCCCTAAGAACCGACCGAAATCAATTCAGGCATCGTGAGAGCCACATAATCTTATTTCGGTTCATCCTCCCTACCTCCCACGAATTAACAACACATTAAGACAACAAAAAGTACATTAAACATAGGTAAAAACATGCCGATGTAGGCAGAGGGCATGGACTTAGTAGCACTGTTTGCAATAACAACAGTTAAACACCTAGACTTATCTTTTCCGTTGCTTAGATCAGTGCTAGAAGTCGTCAACAGCTAGGCCTGTGCCTTTGACTGTCTGCTCCTGATGGGCAGGCAACGGTAGTCCATCTTATGCATCTTGATCAATTTGAAACGAACTAGAGAGGCGTTGAAAAGATGTCTTCTTCACTGCGACAATGCAACAGTGACGTCATGTTGCTATTCATGATCACGTGCGTCACGTCAGCTTCGTAATGGTCATGTGATCGAAACTTGATCGTAAATATTTCATTCGAAAGTCATGAAAAAAATTTTGGTTTTTGGTTGTTTTTTTCGTCCCCACACACCGGGCACCACTGTTACAAGGTGGTGGTTTGCTCTGAACAATGTTCCATGTGATATGAATAAAACAATTATAAATTTCTGGCCATTGTTTTTTTCATTGATATGTTAGTTTTTTTCATTCAGAGATAGTGCATCGTGCCTTCGATGGAAGATTAAGCGAATGCGGGGGTGGAAGATTCCGAACAATAATTGAACCTTGAAATACGATTGATTTGATAAGTCATTTCATTGAGTCCGTACATTTAATTCACAGTTGTACACACAGGATGATCATTTCAATAGGAGTAGAGCATAAGTCCATATAAGTCATGCATAAATTAATCAATAACGTAGACTGCTGGTTATGTGTCAATGTCCGTTTAAGGATACAATGCAGTATTGTCGTCAGAACATCACAGCTATATGCACGCGCAGCTAGACATGGCTACCTGCCGACAGTGAGACTGCGAGTCTGAATATATATTCATACGAATTTGACGATTATTCTTCTCCTTCTGAGAATTCTAGTTAAATACTAACCTCCATAAATTTCCCTCTCATATAGAGTTCTAGGACTGACCCTGGTCCATCAAAAAATGCATATATAAATGGCTATATCATGCCATTGAATTGGAAGGTTAGAAAAACGCAGCTATTCAGCTTGGCGGTCAAGTAACAAAGGGTAGCGTTTCTTAGTTACCGACTGTGACCCAAACAACGCTATACACGTCATAATCGATCGTGTATGGAGCGTACAATAATTGAAACATCTATCGCAATATATTAAATGCCTTAACCTTTACAATTGCACGTCCGCTAACCTTTAGCAGACGGCGTTAATATCATATACCGTAACAATTCCATTGGAATAGACCCCTAGGTGTAGAAAAAGCTGTAAGAGGTTTGGCGCGTTATGTTAAAGGAACTTGCCATTAACCTTTCGATAAATCGAGTTTGGTAAAGAATTTAGAATTAGAAAGTTTGTTTAGTAGCTCTTCTAATGAAGGCATAGGTTCAGCATCGAACTTCGTAACTTGGTTCAATTTGCGATAATCAACACAAAGGCGAATGTTATTGTTTTTCTTTCGAACAATAACCATGGACGAAGAGTATGCTGAAGTGGATGGTTCAATTATTTTCAATTGTATCATTTCATCCAATTCTTTTTCGACTTGTGACTGAAAATGGATAGGTATCAGATAAGGTCTGACTTTGATAGGATTATGGTCAGTAAGTATTATGTCATGTTCGATGACATGTGTGTGTCCAGGAATGTCGGTAAGGACATCCTGAAATGTTTGTAACATCGAAGAGACTTGTCGGTGTTCCTCAGCGGAAAGATTAGAAGAAACAGTAACGTTTTTCCAAGATTCAGTAGAATGAAGTGGGATTACAGGAAGAGGAAGATTGACATCAGAGAACGTAGTTTCCTCATCCTGTATAACCGACAGAGATGAGTAATGACCATGAGGTACAGGAGAATCGTCCGTCGCCTGGAAAATAGGCTGCAAATAGTCCGGTCGTTCATGAAATTCCGTGAGCATATTTATATGGAACGTTTTATGCTTCCCATCAATATCGACAACATAGTCGACATCAGAAACTCTTGAGACTATCGCATATGGACCTTTCCATGCAATAAGAAGTCTGTTCTCCCTGGAAGGAAGTAGAACGAATGCTTTGTCACCCGGACAAAGTTGTCGTAGATATCTATTGTTATTTGCAAATTGCCTTGCCTTTTCTTTCGCAAATTCGGAAGAAGAAGTTGCTAGTTTGCATGCCTCGATGATCTTTTGCCTCAGAGCAATGACATACTCATATGTAGATTGTGTGTCATCGCTAATATTATCGGCAGTGATAAGATCTTGGAGCAAAGACATAGGGCCGCGCGGTTGAGCGCCAAAGACAAGTTCAAACAGAGAAAACCCTGTGTGTTCATTGGGAACCTCTCTATAAGCGAAGAGAGCCGCGGGTAAGACCCTGTCCCAATCCTGAGGATGATCCTCAGTTATCTTCCCAAGTAAAGTCTTGAGTGTTCTATTCAAACGCTCAACGAACCCATTTGACATTGGGTGATAAATACTGCTGAGAGACCTTTTAATTTGTAGAGTAGACATTACCTGTGACATAGTGTCAGATATAAGTTGCGTGCCATGGTCTGACAATATTTCTCTTGGGAAACCCAAACGAGAAAATATCAACCAAAGAGCGTCTGCTATATCGGCAGTAGAGATGCTCTTAAGAGGTATAGCCTCTGGCCAACGTGTGCACATGTCGACACATGTAAGGATAAACTGATGTCCTCTGGCCGACTTGATCCTATAAGGACCGATAATATCTATTGCCATTATCTGAAACGGCCGAATAGGAATGTCAGCAGCCTGGATAGGCGCTGCATGTCGTGGTCCTCTAGATTTGACCTCTTGACATATTTTACTAGATCGGCAGTAAATACGTATGTCCTTGTTGATAAATGGCCAAAAGAAAGCCGCAAGGACTCTCGACTTTGTACGGGAAAAACCCATATGTCCAGCACATTGCGAGTCATGAGCATGTTGCAATATTTGCACTCTCATACTCTTAGGCACAAGAATTTGTGAATGTGTAGACGCAGTCGAGTCTTGTACCATACGCACAAGTACTCCGTTCTTCATGGTAATGCAATACTTTCTATTTGTATTTTGATTTGGATCACCATTTTTTGCTAGAATGAAGAATTTTTGTAAAGAAGGATCTTCTTCTTGCAACTTTAAGAAAGAGTCACGTGAAATAACCAAGTGACTATCTTGGCTATTCACTTCATTATTACTAGTCAATGAAGTTTTAGGTGTCTCCAGAGCTTGTGCTCTTGTGACCACTGCATTGGTAGCATGCATATTTTGATCTTCCCAAGCAGCAATCTGCTGTAGGGTACATTCCCTAACTCCGTGAATACGACCGATAATAAGGTCCGCAATAGGATTCGGTAGAAGACACGCGTGGACATCTCCCGTAAAGAAGGGAGTAGCAATATGTATTATGGCAGTAGGATACTTTTCCAAAGTGCCACCAAATGTGACACATTTGATCACCTTTCCTGTAGCACACGATGGATCTACTAGAGATTGCTTAACCCCAATCGTAGTGCATCCAGAATCAAAAAGGACTGAGACTAGATTACTATTTACTAGACCTTTATGTAGGATAAAAGAACCTCTCCCTTCATGCGCAACTGCAGCGGGCAGAGCGGGAAGAGGGTGACCACAGCTCAAGGTAGTTACAGTAGTCAGCTCGAACAAAGTAGGGCATTGGGGGCATTTAGTTGCTCTCCCAAAGTCAAAGGCAGAACAAGTGATAGAGTTAGAGTTTTTATTATCATTATCCTGCTTACAGGCTCCCTGAGACTCTTGCTGTACAGAGTTTTCCTGTTGATATTTCTTTCTTCTATGTTGAGATCTACCGCGACCATTATTGCCTCTGAAATTATCATTATTTTCTCTATTGTAACTTTTATTCTGATTTGAATCCCAGTTTCCATAGTTATTATTATCGTTTCCATATTGATGAAAACATCTATTAGTTTGGGTTTGAGGTCTCCGCGAAGAATAGTTTTGACCACCTCTATTATTATAACCTCTCCTAAATGTCTATAATTAATTGGTGTGGAATAACGAGGGCTGTCAGCTCTTCTCCAGTTCTTCGAAGAAGAATCACCATGTGATAGATTGCCCTGATTCTGAGCATAATTCCGGTTAATCTACTTATTATAATTTTGTTGAGTACCCTGAAATTTACGCAGGAAGTTTGTGTCATATGGTGCTGCCGAAGCAACTGGCAAACCTTCCTTTACTTTAGAGTTGCTAATGGTTACATGGGGGTGCGCAGTAACATACTGGCAACAATATTCTTCCATTTCTTTTATGTTTTTAGGCTTACGCTCATGAAGAAAAGCAAGAAACGACTCATTGACGGAAGACATAACTTTGTCTCTAAGTAGTAAGTCCATAAGTGCTTCAAATGTATGTTCTGTCTTAGACAATTCAACCCAACGTGTAAATGTGAGACGTATTTTGGAAATGAATTCAGAGAATTCTACTCCAGTTTCTGGTAACATATTTTTAAATTGAAGACGATAGCCGTCTTCGTTAAGTTGGTATTTCTTTAACAAAGCCGCCCTGACAACCTCATAATTGTTCTTGTCAGGCTCATCTACCATGCTTAGCATACTCAGCGCTTCACCTTTAAGTATATTCGACAATTGATCCACATATAGTGATTTATCTATATTATGTGTTTTACATGAACGTTCAAATCTATTCAGATAAAACGTTATGTCGTCACTGGAAGCATTGAAAGCTGGTAGCTTAATCTTGAAAGTACTAGCATTAGTCTTATCAGAAGATGACACCTTGTTTGGATCATTAGCATTCCCATATTCGTCAACTTCAACTTCTCTATCTCCAAAGCTAAGAGTTTTTCTTCATGATCCATTTTTGCTTTTTCCTTTCGCTCCTCAGCTTCTCTTTGTAACCTTTTCTCTTCTATTTCAGTTTGAAGTTTTTTTCCTTCCATTTCAGCTTGAAGTTTTTTTCCTTCTATTTCAGCTTGAAGTTTTTTCTCTTCTATTTCAGCTTCTCTTCGTAACCTTTTCTCTTATATTTCAGCTTCTCTTCGTAACCTTTTCTCTTCTATTTCAGCTTGAAGTTTTTTTCTTCTATTTCAGCTTGAAGTTTTTTCTCATCCTTTTGTCTTTTCTCTTCTGCTTTTTGGACCTTGTCATATTGAGCAAGGGCAAATTCCTCCAACTTATCACCAGTCTTACCAAGGGATTTACCCTGCTCAATAAAGTAATCAAGTGTAGACATATTTGTCTAATAGTATGAGTCCAAAACCTGAAATAATTTATTATCTTATTTCAACCTTAATGGTAACAAGTCTTAACTCAAGTACTTGTATAATCACAATACATTAGCGTAGTCTCTGTGGAAAACAAGTCTTTGACAAAGAACCTTTATAATCAACTGTATAATAATAATAATACCAGTCAATTCTTTATCATGAGTGCACTAAACAACTAATAGTGCATGAGCAGATCCATCAGTCTGTTATCATAAGTGCACTACACAGCTAATAGTGCATGAGTATATATTTATTAATATTAAATGCTGACCAAGAACAATGTAAACAACAACAAAGATCAAAGACAATACGAAAACATTCGCAGAGGTCAACTAAATAAACAGCAAAACTGAAAAAAAAAATGTCACAAAGGATGCGATGATAACTGCGTGAAAGAAAACAATACAAATGACGTCACAGTGTATAAACAAAAGGGTGTATAGAACTAAATAATAGAAAAGAGGAGACCTACAAATACAAACAAATGAAATCAGAACTAAAGAACAGAAAAAAAATATAAAGAAAACAACGAAAAAGTACACTTCGTCACAGCTAACAGAAATAGCAACCAAAGTCGCTAGCAAAATTTTACTAGGAAATTCGCTGAGTCCCTATAGAACGCTGATATAAGTCCTCTGTTACGTGGAATCTCTTATATCAGACACCACCCAACCGATAGACCCGCAAAATATCAACATAAACAACACATGTAAACACTCATACAAAAGCATGATAATGATATTCAAATGTGGAAGGCTTAGTTCATACGCAAGACAAGACACAGTTCACAACACAAGAACACGACACTTATCTTTATAGTCTATCGTCCACAACGATGAAGATCTGGCGTCAACGTTCTAAGGATTAGATGATCCAACACTGAACACATCTGAACTTGCTTCCAAAATGATGATGATAATAACGGTACTTGACCTTCTTATCTACTGTAGCTGAACTTGCATCTAAAAATGATGATGATAATCTGCAGCTGTACTTGCTACTCAAAAGATGATAATAATCTGCAGCTGAGCTTGCTTCTCAAAAAGATGATGATAATACTGCAGCTAAACTTGAAACCGCTTGACCTGATTAAATGTTAAAGTTGATTTATAAATGTTAAGGTGTGTTTGTGGGCGGTATAAATGAAGACCAGTAGTAGTGTACGAGCCGTCTCTTAATTGTGTAAAGCTCGACAAGGTCAATAGTCTTGAACGTCACCGTATGCGTTGAAGCGTGACGGGTGCCCGTGACCCAAATAGCATAGATACAGCTTGGCCAATGTAAATATTAAATGTAGAATGTACACGAATGACCAGTAGCAGTATAAGTATGAATCAGCTCAATACAGGCTGACATGAGCGGTACAGTACTTGATTGGACGCAACAATGCTGGCATTCGTGTAGCTTGTCTTAATGTGTTGTCTTGAGTGAGACTCAATGTTTTGTTTGCGAATGCGTGTTAAAAGATCGTGGAAGTAGAAAGTAGGCATCAAAATGGACGTCACACTCTATATCTAGACATGTAGCAATTCATAGAGTGGTGGAACAGCTCTGACGTTTACAGGACTTTATTACACCACAAGCGGCAGGTATGCCGACATTAATATCAACAGTCATTAAACAGGTCATGATATATTAATACAGTCATCATCCAGCTATGCATGAATCTAATAAAGCTGATCTCGTACAATATTCTCAATCATCAGCTTCAGGGAAGATATATCCCCTATGTGAGTTTAACAAAACTCTACTCTGACATCAGTAAGTCAGATATCAGATGTCTCCAACAATCCGTCCAAAATGGCGGACTCACAGTTCAAATGGCCTCCGGGTGATTCTTCATCAAACAAGGGGAATCCCGCCTTGTATAGTCAGTATCGCCGCCATGTGGGATACAGAACAATATAGATATATATACTTCGGGCATGCACCAGCCTAGTGCATAATCAGAATACATAGTGAGCTTACTTTCAATGATACTTGGTGGTACGTTTTCCCGCGCAGGGAAAGAATCATAAACTATCGATAATACGAGTCATGAAGATTCTATCAATAAGGGAAACAGTTCAAAGAGTCAAATACCTTCTGTCCCTTCAGAATAAATATAACCACACTCACATCGCCTCCAAGGCGCTAAGAATACACATTAAATAATATACGACATCTTGTCGAACCACAGAGGACTTATCAAGAGACATCTTGACTCTCTTAAACACAGCCCGATACTCTAGTCGGTAATGGCTTCCTCAGCCTCGCGCCACAAGTCACGCATGCGCACTGAGGCGCAAGACTTTTTTGAGCATCGCTCAAAGTAGACTGTTTGAAACCATATCAGGCAAAACTGACATCGGTTTTCAAAACAGACTACAGACATAACAGACAAGTGAGATCACTACCCTGTCAACAAACATCCCAACAAAAACCTGGATTAATGCCCTTAGACTAGGAAATACAAATTAATGTCCCCAGTTTTTAATCAAGCACTTTTACATGGAGAGGCTCAGCAAACTGACCGCTACAATTACCGTAGGCTATATTTCCATTATACGTCACATGCAGCTGTGGTTTTCGTCACTTCTTGGTGATAAGTGTACTTCTCTCACACGAGTGGCGTAGTAACTTCAGTACTTCGAACCGTCTGATAACTTGTAACTACGAAATTTGTTAGACAAGATAGAAAACAAATGCCTCTGCTAAGTACATTTGTTGGGTGCCAATTAACAGGCGCATTTTCGCTGACCACATAAATATGTTAATCTCTTAGAAGAGTTAAATTCCCTAGTACACAGTGTAGCTCAGGGAAGGTGAATAATATTCACCATATTGCTCTGGGTATTAACTGAGAAAATGTGTCTGGACAACGCGAATAATGAGTTGCCTGAATTACAATTATCAAAGTGCATATATCTCACAAAATATTTTACCCTTTAGGCACATGTGATGTAATCATCAGTCATCGCTGCTCCATTCGGAGTCTGGGGTCAACTCTGCTGTCGGTTTTCCGCACGACTAGCTAGAAAAAAATCACCAGCGCTTGCTGGAGTAGTTTATGAATTTACTAGTTTCATATGTTGAGGTTGGCAGTCTCATTCATAACCATTTAGCAAGAAAACATGTCAAATTTACATTTGTAAAATAATTGTTGCACTTACCCCAAAGTTTTGGGAATACACAATCTCCTCGCGCCGGGTAGAATGGACACGAGCAATTTAGGATAAATACTGTCGAACCACTTGGTCTGGAAATTTTGAATCTCTTTTATGATGGGTGAATCTGCGAAACACTTGGTCTGGGAAAGTTTCTCTTATGACGGGTGATCCAATTCCTAAGTTTCCAGTCTTCGCATTTTAAGTCTGGTCCCGTAAGTTTTTCAGTCTCTGTATTTAAAAAGGCGGGCTTACTTTTTAAGGTTTCAAGTTTCCAAAATACTTCAATCTGTCACTGATAATATAGGAATTCTAAGTCCGATGTCTCTCTGGCATCTGTGAGTCGCGCATATGACATGCGCTGCAGTATCTCCGTTCTGTGTCTCTGATTTCACTACATAATATGTGCAGTTCTCATTTCACATCACAGATGGTCCTTCCGTCGGATGTTCCAATAGGATCCATAATTTATTCCGGCTTCTTACTTTAATTCAATCGTAAGCTCTTTAGCACTGGGTTGGGGTGTCTGATTCAAAATATCCCCCACATTTTTTTAAAATATTACATTTAATATTCCAACGCGTGACCTCTTTCAAATCATGCAGTAATATTTCCGGTGGCATCTTGTGACACCTAACAAAGCAAATCTGTGCACTGATTACCTGTCCAGATGCTTTCCTGCCAATATTGCTTACCCAGTCAGATAATCTGCCATAATCACACAGAGGGATGGTCCCGTGAAACGATTATCTCATTATCGCCAGTGTGTGTGAATCCCCCAGACTGATTTCTCAGACGGGCAATACGGTATCATGTTCATCCTCATACGAGACCATATTGTCAGACGAGGATCGTCTCCTGTCAGAAGTGGCCGGTGACCCAGAGAAACAAACGTATTACCGCTGACTGGTGATAATGACTGGGTATTGTTACGATAATACTCCAGTTCACCTGGCGGAAAGTAAATAAGTCGGAGGAGTGGTCACAGTAAAAATGTAAGATATAAAGATAGTCCCATAGCAGATACACCCGTAGCGAAGTGGAGTGTTAGAGACTTCACCCTACTAGATCCAGCATAGAGCAAAATAATGAATGAAAAGGCATGATTTATGCCAAATAAAAGCGATTGGTGAGAAAAAGGAAGAAAAAGAAATGATACTGCCGTAGGGCTGAAGGTGTGAGAAGATCACACAATAGAGCATGTTCAGACGTTATGTGACATTCTTATGGTCTGTGCATTTTTAAATATAGTCTTTTTTACAGTAGCTTTAGGTTCGTCGGATTTTACCTATAGCCCACCATAATCCCTACGGATGAGGTAGCTGCTTCAGAAACCCCTTCTTAGCTGCTATCATTTCTATTGAAGTTGCTTCCATTTATGGCTATGTTGTAGTAGTTATTATTGTCTAACTAGAACTTTTGAGCTTCTTGCTTTTTCGTAGCCAATAGCAGCTGAAGACTCCTAGGCATTATCTACATTGAAAATCTAGGCTTTTCTTGTGGCTTTTCCTGCCAATCCGAAACGTGTTGAGTTGAAGCCATGAGCTCCAATTTCTCCAGCTTGGCTGGCATTTAAAGGACATCATATCTGGTCCCAAGCTAGGAGGAAGAAGCCCATGGCATACTGTGCATTCCGCGTCATCTAAGGGGGCTCTCTTAATATACAAAGCTAAAATATTGTGCTCTGGTTCTGGACTCTCCAAAGGAATTGTCACGTCCTACACAGAGCCACTTCTCAACTCCCCCTGCCTATCATGGGTCCACAGTGAGAACCTCCTGTATGCGCCAGCCAGAGACAGTAAAAAAGGTAATGGATCCCGCTACACGCCTATTGAGGCATATTGGAAATACGGTGTTAGGCCCATAATTTTCTTGACCATTGGCACACTAGGGGAGATGGGGTCAGCATTACGCCGGCCGCCTTAATCTACCCAGAGTTGTTCTGGTACCCAGCTCATGAGGTTGGGTCAACCCCGGAGCCGTTTGCGGTCTAAAAAATCCCACCTGAACTGGGAGTCGAACCATGGACCACAGAGCTAGGAAGCCAGTGAGCCCGTGGTTTCCCTTTATGTTCCATCGGTTTATATACTGGAGTCTCCGACAGCCTTTGACTAAATTATCTAACCAACATGGCAGTGGGGAGGTTAAGGCGGCTCTATCTAGCGGCTGTCGTGTCACTTTTCAATGTGTTTAATAAAGATAGCTGCTCCCAGGGCTGGATTTATGAATACTCTAAACAAGTTACAGCTTAGGGCCTCATAGTTGTAAACTGATTTCTTATGTTTTATCAGTGTTTATAATGTTACAGTTTGCAAATTACATTTGATCTCTGTCAATCACACATTTACAAAAGTATTTTACTCCTAGGAATTATATGCTCTCAGTCACTTGAATCTCTGAGAACTAATTTAATGTATCTTGCTATAATAAATGTCTTGAAACCGAAAAATTTAAGGAATAATTTTAAAGCTCTAAGGGAGCATACCTTTCGCTCACTTCGCATTGAATTTTAAGAATCTTGACTGAATTTGCCACGATCAGTCGTTGCACGGCCTTAATTACCTGTTACCTATTGCCAGATAGGGCCTTCACAGCTTCCTATAGCTTAGGGCCTCACCATTTAAAAATCCGGCACTGACTGTCCTCTACAATTATCCCATCTCGCCTTCTGTGACAGCTAACTATTTTGGTCCACGGCTGCTTATTTAGTTTTCATCGCTAAAATCAATATCTAGAGACTCTCAGCACTCGTTGACACACCTGGTCGGAAGAAAGCTCCTCCCCCAGTCTGAACTGCTGAAATCTATAAATTGTGCCTCGTGGGAATGAAAGCATTCATCACACGCACTAATAAGCATGCACAATGTTTTCATGGTTTCTTAAAATTTCCGCTTGTGCGATTGTGGTGCTAGTTGTTTATGTTCTCAGCAGAATTACTGAAAGACTTTGGTTAAAAGAGAAGAGGGTACTACCTCCTATTTACAGTGGATGGATTCCTTGGCTAGGCTGCGCGTTCGAATTTGGAAAGAGTCCTCTTACATTTATTGGAACCAAAGCAAAAAAAGTGAGTTTTTTAATATAGAGTAGAATGTAGGCAGAATCCAATCAACTTGGAAACAGTCAGTGTAATAATAATAAATTCTTTAAGCACCAAACAAGGCGCAAAAGGCAGAAACCAGTGCTCTCCAGGTTGTTCGTTGTGACGCCACTCCTCTTAACTCTTGCACATTATTTAGACCCAACGTTTTTCCTTCTCTTATTATTGTTCTTCTGAGTGTTTCTTTTGGTCTTCCTTTTTTCCTCTTACCCTCAGGAACCCAAGTGAGCGCCTGCAGTGCTATTCTGTTGTTTTGCATTCGTAGGACATGACCGATATATGACCATCGTCTTTTCCTTATATAGTCGGAGACATATTTCTGCCTAGAGTCTTCTCTTATTTGTCGATTAGTCTTGAATTCTTTCCAACTGATGTTCATGAGTTTTCTAAGACATTTGTTCTCGAATGTTTTCAGCTTGTTCTCCAATGATTTTGTTATTTTCCAACTTTCACAGCCGTATGTTAACACTGAGATAACATTTGAATTAAACAGACCAAGCTTGGTATGTATATTCAGTGATCGTAATTTCCAAATGTTAGATAATCTATTGAAGGCGCTAGCTGCCAAAGCAATTCTAGTATGGATTTCTCTTGTTGTGTCACCATCCTGAGTCATTTTACTGCCTAAATAATTGAAACTTTCAACTTTCTGTAGTTTTTCCCCGTTCAAGATGATATCAAAGGTCTCGTTAGAAAAGTTCATAGCTTTAGTTTTAGAGGCATTTATTTGGAGACCTATTTTAACCGAAAGATGACACAAATTATTTATTGCTTCTTGGGATTGTCTTGGTGTTGAACTTAAGAATGCTACATCATCTGCGAAATCCAGGTCCCCCAGGAATTTCCATTTGTCCATTTTATACCCAATTGTTCATTGTGGGTATAGTTTCTCATAACCCAATCAATAGCTATTCCAAAAAAGTAGTGGTGACATAATACAGCCTTGTTTCACCCCTGTTTCTACTGTAAACCTTTCTGTATTCCCTTTATTTGTTCTAACACAACATCTTGCATTGTCATATAGCGCTTTGATTATATTCACATATTTTGTTGGAAAACCATAGATTGTAAGTATCTTCCACAATGATGGGCGGTGTAGACTATCAAAGGCTTTTTGAAAATCGACGAAGGTGATAATAAGTGGCGATTGCATTTCCACTGATTCTTCTATAATTGTTCTTAGTGTGAATATTTGATCAATACATGATCGTTTCGGCCTGAAACCCGCTTGTTCTTCTCTGATCTTTTCGTCAGCATGCAATTTAAGTCTTTCTAACATCATGCAACATAATAATTTTCCAGGTACTGATAATAGAGATATACCACACCAGTTATTACAGTCTGATAGATCACCTTTCTTCGGTAACTTTACAATAATAGTCTTTCCATTGTTGTGGTGGCTGTTCTTCTCTCCATACTTCATTTATAATATCTAAAATTCTCAAGAGGTTGTTTTCATTAACTGCTTTAATCATTTCGCCTGTAATTTCGTCTACTCCAGCAGCTTTAAAATTTTAAAATCTTTTAACGGCTTGTTTTATCTCGTCTAGCGTGAATTCATCGCAAGTTATTGGCAAGGTGGTTGTGAGTGTTTCATTATTAAAATCAGGTGTTACTGTTGGTGGTGGTCTGTTAAGCACCTCCATGAAGTGCTCAGCCCATCTTTTCATTTGTTCTTTTCCTGTTGGTATTGAATTCCCTAATTTATCTTTAGCAGGTGTTTCCATATCAGTAGGCTGGTGGCATAATTGTTTTGTAATTTGATAAAGGCACCTACTATTACCAGTTCTTGCAGCATTTTCAGCTTCTATGGCTAGTTCATTGATGAAATATCTTTTATCTCTTCGAACTTTTGTCTTCACTTCTTTATTTAACAAGTTATAAGTTAGTTTGCAAGATTCAACTGTATTATGTGTACTTGCCGCTAGTAGTTTAAGTTTTGCTGTTTTCCTTTCTTGTATTTTATCCTCCACACCTCACGGTAGAAGGGGAACGACTAAGTAAGTAAGTAAGTATTTTATCCCAAGTATCTTCTCTCATCCATTTTTTCTTTTTATGTGTTAGGTATCCGGTGGTCGCTACAGCCGCTTCTTCAGTGTACAACCTAATAAACTGCACATGTTATAGTCATGCACACAATAAAAGCAATTATCAACCAACAACTGAAATATAAACTTATCGTAAGTATGTCACACTATAATTGACATCAACTGTTATGGTTTGGGAAAAAGAATGCTGCTTCCTCTTCCTCGTTCGCCTTCAGACTTCTATATTCTCTAATAAAGGGAACAGTCAGCTCAAGGTTCATGACGTCTCCAAATAGTTTTTCGTGGAGAGAATTAAGTTGTTGCTGGGTGGACCCCGTGGAGGCAAGGGGTCCGGCAACCTTCCCACCTGGCGGGTCTGCTTCAATCGAGCAGTAGCTCGAGATTCATATTTATATTTGACATCTTAAGGCGGTTTGCGTTGCACTATGTTGTACGCCTTGCGGCCCAGTGCACCCGTCTTCAGCATGCATATTATTTGGGACTGCTTCCCTACGTTTTGGTTGTTCGTAACTTCCCTGCAACACAACAGTTTAGTTTCGCTATATGACTGGTCTCTACAAAAATGTAGAAAACAAACTTATAACGTCAAAGTTTATGAAAGAATTGAGAGAGGCGACAAACTTACAGAGTGGGCAGGATCAATATTAGTTGGTGGACATAATTTAATTAACTTGAGTTAGGCTGATGATAGTAAAAAGCAAAAGAGCAAAACGTAAAAATTTGTTACAGGAAATGAAAGCACAATAGGAACAGAAAGTAATAATAAAGGACTGAACTGAACTGTGACAAAATAATGGTCGTTTCTAAGAAAATGACGCTTTAGTCAGCAATTTACGTTCCTTCATTATGTCTCTCATTACTGTCTTGACCGTCTCTAGTGGAAGGCATACTGTCTGTATGGACGGATGAGTTAAATTTCTTGCTATGGATGGAGTGTTTTTGTTTCAGAGTGAAGTTTCTATTACTTAAATTGTAATAGTCTAGAATCATAGTAAAAAAAAAACTATCTCTTTTGATAGAATGATAAACATTACATCTTCGTGACAAATTAATAGGAGTTCGGAGGCAGAGATAATATCAGCGAAGTTTAAAAAAAAAACAGTTGACAAGACACGCGCAAAATCATTAAATAGCCTACATTGCAAGAAATGTTTCAAAAGGTTTAACTTGAATAAATAGTGGCCAACATGTATCATCTTTTATTTCTTGTTAAGCTTGGCCCAGTGTTTACCCTGAAAGTAGCTGGTCAACGGATGACATTTCTCACACAACCTAGTGATTTTCACCTGTTCTTTCAGTCTTCAAATGTGGATTTTAAAAAAGCTGTGAAAGTTACAGTAAAGAAAATTGGTAAGTTAATGAGTAACTACTCTAGGTTTCACCAAGATGTTTTTTGTTTTACGTCAGTTGACATTAAATTAAAATGTTGGGTATTGACTTTATTGAAATTCTTCGTCACTATCAGCTGTCTCTAAAATTGTTTTCATTTGTTTTTTGTTTTACATTGCCTACTTTAACTCTTCGACTCCGCAGCTATTTTCCTCCCTGTGTCGTGATTTTAATTCGTGATATACTAAAAACAACGCTCAGAGTGTTGTTTTTGGCACGGGTGTCAATTTTGACCAACGCTCTTAGCGTTGTTCCGGAGTCAAAGAGTTAAATAACAGTCATGATGTTTGAATGTGAGGAAGAGAACATTAGATTAAAATGATCATGAGCGTATGTAATAAAATCTGATATGTAATAACATCGTGATTGTTACTGGACAGAAGTGGATAAGAAACTCTAGCAAGAAGTAAAATGTAACAGGGAGTAATTAGATTACCTGAAGAGTCTCCTCTGTCAGGTAAATCACTTGGATTATTCTAAAAATTAAAACTTCATCTTCTCTTCTTCACGTGCCATGCCTGGTGGCGTCTGATCATGTCTCTAAACAACTTCCTGTCTCCAGTTCTATTTATAAATTCTATTGTTGACTTTTTTCTATTCCACGATGTCAAACTATCCAGAATCTGCTGTTGTTCTATCTCTTTTACCTTCAATCTTTCCTGTTTTTACGATATATTTCAGCTTTCCTCTTCCCCTAACATGCCCAAGGAAAGTGGACTTCTTCTTCCCAACATGGGTAATAAGCTTCCTTTGTGCATTGGTCTCCTTCAGCTGTTTCTCTAAGCTAAACTGATAAAGAATTCACATGATCATACAATGCAAATTTACATTTCCGCATTGCGTTTCATTGCTTTTATAATTATC
>JAMPIV010015032.1:0-382500 GCA_024509875.1 Oreohelix idahoensis | reverse complement strand
CTATATCAGATGCGCTCACATGTGCGTCTATCAGAATTAGACTGGCATGTGAAAGTCTCACACACTTAACTCGCACGCGTAAAAAGGACTTAACAATATACGTCGCTGTAGAAAGACAGGAGGCTCCTGGGGGATGTCTGGATGCGGATGTTATGTTTAGGGTCATGCACTGATCATCACTGAAGAAAGTCTTCTTCAGTTACCTCTGCATCATCGAATGAACCTGTCATGTTGACATTGAGTGGGAGTGTCAAGTAACGCGAATGGTGTAGTAGTTCGGTGTAACAGACCACTTGATAATACCTCTCACACACTCTCATGTAATGCAATGACGACTTGAACTGCCGCTGACATTTCAATAGTTTAATGAAGGCACGCACACTGGACAGCACGGATACAGTCATGGGTACATGTTGACATAAATTCATTGGTTATTTGAATCGTGGATGATACATTCATGTAGTAGTGAAATATCATTCAACCTAAGGTAGCATTCACTGTTCTGGTAACTAATCGCCGTATCCTCTACTGACTGAACGCGTCAATGAGGATCGGTAAACATACAAAAGTCATTGGCCCAACCTTCATTTCATGGCTAAGTTCTTAAGCTGAGATATGTCCAATGTTTGTATAATAAACATAAACCACGATAGTGGGTTTTCACCTCATAACAAGATCTCGATACCACTGCCCGATAGTAGGATACATAATCTGTTCTCTTGACAGTGATCAAAAATATGATGACAGGAATATAACATGGCCGCCTTCCTGAGTTGTCGCTCACTCACTCGCAGGAGGGTAGATATAAGCCAAAGTTAATTTAGAATGTGCATATAAATAATTTCATAAAGTTTTTCCATACAGCGCTACAGTAATCACGTTACTTCATGTAGACATAACTGCTGTAGGAAAGCCTGTCATCTTCGTCGATACAAAACACGACCCTAGCGATACGAAGCACAATGTTCCATCTAGGTCTAACCGACTCGAGATCATCAAAAATAGGGTCTGGCATACCTGGAGTCCGAATCACACATATGAGGAGGATCTCTGACAAATAGACTCTTGCAGAGACATAAACTTCTCCTGGAAAAACATCTACGAATCACTGTTAAACTTTAAACAGTGCCAGCCCTGGAAAATACACTCAGCCATTCTTGGCGACATTATCGGAACTCTTCACAACCCAGTAGGACTACGAAAACCTGCGCTAGATTCCGGCAGAAAGAATATAGTCCGACCTGAACATATAAAGGTATACAATATACGACTGAATCTTCTTTCACTAGACAAGTAGTACACATGAATTCAGGCCATAAACATTCTAAGAACGATCAATCTATTTTCTGGCTATGACAAATGATGAATGCCAAAATATAAGTATTCTTCCGCCCGATCAATATCAGGGAGATTATCCATATAATCAAACGTATGAATCAAACATGGATTATCTGGCTTTACAAAAGAAAGCATTTTCGTACCCAATTAAATACAACAATATATTTTCCATATTAAATAGACATATCGTACATTTGTAATCTGTGCATTCAAAAATATGTATGCAACAGATTACCACCCCCCCGGGAAAAAAAATGGTACTTTTTTTTGAAATACATCCAGGAGCAACATACAATAGGCTCACAACGCACGAACAACAATGCGCAGATGATAAGCATTCCAAACAAATGTAACGCCTAATGTAAGGAAAAGTCGTCATATAGCACGACCAATGAGAATCTATCTCAGGATGCAGAGAAAATTTTTGTCTGAGTATAAATATCTCCCGAGAGGTGTCACCAACGCATAACACAATATTGGCAATGCCACAATTTGTACAACAGTTCATCTTAGGTATCTTAACATTATGATCACCAAATAAGAAAAAAAAATATTAAAAACCTGCGGTGAATATACATCCATGCACCGCTAAGTAGTGATACAGACAATGTATGATATATTACATATAAGTACATACTTTAACATAGGAAAAACTGTAGTAAAGTCCGATATGTTAGAAATCTCAAGATCTGACAGTTAAGTGGAATCATTTGGGCATCTCGATAAGATATCCGCCATCACATTTTCTGAACCACGGATAGCTCGCACCGAAAAATGAAAAGGCTGAAGAGCAATCGCGTATCGCGTTGATCTCGCGCTCTTCAGATTTTTAGTCTGAATAGCTGTAAGAGCTTTCTGGTCAGTCTCCACAATAAAATGCGCGCCAAGAAGAAATCTTTGAAGTTTAAGGATTGACCAAACCATAGCCAATAATTCAAGGTCTAGGACCGAGTAATTTCTCTCTGCGGCATTAAGTTTTCGAGAAATATACATCACTGGATGCCGAGTTCCAGAGTACTCTTGCATTAGTGCCGCTCCAATCCCAGTGGATGAAGCGTCACTACGAAGAACAAATGTCTTATCTTTAGTAGGTAACACCAAGATAGGTGAAGTAGAAAACATCGTTTTAACCTTATCCAAAGAGGATTGATATTCTTGAGTCCAATTGACTATATTAGGAGACCCTTTCTTTAACAAAGAAGAAAGAGGTGACATAATTGAGGACAGATTCGGAATGAATCGTCCATAAAATTGTATGAGACCTAAGAGACTTCGCACTTGCTTTTTAGTCTTAGGCATAGAAATGTTAAGTATTTTACTTGTATTATGGTCTTCTGTTTTTAGAAAACCATGACCAACCCGGTGACCTAAGAAAGATATTTCGCTAAAACCAATAAATGCTTTAGATGGTTTCGCTGTCAGGTTATGCTCGCGTAAGATAGACAATAGTTCATTTATCCCATTATAGTGATCATTCCAAGTATCACTGAAAAGACAGATGTCATCAAGATATGCAATGACATCTGAGCGATGAGATAGGATTCGACGCATCATGCGTACGAATGTCGCTGGGGCATTCATAAGGCCGAAAGGCATGAAATTCCATTGGAATAGACCCCTTGGCGTCGAAAAAGCAGTAAATGGTTTGGCGTGTTCGGATAGTGGAACTTGCCAATATCCCTTAGACAAATCGAGTTTAGTAAAGAAATGAGAATTCGATAGTCTAGTAAGTAGCTCTTCAAGTAAAGGCATAGGTTCAGCATCAAATTTCGTCACTTGGTTCAATTTGCGATAATCAACGCAAAGACGTATGTTGTTGTCTTTTTTTCGCACGATAACCATCGGTGAAGAATATGCTGATGTGGATGGTTCAATTATTTCCAACTCTATCATTTCATCCAACTCTTTTTCTACCTGTGCTTGAAAATGTATCGGGATAGGATATGGTCTGACTCTTATAGGATTATGGTCAGTATGAATAATGTCGTGTTCAATGACATTAGTTCGACCAGGAATGTCAGTAAGGACATCCTGAAATTGTTGTAACATAGCAGAAACTTGTTTCTGTTCTCCTGGAGATAATTCAGGAGAAATCGCAACATCTTTCCATGACTCATTAGAATGAAGCGGAATCATTGGAAAAGGGAGATTCACATCTGAGAAACTCGTTTCCTCATCCTGTATTACTGACAGTGATGAGTAATGTCCATGTGGGACTGGTGAATCGTCCGTTGCCTGGAAAACAGGTTGTAAATAATCCGGACGTTCGTGGAATTCCGTGAGCATGTTGATGTGGAAGGTCTTATGCTTCCCATCAGTATCGACAATATAGTCGACATCGGAAACTTTTGATATTACATCGTACGGACCTTTCCAAGAAATAAGGAGTCTGTTTTCTCTACAAGGTAGCAGGACCAATACTTTGTCACCTGGACAGAGTTGTCGCAGGCGTCTGGTCTTATTGGCAAACTGCCTTGCCTTCTGTTTCGCAAATTCAGAAGAAGCAGTTGCCAATTTGCATGCTTCAATAATCTTGTGTCTAAGTGCAATGACATATTCATAAGAGGATTTTGTGTCATCGACAATATTATCAGCAGTTATGAGATCATGAAGTAGAGACATAGGACCTCGCGGTTTCGCGCCAAAGACAAGTTCAAAGGGAGAAAATCCTGTATGTTCATAGGCGACCTCTCTGTATGCAAAGAGAGCCGCGGGTAAAACCCTGTCCCAATCCTGAGAATGATCCTCAGTTATCTTACCTAATAGGTTTTTCAGAGTTCTGTTAAGACGCTCTATCATGCCATTGGACATAGGATGATAAATACTACTCAGAGATCTTTCTATCTTAAGTTATCACGAGTTGGGTACCATGGTCTGACAATATTTCTCCTGGAAATCCCAGACGAGAGAATATAAGCCAAAGAGCATCTGCAATATCAGCAGTAGTTATGCTCTTCAGAGGGATAGCCTCTGGCCAACGTGTGCACATATCAACACACGTCAAGATATATTGGTGTCCTCTTGCAGACTTTGTCTTAAATGGACCAATGATGTCTATCGCCATTTTTTGAAATGGTCGAATTGGAATATCTGCAGCCTGAATAGGTGCAGCATGGCGTGGACCTTTGGATTTAACTTCCTGACATACCCTACAGGATCGACAATAGATCTGTATGTCCTTATTCACAGCAGGCCAAAAGAACGATGCAAGAACTCTAGATTTAGTACGGGAAAACCCCATATGTCCAGCACACTGAGAATCATGAGCGTGCTGTAAGATTTTAACTCTCATATTTTTAGGCACAAGAATTTGAGAATGAATGGACTTAGCGGAGTCTTGTACCATACGTACAAGTACCCCATTCTTCATCGTAATCCAAGATTTACGATTCGTGTCCTTATTCGGATCACCTTCTTTTGCTAGAGTAAAGAATTTCTTTAGAGTAGGATCATCTTCCTGCTGTTTTATAAAGGAATCATTCGAAATCTCCAAGAGATCACCTTGGTTCTGGTCATCATTATCTCCAGAAGGCGAAGATTGCGGCATGTTTAGAGCTTGAGCTCTAGTGACTACAGCATTTGCAGTATGCATATTATCACTTTCCCACTCGGCAATTTGTTGCGGAGTGCATTCTTTCGCACCATGAATGCGACCGACGATAAGATCAGCGATCGGATTCGGCAGAAGACATGCGTGCACATCTCCTGTAAAGAAGGGAGTAGAAATGTGGATAATGGCAGTGGAGTACTTCTCCAATGTGCCACCAAATGTTATGCATTTGATTATTTTGCCAGTGGCTCGAGAAGGATCTATGAGTGACTGCCTCACTCCAATGGTTGTGCACCCGAAATCAAAGAGAATTGAGACCGGAGTACCATCTACTAAACCCTTATTTAATTTAAGAGCCCCTCTCCCATCATGCGCGACTGACGCAGGTAGAGCGGGAAGAGGATGACCACAGCTTAAAGTCGAAACTGTGGTTGGCTCGAATAATGTTTTGCATTGGGAACACTGAAATGCTCTGTCAAAATCGAAAGCAGAACATCCCACATTATTAGAGTCTTTCTTATCATTGGTTTGCTTACCGGCTTCATGAAACTCTTGTTGTGCAGAGTTAGCCTGGTAATGAGATTTACCATGTCTTTTGTGTTGTGATCTACCTCGATTATTGTTGCCTCTGTAATTATTATTCCCTCTGTTATAACCCCTGTTTGGGTTTGAGTCATAATGTTCATCATTATAATCATCATGTTCATTATACAGTGCAGACCTGATAAGGAGAACTCACCAGGGACCCAAGAAATAGTTCTTCTTATCAGAAATTCCTCTTATCCAGATAAGAGTTCAAGCATATGGTAATGCATTTACAACGTACAATACAATAATGAATTAGCGTTGAATAGGACAGATGTATGACACAGAAAATATGTAAATCACCAAAAGTGTTAATGTACAAAGTTGGCACAAATATCTAGAGAATAACAGCACTTTTTACACTTTGAAATGAAAAAGCTGCAATTTTCCTCTGTATCTTACTTAGTACCTGTACTTTAGTTAACAAAAATGTCTTTCCATGACATCCTTAAATTCAAAGAAATGATAAATTAAATCATCTTGGCATCCAGCCTGCATTATATACATGTTAGTTTTATCCATGCAATTTGAAACTTCCAACTATGAAATAGTTTATACCGTTAACCCACAGTCATCATTATCTCTAGAATTTGCACACTCTTAAATGATAAAGCACTCTTAAATGAAAAAGTCTGTAATTTTCCTCTGTACTGCATCAATGTGACCTACAAGTTTGGACAACATTGCTGACCTATAATGAACCTTCAGATTTTGAATAATACCTTGGTCACAAGGCTGAAGTTTGGATGTCGCATTTGGTGGTAAAAATAAAAGTTCTGTTGCTTTTAGATTTTGAACATTTATGTGGGCTGAACAGTTGTAAAGCACCAAAAGAACTTTGCGATGTTGACGTTTAATAGAATGATCAAATGCATGTAGCCACTTGGTGAAAATGTCTGATGTCATCCAGGCTTTTTAATTAGCAGCATAATCAACACACAATTTTTTCAAACCTTTAAAACAGCGTGGATTTTTGAATTTACCAATTACACGTAATGGCAATTTTTCTGAACCATCCATATTTGTACACACAACAATTGTGATTCTTTCTTTCGATTTTTTCCTCCCATGACCCTTTACATTTCTGAAGGAAAAAGTCTTGTCAGGCAGCAATCTCCAAAACAATCCAGTTTCATCAGCATTAAACACATCAACGGAATTATACCTACTCATGACTGGTTTTAGCACCTCCTCCGTCCATGACTCGGTAGTCGTTTCATTAACAGAATGCCTTTCCCCACAAAAAAAAAAGGTAAAGGAACCCGTTACACGCCCATTGAGGCATATTGGGAATATGGTGTTAGGCCCATATTATCTTGACCGTCGGCACTCTAGGGGTGATGTAGTTGGCATCACGTCCGCCGCCTTAACCTTCACAGGGTTGCTCTGGTACCCATTTGGGGCTGGGTCGACCCAGGAGCCGTTTGTAACCTAAAAAATTCCCACCTCATCTGGGGATCGAACCATAGACTACTGCGCTAGGAAGCCAGTGCACTAACCACTATGCTACCGCGGCTTTGTAAGTAATGTGCCGTTTTTTAAAACAACCCAACCAGCCAGGACTACATTTCCAGCCAGTCCGACCTTCCAGAAGTGCTAACTCTTCTGCCTTTGCAGTTAATATAGGTCCATTTACAGGAACATTTGCTGATCTCGCCATAGTGAACCATTTTAGGAGTGCCGTGTCAACCACATCACACGTCGCTTTTCGGTTCTTCATTCTGTGACAATCAACTTGTCCACCATAAAACATTTTTCTGTACCGATCCTTTTTTTTATGATTCATGAAAGCGTTGATTTTGGAATGTCGAATTCCTTTGCTATTTCCATTTTCTTTTTGCCACTATTTTCCAATTCTTGTACTAGCTCAATCTTTCTTTTCAAAGATATGGATTTTAACTTTCCAGCCATTTTTAGAGGGGAAATAACTCAAATTCTAACACTGACGAAGCGCGCAATTTCCGAAAATAGCCGAAAAGTTGTACAGATGTCCAGGTAGGCCTACTATATTTGAAAAAAAGTTCGCCTTAAGCAGATCAAATTATATAGTCGGGACACGTTTAATCGTTCGGCATATCCGAAAATTCGTGATAGACGGATTCCGCTTAACCGGACATTTTTTACAAAGACAAAGAAGAAAAATTGCCGGGGATAAACAAATTGTTCTTCACAACAGAAATTCGCCACATCCGAGATCGCCTTAAGCGGTTTGCACTGTAGTGAGAATCCCTGTAGGATTGATCCCGTTGTGTCCAAGAAGGAACACCCTGGTAATTTCTATTATTACTTCCTCTACGGAAATTTCTATAGTTATGGGCACCCCTCGCATATCGAGGACTGTCAGCCCAATTCCAGTTCTTCGAAGAAGAACCCTGATTTGAGTGGTTACCTTGGTTTTGATACTTACGCCAATTAACCCTTTTGTCAAATTTATTTTGAGCTCCCCGAAAGTTGTGTGGGTACTTGGGATTGTATTGTGTTGCTGAAGCAACCGGCATACCCTCTTTAATCTTAGTGTTGCTAAGAGTTACGTCCGGGTGTGCCGTAACGTATTGGTCACAATATTCTTGCATTTGTTTTAGTGTTTGTGGCTTACGCTCGTGTAGAAATTCAAGGAAATGTTTATTGATAGAAGACATGACCTTGTCTCTGAGCAACAAATCCATAAGAGCATCATATGCTTTCTCTATTTTGGATAATTCAATCCATCGTTGAAATGTAAGACGTATTTTCCTAATGAATTCTGAGAATTCAACCCCCGTCTCAGGTACATTACTAGGCTTTTAAAGAATTTCAAAAGCGATAACCTTCAAACTGGGAAACTTCTTAATCAAGGCTGCCCTAATAACATCATAATTATCCTTGTCAGCCTCTTCAACCAAACATAGACTAGTGAGAGAATCGCCTGTTAGATTCTCAGATAATTGGTTAACATATTGCGATTTATCAACATTGTGAGCCCTGTAGTGGTGTTGATGGTATTGTATGATGGTGTTCTTACTACATGTAAATTGTATGAGGCCAGCTGTGAAGGCTCCTGAGATAAAATGTATTTGAGAATTGTCAGAAGGCCTTTCTTGCTACCACTACGACCTCACACTTACTTTTTTTTTTCTTAATGAATGTGGCTACGTAAAGTGTCTAGGGTAATGATGTGTAATGTGGTGTGTTAGTTATAAATACACCCACAGACATTTAAGAAGACTAATAAGATTAACAAGTGTTAAAATACACTGAACTAACTCACGTGTATAAAGTTTTTGATATAATTATATTACATTTATTGGTTCTGGATCAAGTTTTTTTGTGACCAGAACTGATTTTAAAAGAAGGATTGAAAATTTATGAAAAATATGCATGGAATGTTACATAATAAATGCAAGAGCGTACCTATTTAAGTACTAGACTAGTTAGTTTTATTTAAAAAAAGTTCGAGTAGTCATCTCTTTGGGAGGATATTTACTGTTTGTGCTGTTGGGGTGGCCTCATCACACCTGTCTATATTGACTACACAATGTCCAGAACATGGTGGGAATTTTTACGGGGATATTAGTCACTACCAATAGTTGGTGAATGTCCAGCAGACCAGAGGCTCACTCATCTTTTTGTAGCTCTGGTGCTGAAAACTTGCGGTCCCACCTCTCCGTGCTTGCGGGCAATAATGGTGGTCTCTGTCACAAGAACTGCACAGATACACTCTAGTAAAGTCACCCACCGAATAGACTCTGCTTTGTTGTCGATAGAAAACTCACAGCTCAGATTATGAATAATTAACACAGAAGTGCTAGCAAAACTCAGCTGAGCTGCTGGCTATAGGATGGCGTCCCTAAATTTACTTCACTTGCTTTCATATGGGAAAACACCACACTTTAAAATCTGTGTCTAACACTGAACAATTATTGAAGAATGACCCCAAATGCGCTCTGAGCGCTAATGATATGCTTGTCTGTGGCCAATCACTGCCTAGTTGTACTTTAAATTTCAAATTTCTACACTAAAGTCATTTCAGTCATGCTTCAGTCAAGTATGGATGGTTATCTGTTAGTCTGTCCGTCTCTACTTGTGTTTCTAAAAAAAAATGTGCTTGATTTTTGAAGCAACCTTTCTCTCCCCTTAAAATATTGTCAAATAAGTTTATTTAGACACAGCTGCTCAAAAAGGTCCCTCCATAATAAGTAACTTTGAACACTTGCTCCCAAGGTCGTGTTTTTGTGTGCAAATTGTGACACTTTTAGATTCAATATAGTCTAGCGATGATGTGAACTACACTGTCTTTTGTCATTATTTTCAATATTATCTATCCGTCTGTAAAATTAAGATCATATTATTTCATTGCTCAGAATAGGCCATCCGGCCAGCTAATTTTTATATTCCTAACATTAATATTAAGAAAAATTACTTTTTAAATTTTTGTAATTTTCCTACCATCCGCGTTCTGCCGCTCAATTCAAATCAAGGCTTGGTATCGCAAAACGTCCAATTCCGTACCTCGTGTCAATTTGGGGGACGTGAATTTTTACTTTCCTCCATTTCCCCCCCCCAATTGCGTCTCTTTAGCCTTTCCAGTCATATTTTTTTCCTTTTTGATCCTCCGTTCCCCTCCGGTCTAGCAAGTCAATTTTATGGAGGGTGATGACCCGCGGTCTAGGCGATCATGTACATCAGCAGCCTACGCATTATGTTTTTATCCTTAAATGTTATCTTTTGAGTATTTTACCGTTGTATCTCTGTCAATTTCACTACAAGCCCGACAAGCCCGTTCAAACCTCTGAAGCCAGAATGTTATATCATCATTGGCAGAATTGAATGTTGGTACCTTAACTTTGTAAGTAAAGGGTTTACTATTACCACCAGGTGCTTGATTAACATTAGTCATAATTGTCAATCTTAATTTCTCTAACTCAAATTCATGTTCTCTTATTGCTTTTCTCTCTTCAGCTTCTCTATCTAATCTTTTCTGTTCAGCAGCAGCTTCTATTTTTTTTTCTGTTCAGTAGCAGCTTCTATTTTTTTCTGTTCAGCAGCAGCAGCAGCTTCTAATTTTTTTTGTTCAGCAGCAGCAGCAGCTTCTAATTTTTTCTGTTCTGCCACAAATCTCCTTTCCTCCACCTGCATCTGCAATTTCTTTTGTTCAGCAGCAGCATCAGCTTCTCTTTCTAATCTTTTCTCTTCAGCCAGAGCTTTTCTCTCTTCTGCAGCAACTTTTTTCTCTTCAGCAGCAGCAGCAGCAGCTTTTCTTTCTTCAGCAGCAGCAGCAGCTTTTCTCTCTTCAGCAGCAGCTTTTCTCTCTTCAGCAGCAGCAGCAGCTTTTCTCTGTTCAGCAGCAGCTTTTCTCTCTTCTGCAGCTAATGCTTTGTCATATTGAGCAACAGAACATTCTTCTAAATCTTTCCCAGTCTTATCAAGGGATTTCCCTTGTGTAATAAAGTAATCTAATGTAGACATCCTGTCTTATTAAATCAGAAACCTGAAAAAGTAAATAAATTACCTTATTTCACTTTCATGGGAGACAAGTCTATACTATAGACTTAGTCTTAGTGAAAACCTTGTATGGTTATTTTGTTTATAATCTAACCAATGATAACTTGAGTACCTGTGGAAAACAATATCTGTATATCCCAAACACTGTGGGAGACAAGCCTTACAAAGGTCTTGTATACTTCCTTAATGTAATCAATGATCACTTGAGTACCAGTGGAAAATAATATTTTCTATCCCAATCACTGTGGGAGACAAACCTTACAAAGGTCTTGTACACTTTCTTAGTGTAATCAATGATCATAAGTACTGGTCTGTACTATAATATAAATATATTCAAATATACCTTATATATTATCTGTCAACCAAAGACATTAACAAGGACAAACAAGAAAAGACAATATGAAAACAATTGCAGGAATCAAATTAAATTAAATAGAAAACTGAAGTAAATAATAATGATAACTGCAATTAATAAACAATACAAATAACACCACAATGTATAAACATCAATTGTGTATAGAAATTAAAGATAGGAAAGAGTAGACCAACAAATTACAAACAAATCAAAACAAACTAAAGAACAGAGGAATATTACAAAAACAACAAGAAGTACAGTCTTCACAGCTAACAAATATTTGCAAACAATGTTGCATGCAAATTTCAATTAAGAAATTTGCTCCCTATAGAACGCTAGAGCAAGACCAATGTCACTTGGTATTTCTTGTTCTAGTCACCTCCCATCCAGGCCCGCAGAATACTAACTAACTTAACACACAACAAATAACATATAAACATAAATACATGTAAACCTTAATAGCATAAATGCATACATATATATACTTAATAGAATGTATTGTGGATAGAATGTGATGCCGGTATAGTGTTGCAAAGCAGGCACAGTTTTTTTCTTTATTATAACAATAACTTGCCACTTTTAATGAACAATTAAATAATAGATTTGGTTTTCTACACTATTACAATGTTCAATTTTTTTGAGCATATGAAGATCCAACGATGAAATATGCACTTTATGTTCAATCACACTGTGATTCTTCTGTACAGGATCAACAATCACTTCTTTCTTCTGTACGATGAGAAATGTCAACAGTACTGCTCCCGATATTTTATACAATTGATACAACTGTCCTGTATAATACCGTCTGTACAGCGAAAAACTGTCAACAAGCGCTGACCTAGATACAGCATCCGATCGGTAATACAGGTCAAGCTGAAATCGACTGCCCCGTTGTAACTTGTACACTGGTGTTCATGCGTGTCATATGTGGCGTCAGGGATGGTCTGGTTATCATAACCCCAGGAATCTGGTTCACCACTGTAGAAAGACAGGAGGCTCCTGGGGGATGTCTGGATGCGGATGTTATGTTTAGGGTCATGCACTGATCATCACTGAAGAAAGTCTTCTTCAGTTACCTCTGCATCATCGAATGAACCTGTCATGTTGACATTGAGTGGGAGTGTCAAGTAACGCGAATGGTGTAGTAGTTCGGTGTAACAGACCACTTGATAATACCTCTCACACACTCTCATGTAATGCAATGACGACTTGAACTGCCGCTGACATTTCAATAGTTTAATGAAGGCACGCACACTGGACAGCACGGATACAGTCATGGGTACATGTTGACATAAATTCATTGGTTATTTGAATCGTGGATGATACATTCATGTAGTAGTGAAATATCATTCAACCTAAGGTAGCATTCACTGTTCTGGTAACTAATCGCCGTATCCTCTACTGACTGAACGCGTCAATGAGGATCGGTAAACATACAAAAGTCATTGGCCCAACCTTCATTTCATGGCTAAGTTCTTAAGCTGAGATATGTCCAATGTTTGTATAATAAACATAAACCATGATAGTGGGTTTTCACCTCATAACAAGATCTCGATACCACTGCCCGATAGTAGGATACATAATCTGTTCTCTTGACAGTGATCAAAAATATGACAGGAATATAACATGGCCGCCTTCCTGAGTTGTTGCTCACTCACTCGCAGGAGGGTAGATATAAGCCAAAGTTAATTTAGAATGTGCATATAAATAATTTCATAAAGTTTTTCCATACAGCGCTACAGTAATCACGTTACTTCATGTAGACATAACTGCTGTAGGAAAGCCTGTCATCTTCGTCGATACAAAACACGACCCTAGCGATACGAAGCACAATGTTCCATCTAGGTCTAACCGACTCGAGATCATCAAAAGTAGGGTCTGGCATACCTGGAGTCCGAATCACACATATGAGGAGGATCTCTGACAAATAGACTCTTGCAGAGACATAAACTTCTCCCGGAAAAACATCTACGAATCACTGTTAAACCTTAAACAGTGCCAGCCCTGGAAAATACACTCAGCCATTCTTGGCGACATTATCGGAACTCTTCACAACCCAGTAGGACTACGAAAACCTGCGCTAGATTCCGGCAGAAAGAATATAGTCCGACCTGAACATATAAAGGTATACAATATACGACTGAATCTTCTTTCACTAGACAAGTAGTACACATGAATTCAGGCCATAAACATTCTAAGAACGATCAATCTATTTTCTGGCTATGACAAATGATGAATGCCAAAATATAAGTATTCTTCCGCCCGATCAATATCAGGGAGATTATCCATATAATCAAACGTATGAATCAAACATGGATTATCTGGCTTTACAAAAGAAAGCATTTTCGTACCCAATTAAATACAACAATATATTTTCCATATTAAATAGACATATCGTACATTTGTAATCTGTGCATTCAAAAATATGTATGCAACAGTCGCCCCTCGGAGAAACAAAAATAAAAGCAGAGCTTTTATTTTTTTATATTTTAAAATATACCGGAGAAGTCAATCAAAGTCCATTTTACAATAATCAATGAGACAAAATTAATGTTAAGTCATTAGGAGAAATTAAGTGGGATGAAGTGTGGAAAAGGAAAACAAATTCCAAACTCAAACAAAAGAAATGACACATAATGTACCAAATACAAATTAAGAAGTGGCAAATGAAATGAGATGATGAAATAATAGTAGCGAAGAATGAAAAGAAATGGTGACTAATGGTGACAGCAATCAAACAAGATGCTAAAAGAAAAATCAATGAACAAAATTAAATTGAGTAATGTAAGTATGTATGCGTATAAATGTAAGAGTGGGTAACAATTAAATAAAATCAATGTGCAAAATCAAACACTAGAATGAAACGACACAGTCCAAAGAGGGTGTAGGAAGAGTCAGCTACACAGCTAAAGCAAGTATGCTAATATGGCCACATGAATTATATCTATGTGCCAAAAATATCAAGCGCTAATGATGCGCGATCATATAATAATTGAGGCGAGATGCAATAGTGTATCGAAAATATTAAACTAATGTATATATATTGTAGCGAGATGGAAGCTAGATAGAACATAATACATATAGTTTTGAAGACTGGAGAAGACTAGGGACGGCACAGGACAAGTGTCAGGTCATTAATTGCACAACCTAGATAGTAGCTGTATGAGCGAGCTGTCTAGTAGGTCACCTTCTTGCTAGACTTATCATATGCTCATATTCTATGCTCCAAGGGTGTCTCTAATATTATTTGATGTGAAATGTGGCTCGTATTTTATCCCTACCGATTACAAATATTAATTAAGGCTCTTAATTTCCACACAATAACAAAATTTCGAACAGAAACTGGCATTTAACCAAATCAATCAACTGCGATTTATAAAATATCTCTGTAGATATATTAATTTGAAATGGAGGATGGTACGGATTTCAGATATGTATTTACAAAATCACATGCTGAAAATTATAGATTGTTATTGTCTATGTCATCATTATGGCCATATGTGACTTCTGGATTTTGTTTCTTCAAGGTAATTACTACTTATCTCGTTCAGATCCCTCCATTACAAACACTTCCTGTCATTAATCAGGTGTTGATTTTCAAGATCTTTATTTCTTTGGACAGGTAGCACAATGCTGCTTTCAGCAGAGGTGGTTCTTTAATCAACTACACAGCAGTCTGTTAAGCTTCAGCTCGGAAAATTTTGTTGTGACTCCCGGATAAGAAACTTGGAACATATGCACGGGTTATAGTATGTTTCCTACCACCGAAGACGATCCTCCGATGATGACGGGTCATTATAGATCAGAACCCTCATTTTTACAACATAGTCCTTGAGGCCTTGATCATGTCAATCAAAGAAGTACGTCATACGATCCATAAAATCCATCAGTAGACTATAGACATCACTTACAATTTTTTTCTAAATTCTGTCTTGATTACTTCCCTCTTGTTCTAAGTTAGGCCAAAAATGATTTCCCTTTAAATATATTATATCAACGAAATATTAAATTGAACGAAGAAATAAATGAAGCAAAGAAGAAGAGGAAGACGAGAAGGATGAACTCTTTGGCATCCAGCATTTAAAAGCCAGGGGATGTAGGATAAAGAGAGAGGGATAGTACCTCAAGGTGAGAGACAGCCATATCCTTAATGGATAGTCAGGATCTTATTTGGTTCTCCACTCTTTATCTAGCTCATGTATGGTTCCACGAATACTGCTTGTGTACGGCGGTGGCCACATCCCGGGCAACAGTCTTGGCTAACTGGCTAAACTACATGAGTGGGGTAGGAGTAATCTTACTCAAGGGAATGTCCATCCCTAGTACACAAAGACTGAGACGGTGAGTGAGGCGGAGGAATCTAAGAAGATCAACGGCTCACAAAGCGGAACAGCAAAGTGTGTGGTGCACTAGAGGCGTGTCGGGCATAGAAAAAGACAACGGCTAGCCACCGTGGAAGAAATTGGGGCCTTACCACGTACATCCTACAGAATGTAACGAGATCCCAACCAAAAGAGAAGACCCGATATGTAGAGAACTTTCTGTCCCCTGGGGAGGAATCTACTGTACAAAATAACAGGGAAGAGGCAACGTCTCTAATGAGCAAGGAAGTTTATAATGACGAGTGTTCCTCAAATTCTAATTAAAGGGAGCATTCTGAGAAAGACAACCTAAAAACTTGTAGGAGGAGCCTAAAAATAGGAACATGGACGTTAGAACTCTAAAAGGAGGAGGAAAGCTTGACAATCTAATATTGGAGGCAACAGACATGAAACTTGATATACTGGGAGTTGCAGAGGAAGGACTATTGGATACAGGCTACATAAAAAGAGACCAATACACGCTTACACACTCAGGAGGAGAAAAACATGAAAGAGGAGTAGGAATGTTGATAAAGAAGGAGTAAGAAAAATACGTATGTGGATACTGGACACACAACGACAGAATGATGTTACTAAAGATGAGAGCAAAGCCATTCGACATATCAATCTTACAAACTTATGCACCAACTAAAGATCATAGCGAGGAAGAAATAGAAGAAAACTATGAAGAGCTACAACACACACTTAAACCAGTAAAATCTACAGATGTATTGATAGTAATGGGTGATATGAATGCAATAGTAGAAAGATGAAAATACAAGAAAAAAGAAGAACATTATGGATTAGGGACAAGAAATGATAGAGGAGACAGACTTATCCAGTTCTGTGAAGAAAACGAGCTGGTCATACGTAACACCGTTTTTGAATACCACCCAAGGAAATTATACACAGGAAAAGCACAGGAGATGTAACAAGAAATCAGATTGACTTTATCATGATAAAACATAGATTTAAGAACAGTGTCACAAGTGCAAAATCAGAGGCACATCTTTAATCCAGCCTGCAAGTCTGGAAGAAAGAGCTGGAGAAGAGAGGGATGGTCATAAGCAGCTCTAAAACAAAATCCATGGTGATATCACGAGAAGAAAGAAGACATCAGATTAAGCTGGGAGAACAGGTCCTGGAGCAGGTCGACCACTTTACCTCTGAGCTATTATAGACCGAAAGGGAGGCATCACAGAAGAGTTGGCCACTCGAAAAGCAGCAGCTGGGAGACTTTTTTAGGCCATAAATTGAGGATTCCTCAGCAAGAGAGAAGTTGGTAAGAAAACGAAGATGGCTGTATACCGCTCCACCTATGTCCCAGTCTTGACATCCGGATGCGAGTCATGGGCAATGACTACAACCCACAAAAGCCAGATCCAAACCTCAGAAATGAGGTATCTGAGGGAGGTGGTTGAAGTAACAAGAAGCAACCAGACGATACGCCAAGGCCTAAAATCCCACCCACTGCAGACCCAAGTAGAACAGTCCCAACTAAGATGGTTTGGCCATGTCTGCAGAATGGGAGAAGATCGGCTACCACGACACGCATGGGAAACAAAGAGCCAGGGATCCATGACCCCCAGGACGACCCAGAGTCCGCTGGGAGGACAACATTAGACACTTTTGAAGGACCGAGGACTAGAATGGAACAAGGCCAGGAGGAAGACCGCCGATAGGATAGTCTGGCGATCTCTCTTCCAAACCTCTACACCCCACGGTAGAAGGGGAACGACTAAGTAAGTAAGTCACAAGTGCAAAGACATCCTGGCGCCGACATAAATTCAGATCACAATCCGGTCGTCATAAAGGTAAATATAAAGCTGAAAAGAGCAGGAAACAGAAAAAAGGAGGAACCCCAGATAGAAATATCAGCACTGAAACAACCAGATATAAAACAAAAATATCTAGTCGACGTCAAAAATGAATATGAACAGTTACTGACAGAAAGCATGGAGCAGTACAGAAGAGAAAACCCAGAAGAAAAAGTAACCACAAAATGGGAATGCTTAAAAACAAGCATGAAATCAGCAAATGCAACTTTACCTAAGAAGGAGCCTAAGAAAAATCAGATTTGGATGACAGATGACATCTTGAATAAAATGGCAGAAAGAAAGAGAGCAAAAAACACTCCAGAATATAAAACATTAGACAATGACGTACGTACTATGTGTAGATGTCACCGGATGGCCTACGTTGACGATAGCTAGCACGTTTAACAGTAGTTATAAGTTTAGCAAAAGATCTTGAGCAAGATTAGTTGGTAACAAAACATCGCTGGTCGAACATGACCAATGAAATCATCGATAGCTATTTTTGACTACGGCAGTCAGAAAAGAGTTCAGTCACGCAGTTCACAGTGCAGTGAGGCAGACGTGATTACGGGAGAAGGTTGAAACCTTAGTGCGGGCCCCGGGTTTTTTAAAGGTTGTGTGATTAACCTCTGGGCAAGGAAATACCTTACCACTGAAAGATTCATTGTTTCACAAGTTATGTTATTCTAGGAGATTGTGTTTTCCAGTTTTGTGGGCTGTATTTTCACGGTTTGTATGATCTCGATTTTTTCTATTATGATGATTATTCTGCTATGAAATTTATATTGAGACTCCAGGCAAAGCATATCGACATTTATAGGGGAGCTCAAGCAGACATGTTATTTATGAAGATGTCCTTTTACAAAGGCATCCTGATTTATGTAAACAACAAGCGTTCTGGCCGCTGATAGCCAGGGTATTGAGTTTTGTAATGAACATTGCCTTTAGTCCATTGGGCTCTACTAATAAACAGTTTTCCATGATAAAGAACTATTACTTCATCATGTATGTTGAGTACGTAAGCCCTAATGGGATACAACTGATCAAATGACAACCTGCGGTGAGTAGAAAGAATCTGGACCTGCCAACAGTCATTTGAGTAATCCCCCCTCTGGCAGTCGCCAGTTAACACTCATAAGATAAATTTGTAAACCAGTAACCACTACGATTACTTGGGAAATGTAACAACAATGAACTCAGAATAAACATGTACCACCTGTGACGAAATGTCTACATGGTGTGACGGTTTGGCATATAACCTTGACAGATTGTTATAACTGGGACATAAAGCTTATTTAGTGCCGTCACCAGCGGCGGTCACATAGACAAGCAAAAGAAGGGTGTATAGAAACAAAATGTAAGAAAATAGAAGACATGGAAGCAAAGCACATGACAAGAGATATGCATGTAGAAATACAGAAATTATCAAATAGGTCGCAGTTTGCCCAAGGAGGAAGCTGTATCAAGAATAAAAATGGTGTAATCTTACTTGATGAGATAGACATATCAAACAGATGGGCAGAGTACATAAAAGAACTATTCGAGGAAAACAGAGGTAAAACGCCATCACCAGATTTTGATTAAGGCCGAAACATTCTCAGAACACCCAATGGGCTGATCACCCGTTGGCTTGTCACACCGATTACGGAAACAATGGCAGATGGATCTATTTGTTGTTGCCCTAAAGACGCCGCTAGGCGTGATGGGAAACTACAACAGAGAAAATCAATCTGCTGTTGCCCTTAAGGCGCCACAAGGCGTGATGGCCTCTGACTGCTTGGTCGGTCTTTGGCTAAGGACGGAAGAAGAAGAAGATTCTCAGAACAGAAGTAGAGAATGCAATACATATGATACAAAAAGGAAAATCAGCAAGCATGGACAACATACACATTAAAATGATAAAAGCCCTGGAGAGCTTTGATATAGATACAATCACAGATCTATGCAACGATATATAAAATACAGGATATATACCACACGACATGAAGAAATAAGACTTTATAACATTGCCCAAAAAACCTAATGCAACAGAATGTTCAGACTTCAGAACAATCAGCCTGATGCAATTACAATACTGCTCAAAATCATAAAGGAAAGAATAAAAAGTAAGGTAGACTGTGAAATTCAGGAAGAGCAGTTTTGTTTTAGACGGAACAGCGGTACAAGAGAGGCAATATTTTGCCTAAGAATATTAGCAGAAAAATATACCAAGGTCCCAAAAAGTATGTACATGTGCTTCATTGACTATAAGTCCATCATGAGAAAATAATTGAATGCCTCAGACATAGATATTGATGGAAAAGACATAAGAATACTCAGTAACCTTTATTGGGAGCAAACTGCCACAGTAAGATCTGGAAGGAATGTTTCACCAAACATAGACATAAAAAGAGGTGTCAGACAAGGTTTTGTGCTGTCCCCCTGCTTATTTAATCTATACACCGAAAAAATTGTCAAACAGATAAAGGAAATGGCAGTACTGAACATCAGTTGAAGGTCAATAAACAATCTTAGATATGCAGATGATACCGTGTTGTTAGCTGAAAGTGAACAGGATTTTAAAAAATTAGTGAAGCAAGTGAACAGTATAAGTCATGAATATGGACTGGACATTAATATTGAGAAAACAAGAACTATGATAATTAGCGAAACGGACGAGAAGCCCACATTAAAGATAAGCATAAATGGGAAAATCCTGGAACAAGTCAAGAGCTACTCATATCTTGGTCATATACTAACAGAAGATGGCAGATGTGAAACAGAAATCAAGAAGAGAATAGGAATGGCCAAAGCTACATTCAATAACATTGTCACGAAATGGATTTAGGACTAGAGACTGTCTACATATAGTGACAAGACAATAGTAAGAAGAAAGACTGAAATGATAGATTCAGATAGAAATATAGTGCAAACTGTGAAAGTTGAGACCATTGGCTCCGAGGTTGAGAACCGAGGTTGATTCTTTCCTCGCCACTTCGGACGTTTAAATTGCTATGGCCTCGAACCACCTCTAACTACCCTATGGGGATAAGGTTCAATTAAGATTCACAAACACCAAGGTACAGACAACATATAGCTACTGTACTAAAGGAAATGACTGATGCCAGCTACAATTTATACAAGTTTATTATACACCTATAAACAACAAACATATGCATGTCCCTTACATCAAGTGCGAGGATGCACTCCTGAAACAAAAGCAAGCACAGTTAAAAATGCATCAACCCCAACCCTTCTCCCACAATTGCAACCTGTATGGAGAAAGAAGGTAAGGTTAACTGAAATGAACTACACTGCACTTGATGTCGCCTACACTCCAAACTAGCTGTTCTAAATTCTAACTCTAACTCTAAGTCCACTGATAGCTGGAACGACGGCGAAGTGACTACACAATCTCTGCACAGACTTCGGTTCTACACAGCCTATCCTGGAATCTCCTGAACACAACTAACTGCACCTCTAAACTTCAGCAGCTGTCCTCTGCTATGATTCACCAAAACTAACAGTTCTGCCTATCTGTGCTGACTTCAGTAGAGAGAATGTTTACCCTATCTCTCTCCACTAACTCTGGACTTGATGACTGAGGGTTAACAGAACCCCACTGGATTCTGGACTGGAACTGTAGCGGACTTCTACCACTCGGAAATTACCTGCCCGAGTACCTATAACTGGGCTGTCGGCTTTATTATGGCCGTGAAGAAACGAACACAAAATTACCACACCGCTGGCAGCCTGCCAAATCTGCGTGTGTAACGAGCGTCAGAGCTCAGGATTTATCCACAAAAATCCTATTCGCTGGAAAATGTCTTCCCCTGGTTGGGAAAACGTATTTTCTTCCTCTCCGTCCACTACTGGCAACTAACGTAAAACCCTTGCGGTTCTGCGAATGCCCCAACTTTGCCGTGGGAGAAATTTTTGTGGTCTCAAAATTCCGCTCTCATTCCCACAAAAAAGCCGGCACCTGCTGTTTAGACAAAAGCAAAAACAACAGCTAAACAAAACGTTAATACTCTATTACAAATAACAATTAACTTCCTGACAAACCCTTAAGTCTTTAACACTTAAGTCTCCCCCGTCTATAATCAATACAGCTCCCCTACTCTCTCCCGTTATGCACCACCATACAAAATCATGCAAACAAAGTCCGCTCCCCCCCACTGAGCTCCCTTCTCTACCTGAGCCCACAAGGTAAACATTGGCTAACCCAGATCGCCTGTTCTGCCTGACTAACTCCGAGCAACAACCATATTTTCAATGGCCCGTCTGGGCAGACGTACTGTGGCCTACTTCTTACGCTGACACTAATGCCGTAATGTTTAACACAACTAAAACTAGCCTTCTCAAGGAATTCCTAAAATTCCCGTCAATAATAGTAATCACATTCAAAATGAAATACAAAATAATTCCCTTAACATAAATAAATGTCATCTCCATCTTCTGAATACACAGAATAACAAAGCACAATCAATAACCTATAACCCTGTTTACGCTAGCATCTACCTGCCGTCAAAAGTTATACATAACCCCTGATTATCAAATTGAAAACCCCGTAGTTCAACCACGTGCTTATCTCCCCCTCGTCCCTCTGAACGTCGTATCAATAACAATTCCGTAACCAACGCGCCCACGCGCTTCCAAATTATGCCTCTTTCACTCCCGTCCACAGATATATGCGTAACTATATAAATAGCGAGCATCAATACTCTCACTAAAATCACAAATAAAAATACACATTACGCGCTCCCGACTATTCTGTAAATAAATAAAATTCGCAGATGCGAGTTTCTCTCCCGACCGACTTTGCAATAATACAAAGCGGTGATATCTCAACTTTTAAACCATGCCGCTATTCTTTCAACAAGGAATTAAATGGACCTAGTTTCTCATGTCTATCACTCAGATCGAATTGATGGCTCTGGAGTTAAGAATTAAATTAAACTAAACTGCCCAAAGAAACTTAAATGATCGGCTAGGACTAGAAAAATTAAATAAAGTCCTCACGCAAAAATTCATGCTTACCAAATCTCGAATGTCCAACTGAAGGCAATCGACAATTTGCTTCTGGCACCCGGCTTTGGCAAATTTTCATTAAAAGAGAAAGAAGCTTATGAAATATAGGCCTTTTATAATCAAGACCCCCACGCGCCGACTTCATGACGTCATATGCGCGGCGTGGTTCTTAAAGCCAATGGGCGCTCTGCATTTCAACTGCAGTTAGCTCTCCGCCAATCAGAACCTTAGATCTTTCTGATGCAACCAGTCCCCGCTAGACAAAGAACCAGGAATTGGTCCTAGCCCTATACTGCGGAAATGAAGCAAAAATGGCCGCAAATAATTTAACTCCCGAAAAATGCGTATATGGCCACGCAATATCTTTAAAAAAAAGACAATCTGGTGCCAATCCTGATCTAGCATCTATAATCTTAATCTAGAATAATACTTTCTAATTCCCTACACCCCCATTCTAAACACATAGATCAAACTCCATCGTGATCTCATCTTGAAAAAAAACGTAAATAATAGAAGGAGAAGAAACATGGAGAAGGATTACCTGTAATCCCTCCTAAAATATAGTGAACAAAATGCAAGGAGAAAAAGACATGGGCCATTTGAAAGACAGAATCTCAGTACTTTCGTCACATCACTCCCACCTTCGAAGATTGAGCATCGATCTCATTACTGAAATCTCTGTGTTTCACACTGGCCCTTAACTCTGTCTACAAGGCTGTCTGTCCTTACCCCTCCTATTCAGTGTTCTTCGACCTTCCTCTTTTGCGTTTCCTCCTTCCTCCTCTCCTAGAATGAGCTCATATGCTCCGTTGGGAGAGTTGATCTCTCTTCAGACCTGTGCCGTCTAATGGCGGGTCTGAACTTTCCCTTGCTATGACCGTCAAAAGGCTGTCCTGGTCAGCTGATGTGACCGACGGGCGCTGTGGCGACCTGGCGATGACGACTTCCTCGCTGCGCGTCAGCAGGGTTGTGACTGCTGGTACCGTGCGAGAACGATGCAACGTCTCGGGTTCCTCTGGTGTAGAGCCTCCGATTTCTTGCTGGGTGTCTATTGGATCACGATCGACCTCAATAGCTTCTACCTTTGGAGAAAGGTAGGTAAGATCTGCCCCTGGCAGTGGTTCTGGACTCGCTCTTCCCCTACCAATCTGAAGCGGGACAGAGCTCTCCAAAATAGCTCCTTGCAAATGCGTAAGGTCGCTTTTCTCACTCTTTTCTGGCCTGAAAAGTTGGTGAGATGAAAATGTAGACCACGGGAGCTCTCCGTCTAACACCCTGGTTCTACCTTCAACCTTGCCCTCCCCTGTGAGAGTTACTGGCGTCAGTTGGAATGTGTCCTGCAGTGACACTTGACGGTTTAAGATCCCGTTAGATCGCGGAGAATCTGAGTTAAAGCTCTCAGTAACTGGTTCCAATGTTCCGTGAAACGAATTGGAAAAGATAGCCAATTTTTCAGGCTGCTCGTTACAAGAGTCGTTTCCTGTAAACGAGATACGAGAGTTGTGGGGCCCATCTCCGTCTATAGGCAAACGGATACTCAGATCACTGTCCTCCTCCGTTTGAGTAAAGTGCTGGTCGGATGGGGCTCCAGGGCTGGTTGGAACTATATGCTCGCTCAGACCGCTATCTTGTGCCCTATGAAGATGGCGCTGGTCGTTGACATATGTAATACTGCTCTTGTCAGTATGTTCCTCACTTGAGGAAGCTAATACCATCGGGGGCCTAATTCCCGACAACAAAGAGTGTACTTCCGGAATCAGAGGCGTCTTCACCACTGTTTGGCCGGTTGGCTGAACAGGGCTGGCGGGCGAATTTGCCTCTGCAAATAACATACCGCTGTCGTCGGAGGCATTGAACCTCTCCTTAGCACGACAGTTATGTTCGAGCTCTCTCGGGGCTTCGTGAATTAGGGGTTCTCCTTTTTCACGTTTCTGGCCTGCAGTAGGCCCCCTTGCATCAGCAAGGATCGGTGTGGTCGGGTTCCCCAAAACCAAATATGGGTTGCCAAGAATGAAGTCATAGGCTGGCTGAGCCGTTACAGCTGCCTTGATGGTGCCAGACACGAACTTACATTTCACTTTAATATTGGCTACGGGAAAGCACTGTGAAGTCCCTTTCCTTAAAACTCCACCAATATTCACTTTTTCTTTCGTCATCTGCCAGGGCTTCACCAGATGTCGGGCGACTATGCTGGGGTAGGTAAGCCCGCTGTCAAATAAGCATGTAGTCTCAGTCCCGTTCACTTCTGCTGGCCCGCTGTTGGAAAACAACTTCTCTGACTGGAAGGGTTTCCACTTCTTCCCTTGTTTCACCCTCACAGGCCTTAAACAAGCCATCTGATGAGCGGGTTGTTTGTTTGGGCACCGTGTTGTCCAATGAGAAGTAGTCCGACAGAACCTACAATATCTCTCATTATCTCCCCGGTTCCTGACGGGTTCATGAGAAGTCGGCCCCTGTGTTCTGTTAGGCGGCTGGGAGCGCATGTTATGACTGGGAGGGGGCTCCTTGCGAGACGGCCCTTGCGGTTGGTGAGCTGAAGAGGAAGGCGAATGCGATGAAGATGCTCCTTTGTCCGGGGCTGGCAGGTCAGGGTGTTTTCTTTTCTGGCCCAGTACTTCGGCCTGGGCCGTCTGGAACCTTTCTGCAAATAGAATTATCTGGTCCAGTTGCTGTGCGCCCTGCTCCGCCAGGTACTTCCTTAAGTCCGGAGACATGTTGGCCTTTATCTGTTCGCACATGATGAGCTCTTCGAGTCCTTCAAACGATTTAGCCAAACCCGACAACTCTCTCCAGCGAGTGAGGTAATTCCTCAGCCTCTCCGCGAATTGGGGAAAACTTTCTCCCTTCTCCAGTCGACTTTCCCTAAACATCGTTTGGCACTTCCGGGGAGTCCATTGGAATCGCTGTAACAGGGCGTTCCGCAGAGCCTCAAAGTTACCTTGGTCATCTACCAGCATCTTGCTATAGACCTCATACGCATGTCCTCTTAGAGATTGAGATAATTTGAGACACCAAAGACTATCATCCAGCCCGTATGCCTTTGCCATCCGTTCAAATTTTTCTAAAAATACCTCAATTTTCTCATTCCCGTTAGGAAAAGAGTCCATCGGAAAATTCATGGCTGCCATCCGGGGCCCTCCGTTTCCTGAGGTGTCTGTTGCCCCTGCTCCGGGAGAATCTCCGTTAGCCGAACTGCCTTCCGAAGATCGGTACTGCAGTTCCAGTGAACGCAGGGCAAGTTCATGCTGTCTCTCTGCTGCCTTCTCCCTCTCTTGGGCTTCCCTCTGTGCTAACTTCTCCTGGGCTTCCCTCTGTGCTATCTTCTCCTGGGCTTCCCTCTGTGCTATCTTCTCCTGGGCTTCCCTCTGTGCTATCTTCTCCTGGGCTTCCCTCTCTGCTTTTCTCTCCTCTGCCTGTCGGGTCTTCTCTTCTTTCTCCATCTGCCGGTCCTGTTCCCTCATAATGTAAGCCCTAGTCTCGGCCTCATTCATCCCCATGCTTTTAGCTGCGTCCTTCCATGCAGTAAGTAGCTTGACCAATTCAGCCATCTTACCTGACAAATCAGCAGTACTCACAACGAGGGGAAATGACAAAAAAGGAACAAGAAAAATTTACTGTTACCTACTATGAATATGCTGTCGCAAAAACCCGCACTCAGACTAGCACCAAGTCTGACTAATAACTACCTGAAAAAAATTCAAGTTATCCAGCTACCCAAAACCCGAATTTACTTTCCTGTCAAGAAAAAAATTCCATTAGCCATCAATTACTTCTAAGTCATAAACAACCTTACAACCACTATCCTCTATACTAACTGGAACCTGTGGAAAAAAACTTATAGCTGGATCAGTCTTAATATAGCTCAAGTCTAGGGGATTTTTTTTTTTGAAATCTATTTCCAGAACTTTCTACAGAGACAATCTATGAATCTAGAATTGATCCCAACAAAGATGATCCCAAGGACGACGCCACCACTTTGTCAAGATCACAGAATTGAACGTAACAAAGATGATTCACCGGACGATAGCACCCACTTTGTCACGAAATGGATTTAGGACTAGAGACTGTCTACATATAGTGACAAGACAATAGTAAGAAGAAAGACTGAAATGATAGATTCAGATAGAAATATAGTGCAAACTGTGAAAGTTGAGACCATTGGCTCCGAGGTTGAGAACCGAGGTTGATTCTTTCCTCGCCACTTCGGACGTTTAAATTGCTATGGCCTCGAACCACCTCTAACTACCCTATGGGGATAAGGTTCAATTAAGATTCACAAACACCAAGGTACAGACAACATATAGCTACTGTACTAAAGGAAATGACTGATGCCAGCTACAATTTATACAAGTTTATTATACACCTATAAACAACAAACATATGCATGTCCCTTACATCAAGTGCGAGGATGCACTCCTGAAACAAAAGCAAGCACAGTTAAAAATGCATCAACCCCAACCCTTCTCCCACAATTGCAACCTGTATGGAGAAAGAAGGTAAGGTTAACTGAAATGAACTACACTGCACTTGATGTCGCCTACACTCCAAACTAGCTGTTCTAAATTCTAACTCTAACTCTAAGTCCACTGATAGCTGGAACGACGGCGAAGTGACTACACAATCTCTGCACAGACTTCGGTTCTACACAGCCTATCCTGGAATCTCCTGAACACAACTAACTGCACCTCTAAACTTCAGCAGCTGTCCTCTGCTATGATTCACCAAAACTAACAGTTCTGCCTATCTGTGCTGACTTCAGTAGAGAGAATGTTTACCCTATCTCTCTCCACTAACTCTGGACTTGATGACTGAGGGTTAACAGAACCCCACTGGATTCTGGACTGGAACTGTAGCGGACTTCTACCACTCGGAAATTACCTGCCCGAGTACCTATAACTGGGCTGTCGGCTTTATTATGGCCGTGAAGAAACGAACACAAAATTACCACACCGCTGGCAGCCTGCCAAATCTGCGTGTGTAACGAGCGTCAGAGCTCAGGATTTATCCACAAAAATCCTATTCGCTGGAAAATGTCTTCCCCTGGTTGGGAAAACGTATTTTCTTCCTCTCCGTCCACTACTGGCAACTAACGTAAAACCCTTGCGGTTCTGCGAATGCCCCAACTTTGCCGTGGGAGAAATTTTGTGGTCTCAAAATTCCGCTCTCATTCCCACAAAAAAGCCGGCACCTGCTGTTTAGACAAAAGCAAAAACAACAGCTAAACAAAACGTTAATACTCTATTACAAATAACAATTAACTTCCTGACAAACCCTTAAGTCTTTAACACTTAAGTCTCCCCCGTCTATAATCAATACAGCTCCCCTACTCTCTCCCGTTATGCACCACCATACAAAATCATGCAAACAAAGTCCGCTCCCCCCCACTGAGCTCCCTTCTCTACCTGAGCCCACAAGGTAAACATTGGCTAACCCAGATCGCCTGTTCTGCCTGACTAACTCCGAGCAACAACCATATTTTCAATGGCCCGTCTGGGCAGACGTACTGTGGCCTACTTCTTACTATTGTCTTGTCACTATATGTAGACAGTCTCTAGTCCTAAATCCATTTCGTGACAAACATGAAACATATACTGACATCTAAACACTTAAACTCACAAATTAAAACTGAGAATCATAAAATGTTATATATTAATGTTGGAGATCCATTACAGCCAACCTTCGTTGTTTAGATGACAGCTGATGATTTCACAAAAGCCTTCGATCGAGTCTGGCATGAAGGTTTATGGCAAATAATGAGAAAATTCAATTTTGATACCAACATCATGGATATCATTGGGGCACTATGCAGGGACGCAAGCAGTGCTGTTTTTGCAAGCAATGACATTGGAGAATTTTTCAAAACAACTGTAGGAGTTCGCCAGGGATGTGTCCTGTCACCAGTGCTCTTTGACATTTATCTGGGGCATATTGTGCAGGAGGCTCTCTGCGATTGTAGATCAACCATGTCGATTGGAGGCCGACCTCTGTGTAATCTACGTTTTGCTGATGATATTGATCTGATAGCTGGAACAGAATCAGAACTTCAAGACCTTACCTCTAGACTGGAGAAAGTAACAAGAACATATGGGATGGAAATTAATATAGAAAAAAGCAAGATATTGGTGAATAGCCATAAGAAACATGTTCCGACCGACATTGCGTTAAATGGGCAAACGTTAGAAGAGGTTAACACCTTTGGATATCTCGGGTCCACTATATGTGGTGATGGAAGATCAAATAAAGAAATCAAGACAAGACTTGGGATGGCCTCAGCTGCCATGACAGGGTTGAATGTGATCTGGAAAAGTAACATCAGTTTTCCTGTGAAGATCAAATTATACAAATCACTTGTATTATCTATTCTCTTGTGTGGGTGTGAGGGCTGGACACTCACTGCAGATACGGAGCGAAGGATTCAGGCTTTCGAGCATAAATGTTATAGAAGAATTTTGCGCATTTGCTATAAAGAGCACAAAACAAATGTCTATGTTAGAGAGAAGATAAACACCTATGCAGGCCATCAAGAACCACTTTTGTCAATAGTGAAACGTCGAAAGCTTGCCTGGTTTGGGCATGTAACTCGTCATGACTCCCTTTCGAAAACGATCCTCCAGGGAACAGTCGAAGGTAAACGGAGAAGAGGAAGGCAAAGAAAATCCTGGGCTGATAACATCAAAGAATGGGCAGGACACGGTTTCTCCACACTTGTACGCATTGCTGAGGATAGAGAGCAGTGGAGGACCCTGTCTGCTGATGCTTCCACCATGGCACCCCTACGACCCATGACGGGTTATGGGTTGAGATGAGATGATGATGATGATGATGATTTAAAAGCCAAGCCCCGAAAAGGACCTTAAGCTCTTATAGCTAGTATGGAGCAGTCCTAACAAAGCCTTCTAGCTGTGTCATGCTGTTCAGGATCGTACAGGTTATATTTAGTTGGTACTAAATTTCAGTTATCAGCACTGGTTTTTAGAGTACCAAATTAAAAATATCAGCAGGTAGTTCAAAATCAATGTTAACATTAATATTAAATATTACAGCAATTACATAACACCAAAATACTTGCAACCCAACGATTAATATAAGTTTAACATACCCTTCAGACACTGTATTACGGATTAGAGCTCATCACTTATGCAAGTCTGCTCACAAACAGGTTCAGCTTTGTTTTTCTCAGCTATTACTTGTGGTTGAGTGGGTTCGACAAGCGTGTGTCAGTCCGCTGGACGCATTTTCAGTTTTGAAATGTTGATAGTCCAGAAGTGAATCTGAGCGGGCTTATATACCCAACCTAAATCTAACCTTTTCTTTCTCGGAGGTCCGCGCTTGAGTTCACTTTTCCGATGGTAGCTATTTGTGGGATTTCGTGGATGTTGTGCTAATATTCAGACTAACTCCTAATTTCCTCTTGAATTACTAAAGGCAATGATTCTCAATTGCGCTAATTAAATGTATTTGTAGTTTTTGTTCAATTCTAAAAAAGAATTATTTCGTTCGGAGTATTAATCATAAAGTTATAGTAGAATTACTGGTGTGCGATTCATAATTTATCATTAGTTAATGTGGCAATTTCAGAGTGTCTTGCCCGTTTTGCTATACAGTAAAACACACACACACACACACACACACACACACACATATATATATATATATATATATATATATATATATAAACGATATAGGTCAACAGTTCACGTAGCTAATCCTTTATCTTGATCATGTGACAAAATCCAAAACATTACTGAAACGGCTTATTGGGAACTGCTCCATGGTGGGTAATCATCTTGGCTGGTTTATTTTCGGTCGGGATGATTGCACCATGTAGCAACTCAACTAGAGGCACATTTAGACGTATCGCGTATAGAATGATGACGCAAAATACATAGTTACAAGGAGTCTGCCTGTGGCCTTTGAGCCTAACGAACATGTTTTAGAATATGTGACTTGGCCCACTAACTTATGTGTAGCAAAGTATGCGTTATGGCCTTCGTACCCATCGGTAGTGTTTCTACTCGTACTTAATGTGGTTTTATCCACCTACAATGTATTGTAAAGTGAGGCCGCTGCTACTTAGATTTATTGATAAAGAAAGTGTTTTCAAGACCTGAGTGTCCAAAGAGATTAAATAATTCGATAAACGTCGAACGACTTTTGTAAAGACCATCGTGCCAGAGTAATAAGTAAGTGATGTGATAGTAATAAACGTGGCGTTGTAAGCCAAACGAAAAATAAATTGAGCCTAGCAAAGCTAGGATGATTATGCTGACATAAATAAAAATTCGTAATGTTATAATTGAATAATTTTTGACGTGATGGCAGAAAAAATATAGACACGGTGAAGTCTGATAATTGCAGTTAATGCATAATGATATGTGCGAAACGTAAGAACTTGATCAGTCTAATGATTAAAATAACAGTGTGGAGCTACAGTTGTTTTACTGTGAAACATTAGATTCGCTAATAAATATTAACAGTCGTCTGTGATAGCGTTATCTTCTCGGTGAAATTTGTGCATTGCAAGCATTGATTGATTTTGACCGTTATCCTTTAACCTTGGTGTTGATGTTGGACATTCGACAATGCATATTATCAACATAGAACAAACCCCTAGCAACACTTGGTACAAGATTATAAGAAGAATAGAATAATGGAAATAACAATCTGAACATAAAATAATCTAACACTAAAACTTAAAGAAAGAAAGAAAAGACTTGTTTATTGAACAATGATAACGGCGAAGAAGCAAATCAACAAACCAAATTTTCCAACATTGAGAACCCAAGCTCCTAACAAACGAGCTTCTAACATTGGGGGCCAATTTCTAACACTACTTTACATGTATTTGATTCATTCATATATGATACAACACTATTCAGTATGATCCCAAGTATAACAAATGTGGCATTCTCCTTATACAAATCATCCTTCACAGGGAATAAATTCTTCCATTAATTACAGCATTGCAGACTGATTGACAGGTTGATTGCATTTCTATTTAATTTAAGAATGGATTTAAGGTCGGAGTGGCTAAGAGGTATTGCGTCCGCCTCGAGTTCTAGAGGTACCGGGTTCGATTCTCAGTTGAGGGAATATAATTTATAGGAATATTTTTTTCAAATATTGTGGTCCTAAAGATTTCGTACTCCCCCATGGTCTCCTGGGTAGTGAGATCGGATGCCTAGCCTTCTCGGATGAGGGCGAAAAATAGGAGGTCCCGTGTGCAAGCTGCGCACATTAAAAATCCCTCAGCAGTTGGAAATAGTAAAGAGTAGCCTATTAGGCCGCTGCCCTGGCAAAATTTAAAAATTAGAAACCTACCCACCACAAAAATATTTATAGAATGTGTGACTCCTATATGCACACACTGAGATTCTCGCTGGTGCTATAGTTCGTGCACTGTGCTGAGATCCTCCTTGTGTGATCTAAGGGAGGAGATTGGAGCACTGATGGAGTAGTCCGTGTGAAATAAAGATAATCCTTAATAAAAGAACCAAAAAACCAAACCAGTCATGAATGACAGGCATGTATTTCAAAATAAGTGAATCCACAAATAACGTCCAAAAAGGATGAAGCTGCCGATCGCACCAAGTGGCGCTGTTCTCTTCGGCGCCACCTCAGATTGGTCGAAAAGAAGCTCTTATAACAAGCAGAAGAGAAAAGAACACGCAGAAAGGAGCACCAGGAAAAAAAGCAGATGAGGACTCTCACCTCAGGGGTACTTTTCCATAGTCCGTCATAACTGAAGGGCTACTACTGCTAATAACTTACTGAAAATTCTTGCAATTTTCATTGAAATCAAAAAGTAATTTCACTGAACATTATGACATCTTCTCACGCTAGCCAGAAACATAGACACAATGCCCACATCTCTAGTGTACACAAACCAAGTCATCACATAACAACGCAAGTCTATCACACTTGATGCATTTTCTTGCGACAAATCATCTCAAATATAATTTCCCGATCAGCCATGAGAAATGCATCGCCACACTGACATACGTTCTGTTCCTACAAGCACTTGTGAAAGGTTGATTTTGCACTATTTTATGTCTCTTGTTATGGACAATACTGTGTTTTCTGTCCTGATGCAATATACACAGTTATTAAAATTGTTATGATTTTCAGATGAAACAAACGGAAGTACAATAGTAGAACTCATGCAAGTGGTGCGAAGGTCAATATATAAGTCTATGATAACGACTTTATTTGGAAATGATGCCCTGCCAACAAAGGATGAGGTTAGCTATGCCGTTTAGAATTTATGTTTTTAATTACAGCACAGTGGATGACATTGATACATTCTGCAATGAACTTAAAATGTATTTTATTTATAAAGAATATACAGGCTGGTTGAAGTTACATTTTGTATTGTAAATTATTATTTCGTCACTTCCATCCATGTAATTTTATATGCAACAAACATTACCATAAAGACACTTAAATGTCATTCTTTTTATTGCATAAAATAATATTTCACATAACATAACAGGTCAGCGTGACAGCCGGGCTATTCAGCACAAAAATTTATTTCAGACATACATTTTTACTGTCTATTTTAACGTCTGTTTATTGGCTATTTAAGATTTTATTTTGTTTCTGGAAATAAAAATATTTTTAAAAAATTAAACTTATTACTCTAACGGCAATTATTGTTCATTATTTGGACATTAGAATCAGGTATATCCAAGATTTACAATTGAAGATTTAAAAATGTAAACACAAATAACTGACTTCTCAATCATTCTGTATTCTAACTGTGTGTCAAGGCATAAAATGATAGACAAACTGTGACTTTTCCCTTTTGAGCCTGTTAGGAATATTGCAATGAAATGGCTAAGGACTCTGAAAGCCGCAACGACTGAATTTTACAAACAGTAAATGTTCCACTGACACACGCACACCAATTTACTAGCTGTTACAAAAACCGGAACCTCCGGTTTTTGTCTTTCCATTATGTGTCCAAAGAACTTTGACTGCACCATCGTTTTGAATAATAGGCACCTTTCTATTTGTATGAGAACTTCATCATTTAAATTTACTCGCTGTAAAAGGTATATTTAGTGGCCTTTCAAGGAACCACGTCTGTGCTGCCTCTAATTAATTTTTTCTATCGTTTATTGTCAATGTTTTATCTGCATGAAGTATTAAGGGAGGTCTACAGGATAACAGTGCTCTCTTTCACACTTCCAGCGATAGTTCTGTTTTGGTAAGAATACACTCCGTGCTGTTAAACGCTGATTTTGTCCTTACGGGTCTTGTCTTGATTTCAGTTAGGCATCTGCCATCTGATCTTATGATAGATCCAGGGTAAGTTAAATTGCTTCACGTGATTTAATTATTTCCTTCTATAAATGTTTTACAATTTGAGATTATTTATTTCTTTTCTTGATGAAAACATTATTTCTGCCTCTTTCTTCTTCTTCTTCCGTCCTTAGCCAACGACCGGCAAAGCAGTCAGTGGCCATTACGCCTAGTGGCGTCTTAAGGGCAACAGCGAATAGATTTTCTTTGCCGTTGTTCCCATCACACCTAATGGCGTCTTTAGGGCAACGACAAATCAATCCGTTTGCCGTTGTTTCCGTAATCAAAGTGACTGGCAAACGGGTGATCAGCCCGTTGGGTATTTCTGCCTCATTGCTGTTTAATTTGTCGTGGTGCTGTTGACGAAAACTGTGTCTGATAGAATTTAGAAGTCTTTTTCATCCGTTCCTATTAAAATGTGTCGTCTGCATTGCTGATGTTAATGGTATTATTTTCTTAAGTTATTATGGCACTGCAGTGAAAATCGAATTTCTGGTACAAAATATCGATTTTTACTTTTGAGCTTATTTTATTAAATAATCATCGAGGAATCGATTGAGCAAGATTTTATGACATAAAAAATGCATTTGATATGTCAAAAAGCATATTTTCAGCACTACCCCCAAGATATGGTTTGCAGATTTGTGCCGAAAATGTAAGATTGTTGCCTCTCAATAATACCTTAGTTACGCTGTCAGCATCCTGGTGTATGTGGTATCGTTGAAAATGTAATTTTTTTTTATCTCCCCGATTATAGCAAATTCGAAACCTTCTTTCTCATAGCTCTGCGTGATTTCGCATTCAAATCACCACTGATTTTTACGCTAACATCCTTATAAGGAGTGGTTACGCGGTGACCTCATTCCTTCCTTAGTGTTTATCTTTTTCATTGGTCATAACAACCCGCTGACTGGCGAGCGCTACTCCGGAAGATGACAACCACTACTTCCGCCATAAACAAAATAAGTCTTTGTTCTGTGCATGGTAGTGTTTTTCATCGACAGTTCTCTCTTGATAACAGTCTAAATCTCATTAAATTGTGTTCTATTACTTCAAAATGGGAAGAAAAGGTACTAAGGCAAGGCCAGCACAACTTTTAGTTGCTAGAGCACGTCAGCAATGGTACAATCAAATCAGTGTTGAATGATAACCAAACTGGTGTAGGCTCGTCATCCACAAATATATGCATACCAGTATCCGATAGGCCTATAGTTCAAATCGCTGATCCAGTAGTGCCTTTCACCGCTGGCCCGAGTCGATCTGATATAAAAATGAACTTGAGCGCGAGCAGGAACGGTGCTCCTCATAACACTGTCTGTGCTAAACCTACGTATAGAACCATTGTGGACATTTCTTTCATCAACAATCTGCTCACCAACGTGTTTTGCAACGTGTGCAAGCAGAGCACATTGCACACAAGAACTGCTAACACCAAATCAAATGGTTTCTCTCTTTTCCTGGAAGCTGTGTGTCTCTCATGTGAAAAAGCAATTTCTGGAACGTACACATCCGAGAGGGAACCAGAAGACCACGGCACCTCGGGGACATCCAATCAACAAACCTGCTGTTCTTGGTGCCCTCATGTCTGGAATGGGCCCATCTACGTTCAATCTCTTCTGTGAAAACCTAGACCTCCCTGGCTGCACCAGAAAACATTTTATAAATATGCAGATCAAATTTTTGATCATTTTGATACCATGCATAACTCTACAGTATTTCAACGTGTCGTCAGCATCGTCCGAGCTGAACATGCTAAGAGTCAGCATCGTACCATTAATAAAAAAAAGAAGTCATTGACATCGCTGTCAGCTTTGATACAACTTGGTTAACTAGAGGTCATAAGTAACACCTTTCACGTTTTTTATGCACACAGATAAAAGGTCTTGGGATATTATACAAACCTGCTGACTCCATATTATATTTTTGCTGAACAAAGTACATATTCATAATCACTATAGGATCTTGACAATTTATCTAGACGTTTCAAAACAATTTTAGCAAATCTACTTGTCTGTAACAAAAAACTAACAAAATACCATAGATTAACTACAGAAAATATCTCGGACATCCAAGACAGAACACCGTCGGGGGGTGAATGATGCCACACAGATACAGCCAAAAGGAGTCTGCATTGGTAAAACTTTTTTTTTCTTCTAATAACATCTCCAGATTTGGCACCTGGAATGGTCGCACATTGAACGAACAGGGAAAAACTGCGTAGTGGCTGCATATATGTGGGACTATCGGACTGATATTCTGGGACTGTACACATCAAAGTAACATAGAGTTGAAAGCAGGAAGCTAAGTACAGAAGAAAAAGTGTTGTCTTCAGGACACGAAGAAGAACGATCACTTCATAATGTCGGGGTGGATCTAATGCTATCAAAGAATGGCAAATGATAGGTTACCCTCTCTCTCTCTCTCTCTCTCTCTCTCTCTCTCTCTCTCTCTCTCTCTCTCTCTCTCTCTCTCTCTCTCTCTCTCTCTCTTTCTATATATACGTATAAATAAAAGACATTACATGTTTGAAGATGTTTTTTTTCTGGTGATCTTTCAGGAGTCTTTCCAAGAGCTGGAGAGGAATATTATTACATTTGACGACCAACTTCAATATGGAGCCAGGCTGCCTCTGATATTTTTAAAGTATTTAAGAAATGTCTGTGACTTACTGTCTGCCCCAGCTATGAATATCAATGAGATACTATTTCATCTTGTGCAGCTCACTCCTTATTCTCTTTCTTCTTTCAGAGTTGTCTGCTTCGTTTTATTCCTATCTGATTCTTATGAAACACGATGCCACCTCTAAATAGCTACCTAGCGGCAAGCTCTAACTCTAAAGCGCTTAGTGTAATCTTTCACTTGTAGTCTCCGCAACAATTTATGTTATATGATGAGGTCTCAGTCGCTTTCACGACCTCAAACGAATTGCGACATAGAATCAAGCAAACTATTTACTGTTTTGGGGTACCGGCTTTAAAGAGTGATAATAAGTGGTTTAAAAATTACACAGTTCTCAAAATATGGTCTTATAATGCAGCCAAGGCTGGATTAACCGTTAAGCAAAATAAGCACGTGCTTAGGGCACCAAGGGAAAGGAGGGGAGGGGGAACCACATAATTTTCCCTCTAGCTATCATGCTCTTAGCTCTCATCTCTTTCACAGCCACAGTCGTCTTTAGCCGAATTTTATTTTAATTTTCAATATCTGCCGTGTGTAGTGTGGTGCGTATTGGGACAACTACGACAATAGTTCGTGCCAGGAATAGCCTATGAGATATTAGGTAGAAGGTCTCTAGAAATTGGCTCGTTAAGAAAGAATAAAGACCTATTCGAGATAGGGACAAGAAGACGGGAATGCGAATGCTTTCCACTGGACAGTGTTTTCTAATTAATTCAGTTTCCCCACGACCTTAGCTTCTGCCCTTAGATCCCGTAATAGAAAAAGCCCCCAACCTCATCTGAGTAGAGAAATGTTCCTATATGTGAATATGTAACACCGACAGCACGAGTGATACATTAACAAACTAGATAATGATCAAACGATTTTTTGGTTTATTAATTAAATATCCACACATATAGGGTTAGTAAAGGTTAGAACGTGATGGTGGTAAAAGACGATTCACACAAAACACACAGATGAGATATTAAAATTGCAGTTAATTAAGTAGTAGTTAATTAAGAATGAACTGGTGCAAACAGAAATGAGGATGATGGGATATGATACGTGTTACCAAAATGGTGAGTAATCTACACAGCCCATGTGTCTCTAAATGCTTCTCATGGATACGATGATTCACATGTATGCATAAAATGTCCCAAGTTGTCATACGTTATGTCGAGTGGGGTATCTCTAAGTCGAGGACGTTCTGATGAAAACTGTTGTCGTACTGAGAACGTTGACGAGATATATATATATATATATATATATATATATATATATATATATATATATATATATATATATATATATATATATATATATATATATATATATATATATATATATGTGATAGGGTGGGCGAGATGATGATGATGATTATATTGTGATATGTTTGATCACTCTCTTTTCACACTCGCACCGACCCGAACAACAATAAAACTCTTGATTCTAGAGGCAGGGGCTGTATTTATTTTTACAACCCATTCAGTGACTAAGCAAACATTAAACAAACCAAACACTAAACAAACAAAACAAAACACCAAGCATGTGCCCGATTGCTAATGTGCTCAAGGCATTTACAGCTTGGCTCTGTGTGTCTAACTTCGTCTGTTCTCTCTGGGCGGCTGATACTAGGAAAGGTCGCTGCTGGCTCGCTATTTCTTTTATAAGCCCAGGTCGAATCACTCAATTTACTGCGCGCTAGGCGTATTGATTTGGCCGCATACATAACACTCGCGATATTTGCTTTAGAAGGCCCGAAAACAGAAATATACACAACTATTTCTAGAGCAAAAACACAATTCTACACCACAACTTAATTTTTAGGCATTATTATGGCCTTTTCATCAATCTTGAAGACTTTTTACATCCCAGCATGCTTCGCGCACATCGAAAATATGGGCGATAAATATGCCAAAAACAGGAAGGGGGCGGGTATCTTTTCCGCCCCATCACACACACACACACATATATATATATATATATATATATATATATATATATATATATATATATATATATATATATATATATATATATATATATATATATATATATTCCTTCACTGTTTGAGTGTATCTCTGTGGTGTTGATCAACAGTTAATAGCTGTCATAGGAAAAAAAAGTCTGTTGTCTAATCTCCCGAGGGTACTGGCCAGACTGGATATCTTCACGAAATGTTAGTGATATGTAGACTCATAATCTTGCGTATGTAGTCGTGATTCATAAAATATACTTTAGAGTCTGCTTCATAGAATGCGCTTAAGAGTGTGTTGCACTTTGTATAAATATGAAATAACACTTTTCAGCTCTTTTGCTTGACTTCAGATAATAAGCTTTCGAGTGATCTGAACTTGTGATAACTATGTATTGAACTTGTGAGCCAGCAGTATATGGTGACGAAAAATGATGCGTCCACCTTCTGAATTGTGGGTAAAAAAATATTCCTTTTTAATTGAGGAATGAAAGACGTCCTATGGCGAATTCTGCTAGCCAAATGTCCGTTTTTCGATAACTTATTTCTGGTTAGACGTCAGACACGTTGCGTGTAGACTCAGACTTCTGATGAACTTCTTTTCCCTTCGCAAAATCCTTTAAGAACATAATTCACAACAGAAATGAATTATTATCCACTCTGAATAAACACGTGTATTTAGGCTAGGCGGTTTAGGGATTTAATCTCTACCTCACAATGTAAAAACTGGACTCCTCTCTCTAGCAAGCAGCGCGGTATATTATATCTCTAGAAGTCCAATGTGGGTTCCTTGGACCGGTGTAATGCAACTCCGCCCATACAACCAATACCGAAGACACCCTCTGGTCACTCATTCACAGGATCGCTTTTGTCCCCTGTCAGTCCAAAAGTGGGTGAAGTAATTCGCGACCAACTTTCGTTGCCTGGCTTGCCTGACTAAAAGGTATTGAGATAATTGGCTGGTCAATGCAAAAGTGCTGTCACATTACTCTCTGATTGTCTATCGCTCCCGTGTGATGGCGGCACTCTTTGTTACCTCCGTCCATTGTCGCCAGCGTGCTAACACGTTCCCTCTGTGGCGCCGCCTATTGATTTACATGCCGGTCGGTTTAAACAGCATGAGACGTTTTCCCCCGGCCAAGCTGGGCGTCCAATGTGGTGACCCGTCGCTTGTAACGACAGCGGCCGAGCAACAAAGATAACAACAGTCCACATAAATTTTATAATGCCGAGATGTCTGATTTGGATGACCAGATGTGTTTTCACCAGATTTATCACGATGCAATGTGGACTTCAAACGATGATGTCAGGTATGGGGACTCAATCAAAAGACTTTATTTACCACCGATGAAAGAACAAATGCGGTTCTCTAGATATCGGTCGCGAGTAATCAAAACGATGAAATAGCAAATATGGGATGAAAGAGTACAAATGTGGGAGAAAATAAAATACGAGAGATGTAGGAAAAGATAGAGCTATAAGGCCTTGGCGCTCGTTTATCACACGGTGTTCGACTTTAATCCGAATAGTTAAAAAAACAAAAGATTTCTTTGCTATGGTGAGTGACTGAAAGTGTCAGACATAGACCTAGAGTTCAGTATGTTTACCAACGTTTTTCTGCATGAATTTCAGTGGAGTCTGGCTAGGAAGAAAATTGAATTTTCAGTCTCTTCATCACTTATTGAGTCTTAATTTCTTGTCAATGGAAAGGGGGGGGGGGGAGAGACCATTGGGGGCTGTGCCAAGGGCATCAGATGGCTTTAATCCGGCCCTGAATGCAGCTCGGATCAGTTAAAATGCTAATAAAAATATAAATTGTTTAAAATTCATGGCATTGCTTGCAAAGTTTGGTCCTGTAGTCATGGGAATAACAGAGAAAATGGAACGGATCTTCACCCCTTACAAAAGACCTGCAGTTTGAAACTATTAAAGTTGTTCAGCAACGAAAGGCTGAAAAGCGTTATTCCATTAATATTAACTACACTCTCGACCTTTCACTGACTGAACAGACAGCACTTCTAGTAAGGTTTGTTTATTTTGCCAGGTTCTGATAATAATGGAAATAATGCTGAAATTTACTGGCATTTCTTGGGAATCTTCAATGTGAACAACAGCACGGGCGCTGGTATGATTGAAAAGATTCTTGAAATTTGACAAGAGTGTACTGTTATTGGCTGTTTTAAGAGGTTAGGGCAGAGGTTTTCAAACTTTTTTGGTCCGCGGCTCCCTTGACCTGTGCATAAATCACCGCGGCTCCTCTCTATACTATATATTATATATAACCAATTGTACCCAAAAAGATATTAATGACTTTCCCAAGCCACCGCGACGCCCTTAGCCGAGAGCCGCGACGCCCCTGGGAGCCACGACGCACAGTTTGAAAACCTCTGGGTTAGGGGATAACGGCGGAGCCCAGAGTCGAATAATCTTTTTCCTTATTAGCTTCTTATGGAGCAAAGAGCCGTCACTGGAGTTATTTCCCAATAGGAAGCTCACACCAATACATGCATGTGTTCTTGCAGGGATAGTTTCTGTTGCAATTTCTTTTATATGATGAGGTTTCCAGTCCTATTGACAACCTCAATAATCGCATCTTATAATTAGCTACGAAGAACAGTAGTAACTCCTCTTTCTTTGTCTCCGCAAAGTTCTGTGGGACCTGCACAGGCAGCAAGTATTTGTATTAAATCATTGAAGTGTTTTTGTTCACCCATATTAATTATTAATTAAATTAATTTTAGAGGGACCGGGTTCGACTCCTAGTTGAAGGAATATAATTTATGGAATATATCTTTTTTTCAGAACCAGTGGTCCTAATGATGTCGTACTCCCCCTTGGTCTCCTGGGTAGCGAGATCGGATGCCTAGCCTTCTCGGATAAGGGTGAAAAAATAGGAGGTCCCGTGTGCAAGTTGTGCATGTTAAAATCCCACGGCAGTTGGAAATCGTATAGAGTAGGCCTATCAGGCCGCTGCTCTAGAAAAATTTAAATATTAGAAAACTACCCACCACAAAAATGTTCATAGAATGTGTGATTCCTATATCTACGGAGATTGTGCACTGTGCTGAGATCCTCCATGTGTGATCTAAGGGAGGAGATCGGAGCACTGATGGAGTTGTCCGTGTGCAATGAAGATATTCCTTAAAACCAAACCAATTAAATCAAGTACACAATTATACAGTAAATTAATATTAGACAAACATAAAGGTATGTTTTCAGGCACTCGTAAGAAATAAAGAAGTAGAACACTTGGACAACAGAAAAACAACAGACGTGAGTGGCTTACCCAGGGTTCGAACCCCCGTACCTTCCGTACGACAACTCCGCCTAGCTATCAAGCGAATCACACTGACCCCACGGCCAGCTAGGCATCCCAAAAAAAAGATGCTTTACTGGCTATTTATCAGTAAGAAACACAAGATAACACCGAAAGTATACAGTGGGCAACTCAGCCCCTTAATGACGCAATCACCTCTGTTGTTCTCCTATTAACAGTATGTGTCAGTCCAAACAAGACAAAGACCTTGATACTGGGTCCAGTAAATAGTAGAAGACTAAAGGACAATAGTATAGAACAGTGGGTAGGTTTCTGGTATTGTATGAACATAAATAACTAATATTAATACACAATTATACAGCTAACTATTGTTCAGAAGCCATTACTGACATTGTGCAACATATGTAAGTTCTCTTTTTCAACTTGTTCTATATAATAGGTCATTGCGAAACCAGATGGGTCAGTCAAATAAAAGCATTGAAAGTGATTGATAAATCAAATTAAGAGAATTGTATATGCATTAACCAACTGTTCGTCTGATCATAGGAATGTATCAACTCAAAGAGTTGCAAGGAAACAGAATGGAGGGTAATGTTGTATTAGACACATTCTAAAGTTTCAATTTTATTTTTCTGCCTGTTTGTTTGGTATGATAAGCCAAATAATCATCATCACATGAAAACATTCAGGTTGTTAATGTTAATATGTTGCAATCAATCTAGTTGCTGTTACTGTCTATAAAATACCTTCATGATTAAAGAATAGATTATACATTTATATTAGTATATTTTAAATAAGCCAATGACGTTTGCAAATAAACCGGGTATTGAGCTGGAATTGAGTAAGTTAGAACATATTGTCTATAAATAATGTTTGATTATAAACACACAAATTAGCAAGCTAATAGCAGTACATACAACTTCAGAAACCAGTTTTTTTAAATTATGTTTTAGCCGAAGCGATCAAGCCATTAAATAGAAGAGTAGAGGGATGACAAAAAAACTTAAGAAGTTGTTTTGCTCATACTAGTTCACTTTCATGACACACCTGAGATATCGGTAATCCTGTTCTTTTATTGTATTATCAAAGGCTGCAGGGAATAATACAGGACTCTTGTCCAAATGTCTTTGTGCTAATGATGTAATCTTTCTTCCATTCTTCCCTTTTCTTGGTGGCTTTTCTTGAACTCATGTGTGTTAGTTTAAATTTTAAAAAATTGTGCTTGTCATAAAATTACTTGAGCTATATTTATACAAAATTGTGTTACATATTTGTAACGCACATAATTATTAAAATCATCACATATTTTTAATTTTAACGAGTAATCAAGAGTGTATGTGTAAAGTTACAGTAGCCACATATCATAACACTAACCATACAGTTACTTTATTCTAACGACTATATTAGTTGGAAGATTACATTTGTTATACAGTTGCATAATTCTTATTTTTGTGTTGGCCAAATAAGTACCGTACACTGTTTATAAAGTTTCTTTGGGCTTCATCCAAAACTGTAAAAAAATAAAACAGAAGCAACAGTCAAATATAAGAATAATAGTTCTCATGAAATGTTATTATTATTGTTATTGTTAATCAGAACCCAAGGTGCTCACTCTCCCTCAGCAAATGTCGAAGAGTATGAATGCTAATTGTACTTGTAGCACGCTGGTTGTACGTACGACGGATGCATCCTCTCTCATGTCCATCTCTGCTAGTCCCACGTTTAATGCCAAACTCCAACAGTCTCAGCCTTGTTGATTCATTCATTGCAGTGTCATTATCTAGCAGGCGATCATTAATAGCCCTTAGTATCTCTCCCTTATCAATGTCCAGTGTCCCCACTATGGGCGCTCTCGAAGCCACTCTGTCAGCTATCTCATTGCCACGTACCCCAGCATGACTAGGACAGTAGATCCACAACAGTTCTTCAAGACCTCAGGCTTCTATTGATGTTTTCCATTCCTGCCGCAGCCATCCATTCTAAACTTTCCGAAGCACGGTTTAAGAGTCTGACAATATAACTGCCCTGGTGGATGGAGTTTCAGACAGCCACCTCAGTGCTGCAGTAACTGCCTCTACCTCCATTCTCATGCTGGAGGTTGTTGTTATGTAGGCTCCACTCTGTTCAGCGACGACCCTGCTCTTTATTCTCACAGATAAGCCCCATCCTGATTTCTCACCACGCACTATAGACCCATCAGTGTACACAATGGCGTCATCATCCCCAGCATGATCACTTATCATCAGATTATTAATCTCCAGCTCTGCTTTCCTTTGCCCCAAGATCTGCACTTTCTGCCAAAGCTAATGATGACCTGCTGGTAGTTTATCCAGTTCTTCCCTGACTTACTCCCCTCTTCCCCTTTGGATATATTTTCAACCCTGGTCACCTGATCAATCGTAGCCTCTGCCTGTGCCATCTCTCTTTATTCTTGCTTCTTTGATGTCAGCTACATTCTCTCTTTTATCGGTTACCCGCATATATGCTTTTGCCTGGGCCATCGCATATCTGGATCTAATCGACAGAAATCCGAGCATGTATCTCATTGTCACAATTGGGGTATCACGCGTACAGCCCAAAACTAGTCGCATCCCTTCATTTTGAATGCGTTCCAGTTGTTCACATTGCGACACTCTCAGCGTGAGTATTCTTAGCCCGTACTCGATTACTAAAATAACGAACTGATGATACTCCAAACAATAGTCTCTGTTCCAAGCGCGCAGCAGCCATTGTTTTTAAGCATGCCAGTCTCGCTTGAACGTCTGTATGATCAGTTCGACATGATAATTGAATGACAGCCCACCATCAAACGTTACTCCCAGATACTTCAGTCTGTCTTGCCTTTCAATGTTCTGCCCATTAAAAGTGATGTCTGGAAGGTCTGCTTTCACTATGGAGTTCTTCAAAGAACACCCCATCACACAGTCCTTGTTGGGATTGACCCTTCATCCGCTTTCCTCACACCATTTACAAACCGCATGTAGTGTCTCTTGTATGTCTTGGATCATTTCCTGTCTGTTCTCTACATGAGTACGTCATATGCGAAAGTTAATGTTCGTTCCAGGCCTGTTGGTTGAAAGGTTGATACTTTTGCTGTGTAGATGTTAAACAGCACTCGTGATAGTGGAGAACCCTGGGGTAGTCCGGGCCAAATGCGCATTGATTCTGGTGTCCAAGTTCCCAAGCGAAATGCAACTAATCTCTCCATTGAGGCAGCTGCTATCCACCTTGTTATCCAAGGGTTTACACCACATGCCATTATACAATCTATTATGGTTGCAAATTCCCCACTGTTATAAGTATTCTTCTTCTTCTTAGATCCTTAACCACCGACCGTCAAAGCAGTCAGTGGCCATCACGCCTAGTGGCGTCTTGTAGGGCAACAACAAATTGATTCCACTTTGCTCGGTCGGTGGCCATCCTTCGTACAGTGCCCCAACTCTGGTTCATTCTTTGCATCTCAGCCTCCACAGTCCTCCGCCAAGTTGTTTTTGGTCGGCCTCTCTTTCGTTTTCCTTCAGGGGTCCAAAGCATAGCTGTTCTTGTGATGGCATCGGGGTCTCTTATGAGGACATGACCAACCCAGCTCCAGCGTTTGCCAGCTATGATGGTGTGCATGTCCTCTTGCTTGCTACGAGTAAGCAGATCTTGGTTGGTGATGGTATTCGGCCAAAAGATTCGGTGAATTTTTCTTAAGCATGTTGTGTGAAAAGAGGACAATTTCGACATTTCCTTCTCTGTAACTCTTCAGCATTCCGCACCATAGAGAAGCACAGAAAGCACACAGCTCTGATATAATCTTAATTTTGTGCTTGTGCTGTATTGGGAGGACTTCCAGATGTTGTTTAGGCTAAAGAAGGCTGTTCTTGCCTTATTCATTCTGATGTTGATGTCTTTGCCTGCCCCACCGTCTGGTGTTACTATGCTTCCTAGGTATGTGAAGGTATCTGTCTGTACCAGTTGCTGATTCCTTACTGATATGGGCTCAGGGTTGCTCACATTGAGCGTCATGACCTCAGACTTCTTTAAATTGATGTTCAAGCCCACCTGCTGGCTAAACTTATTAAGTCTATCCATTTTTTCCTGGATGTGTTGATGTGAATGTGCTAGTAGTGCAATGTCATCTGCATATTCCAGATCTTCCAATGTAGAAAATGTAGTCCATCTTATTCCTCTTGGACTGCCCTGTGTTGTCTGGCGCATCACCCAGTCTATGACTGTTAAAAATAGAGTGGTTGATAAGGGGCATCCCTGTCGTACTCCTGTCTTCACCTCGAAGGTTAGGTTGCTCTGCCCAACACTACACGTAAAGTTGGCATAGAGGCTTTTTATGATTGACACTATGCAGCTTGGAATTCCATAAGCCCTTAGTATTTTCCATAAACTGTCCCTATGTATGCTGTCAAAAGCCTTTTCAAAATCAACGAAATTTATGTAAAGCTGTCTTTGCCATTCTGTGCACTGCTCTATAATGTTCCTGAGAGTGAATATATGATCTACACATCTTCTGTTCTTTCTAAATCCTGCTTGTTCTTTCCTCAGTTTGTGGTCTACTGCCTTTGAAATTCTCTGTATAATTATCCTGCCTAGTATTTTGCTGGGAACTGAGAGAAGAGTGGTTCCTCTCCAATTATTGCAGTCTGCAAGATCTCCCTTCTTGGGCAATTTGACAATTATTCCTTTGTTCCACTCTGATGGTGTTGTCCCCGTTTTCCAGACTTGTGCAAATAGTGGTTCTAATAGTTCTGCTGCTAGCTCTGGGTCTGTCTTAAATAGCTCTGCATTTAAGTTATCATGGCCCGGAGCTTTGCCGTTCTTTAACCCTTTGATTGCTGTGATGATTTCTTCTTTTCGTGGAATGTCTGTATTTACATCTAGATCGTTTTCAGCCTCAGGAACATTCAATTGTGTCTCTGGTGGTTCCTTGTTCAGAGTTTCTCTGAAGTGCTCTGCCCATCTTGTTTCCTGTCCCTCTGCTGTCGTGATGAGATTACCTTGCTTATCTCTTACTAATGTAATATTGTTTGCACCTCGTTTTCCGCTGATGAATTTAGTTATTTTGTATACTGTGCTTTGTTCATTTCTCAGTGCTGCCTCCTCTGCCTGTCTTGCAAGATCGTCTAGGAAATTCCTTTTGTTGGCTCGGGTTTGGCGTTTAACTTCCTTGTCCAGCTGACTGTACTGTTCGCTATATAGTTGCTTTAACCTGGGGGACTTCGCTTCTGTTTTCTTTCTTTTCATTTCCTTTTTCATCTTTATGGTGTTTAGTGTTTCTGGTGTTATCCAGTCTTGCTTCTTCCTTTCCTGGAAACCCAAACATGATTTGCTGCTTTCCTTATATATTGTTGAAATGGTGTTGAAATTCGGGTCTATACCATCAGTCAATGTCTTTTCCTGACTTTTGGCAAATTGATATAGTTTCTTAATGTCGGCAGTAAAAGCTTTTCTGGTAAGGGGGTCCTTCAATTTGCTGATGTCAAACCTTTTCTGTGTAGTTACAGCTGGTCTAGCCCTTCTTAGTTTAACTTTCAGTTTTGCTACTACTAAATGATGATCACTTCCCACATCTGCACCTCTTCTTACCTTCACATCTTGTAATGCATGTCTCCATCTACCGTCAACCATGATGTGGTCTATCTGGTTTCTGTCCCGACCATTTGGTGATTCCCATGTTAATTTGTGAATTTCTTTATGTGGGAAAAGTGTTCCTCCAATGACCAGGTTGTTAATGCTACAGAAACTTATTAGTTTATCCCCATTTTCGTTTGCTGTTCCGCTGCCGCATTTCCCCATTGTTCTTTCATTATATGTATTGTGTGTACCAACTTTCGCATTGAGGTCTCCCATTACTATAACGAAATCATATCTAGGTGTGTCTTCCATTTCTTTCTGCAGTTGTTGATAGAATTCATCCTTGACCTCCTCATCGCTATCATTCGTTGGTGCGTAGCATTGTATTATTGTAGTGTTGGTGAGTCTCCCTCTCAATCTTAATCTTATCAGTCTGTTGTTGATGGGTTTCCATTCCAGTAATGTCCTTTCTATCCCTTTCTGTAGAATAATGGCTACGCCTTCATTGTGCTGTCCATCCTCTCTTCCAGAGTAAAGTACTGTTTCTCCTGTTGCTGTTTTAACTTTTCCTGCCCCTGTCCATCTGCTCTCACTTATCCCTAGGATGTGTAACCTATAGTATCTCATTTCTGCCGTGACCTGTCTTAGTTTACCTGTCTCGTTCATTGTCCTGACATTCCAAAATCCTATTCTTGTATCATGTTTTGCGGTCAGGACATCCGTTTTCATGTCAGTGGCTTCCTTTCGGCTTTCACCACTGACAGTCATACGAGCCACAGACTCCGAATGTCCATCCCGCAGCAAAGTTTGTTCATTTATTGTTGTTTCCGTAACTTCATTGTTTTTTTTACATAGACAGGGGTGTCAGCGCTATGCTAAAACCCCCAACCTGGAGGACCAGGGTACCAGCTTTTGTCTGACCCCTACCCACACAGACCAGTCCAGCTTGGTTGAACCTACCAGGAGTAAAACTCCCACTGGCACAGCTCTGGGGATTGTCAGGGTACGCAAGCTGCTATACCGCTACAAGGTATAGGTACCATTGATGGCAGTGTTATAAGTATCTTCTAGGTCAATTGCGACAGCCACCGTTTCTCTTTTACTCTGGAATCCCTCATACACATCGTACTCAAACGTTCCAGCGTTACTCCATGTTGTTTTCATAGGCCTTTAGCTACCCAGGATATCAGGAAGGATGTGTGCATTTTCGAGGGGGCTCATTACTTGTCTTGCAACTACCTTTTCAAGCAATGTGCCATAGACATTCTGTAGTGTGATAATTCGATAGCTGTTGAGCAGTGTGGGGTCTTTAATAGGTTTAGGAAGTGGCCGAAGGTAACTGTGTAGCCAGTCTTCCGGCACCTCAGCATTCTGTATGCTGGTATTGAAATCGTTCACCATATTTATAATGGCTGTGTCATCGAGCTGTTTAATGTGATGGTATTGTACACCATCGGGACCCAGAGCAGTGTTTCTGTGGGTTTTCAATGTGTACATCACGTCCTCTTCAGAAATGAGATCGAAGTATATCTGGCCCTTTAGGGCATTTTCCAGCACACTGTCCCTTATTTTGTCACCTTTATCCGTTTGCTCCACCTATCGGTTGAATAATGCTCTTCCCTTCTCTTCGTCCGTCTTCAGACTTAGTCCTGCACAGCTGTTGATATTAGGGATGGGTTGACTTGTATTTTTCCTATTCATTCTTCAATGTAAGAACCGTAATTTCTGTAGGGTTTTTTCCGTGCTCACTTGTGTCACAAAGTCCTTCCACACCGTATCCTCCGCCTCCCTTGCCAAGCTCTTCAATCTATTAAAAGCTCTTTGCTTTTTTCTCCTTCATCTCTTCAACCTCTCCCTCATTCATCATTCTTCTGTTTTGTGCTTTATGCCATTCCTTTGTTGCTCTTTCCTTTTCTATCCATGCTTTCTCCGCTGTCTTATTCCATCAGGGAGGTTGGGTGAAAGGTGTTCTCGCTGTCGTTTGTTTGGCATTTTGGTGCAATGTGTATAAAGGGTTGTTACAGTCGAGTGGGCCTGTAGGATACTTGAAAGTCTTTTTAAGTTGCATGTGTCTAGTGGTCCTACCCTTTGCAATGAGTATGACGCAAGGTAGGTGATCACTTTCCTATGCACCTAATACATCTTAACGTGCCATGGTGGTGGCAGCACTAAAGATGAATGCCAGATCTATGACACGCTCATGAATGCAGCATCATAGTTAATGGGGCTTGCGGGAGTCGGGTCTATCAAATCAAATTCCTGGGGCATGCCATCAACATCAGATGGATGACCTTTCTTAGAAATAAAGAGAATAGTTTAACCATGTCACTTTTGACTTCTGGAATTGCCATTTTGAAAATTAGCATGTCACGACAGGCCAATCGTTTATATTATTTCATTGCTTTGTCATTTCATTTTATTTTTTTCTATTTTTTCCCATTTGTAATTGTTAATTTCGTTGTGCTGATATTTCTTTCTTTCTAGTTTTGCAATTTCACTTACTTTTTGGTGTTATTTTTTTTCTTTTGTTGCCTGTTGTCGTTCTTTTTCCATGTTTTTTTTATTGTTTCTATATTACTTATCTTATTTTTTTCAGGAAGTTTACTGTGTCCATGTTTTTTGTTTCTTTTAACCTGTCTATATTTCTTTGTCTCCGTATTGTAACTGGCATTTGAATGATAAATCCCAAAAATGTTTCCCTTTTTTGAGTGCATCGTTTAATTGTAAAACTGACAATACAAAGGTTCGTTTTTTAAATATTTGTTTTTGCTTTAAGCAAGATACAGCACTCTGTGGTGGATTTGGATATTATGAAATGTTGTTGTTATGTATTTATATTGTACTGAATGAGGTCAGCTGTGAAGGCCCCTGAATATAACAATTTTTAGGGTGAATTTTCAGGGAACCTTTCTGCTACCACTTTATGATCTCATTCAGACTTATTCTTGACTAGTATGTATGATGACTACGTCTAATGTCTAGGGTTATGAACATGTGGTGTGATGGTACTTTAATACTTAAACACACACACGCAAACAAATATTAAATTCTATGATCAACTGAAATAACACCGTGCTTTAAATTTTGGTATTAAACTATTTTTTACAATTTTATTTTGTCCAGAACCTAGTATTCTTCTGGTCAGGACTTTCAAACTCAAAGGTAATCAATTTATATACATATAGACACTTCAATTAAACAAAAGGGACAATTTGTCCAAACAAATATTTTACAAATCTAATAATGGTGTCAATAAATTTCTAATACTACTGTTAAACTAGCACTGGATGGAGGGTCGGGATTCTGTAATCACTCCCATGTCTTTATTTCACAACTTTTAATTTTAACTTCTGGGGTGGAAATAGTTTTATTTATTTCAGTTAGGAAACACTAATTCTCGTTGATGAAAGGTCATGTGCCAGATTATATACTTATCTAGCACATGTAGTAGCTGTCAGTTGTCACTCCGGCCAACGGCCACTGTTGTACTTGTCCAAAAGTAATAGGGTAGACAGCGTGTACACCTATCACTACTGGAATACAAAGTCTTCTCAAATTCTTCACTCAGAAATCTGGCACCGGACTAGTGCCAGACAAAAACCCTTTAACATGAAATTATGTTTCCTTGTTTACATCCTGTTTAATCTACTATTTCCACAAATTATAATGCATGCAAAATAAAAGATCTGGGTCAGATCTATCTGACCAACCCAACTCATCCACATAAAAAGGTTTACCAGTTTTTTTCACATTCCTCTCCTCTAATGGCTGCACTGCATGTGCAATATTATCATTAATTTCTTTTTCCATACAATAAGGTGGGTGATAGGTTTCCACCTGACCACCTAAGAAAACATGTGTATTCTACATCTCTGGTAGTTTGTTATAAGATAAATCAACCTCTAGGCCCTGCCAAAGTCTGCTAGGGACCTAGTCTAAGTACTTACAGTCGTAATATTTGTCATATGGCAGTATCTCACACTCACATTTTGAAATAAAATATTAATAATGTCTGTCTTACCACAAATTCAATGAATAAACACAGGAACGATGACCCTGGCACAGATTCAGCTTTGCTGCCGGCTTGAGTATGAATTTGTTTAATTAGTTACTTTAGTTTTAGTTAAAATTCATATTTCAGTACATCGCCCTGGCTAAGGGACAGTATAAGTTCAAATGGCGTCGAGCCGTCAAATTTCCAAGTAATATTAAATGTGTTGACCAATGAGATCGGACGATTCCCAATTCTGACTTCAATTTGAAAAGAAAGCCAAAATTACAGCCCAATTATCGTGTACCTCTGTCTGTCGGTCCGTCCGATCTTAGCAAAATTACAGCCCAATTATCGTGTACCTAAAGGGTTGTTACAGTCGAGTGGGCCTATAGGATACTTGAAAGTCTTTTTAAGTTTCATGTGTCTAGTGGCCCTACCCTTTGCAATGAGTATGACGCAAGGTAGGTGATCACTTTCCTATGCACCTAATACATCTTAACGTGCCATGGTGGTGGCAGCACTAGAGATGAATGCCAGATCTATGACACGCTCATGAATGCAGCATCATAGTTAATGGGGCTTGCGGGAGTCAGGTCTATCAAATCAAATTCCTGGGGCATGGCATTATAGTTAAAAATAGACTTGCTTTTTGGCCTAACACATTTGCCTCTCACTCCTAAAGTTCCTCACTTGGACCTTGACCCTCCCTCTTCTGCTTCTTTTTAACAACGCGCGCAAAAAATTGTCACCTATAGTGAATGCAAAAACGAGGGTCTGCTTGTTAGTCTGTACGAACCAATGTAGTATTTTGTCAATATCTTTAGTATTAATGGGGCGATTTGGAAAAATGTAACATATTATTTACCAGGAGATCATATTCTATCAAACTAATTATGTTTTATGGGCCTATTCCCGGTAATAAAGAATTCCATATATTGTCCATAATATTCGTAAATTTCTACTTTTATATAAATACTCCAGCTTTCCCCCTCTCTCCCGTTGTTCAAACTGAAACCACTAATCTGCTACGTCATAAACTGTACTATTTGGCAGGCCATGCGCTGTCTGCGTGTTTGTACCTTTCCCACGATGTGATTATATTAAGCGGCATGCATGTGGCGTTTCTGCCTTTTTATTCAAACCTGCCTAACAATACTACGCGCGTTCGCTTACAAATTTGTGTTGTTTCAAATCAACACGTGTCAAAAGTATCATTCTTCTGTCGCTCCTCTCTCACTCCCTCCAGATGAAAACCGGATTGATCGTGTCCCAATGCTCTAAATAGTTTCAAGGACGTTAGGGAAAGGTAGTATTGTTTATTCTTCGTTACCGTCTGCTAAAATCCATACGATTGCTGGCGTGGGCGAAAACGAAACCTCACAACTCCAGTAATTTTTATTTTTACCCTATTTTGACTATATAAATACTACAAATGGGATCGGTGTATCAATGTATATCATCACACACTCAATGAAACGAAAAGCATCGTATCAACAACTCGTGCCAGTAGAAATAAACGCGTTCATCAGTGTTATGTATAGATGATCATGTAATATGAAAGCAAATCACGGACAGTCAATAAAAAACTAAGAAAATGCCTGGAAGTCACCTTTTTTCTTTCTTTTTTTTTTCGCAACTAACGAAGCACAGAGCCACCACAGCAGCAACCCTAGCAGAAAGTATGTATCAGAGCATTCATGTACTCATTTAGTGGTGGTTTGCGTAGCAAATTGTTTACACGGTGATTACCTCGTTTTCACACGGTTAATCCGAGGGTTACCCAGGGAGAGTTTGTCCTGGTTGTTCAGGAGTAACTGATGGCTATAAAGTGTTTCACAACCAGGTAGAGATAAACTGCAGAGACAGAGGAAGGTGAATTTGGGAAATTGGGACAAGTTCCCAGAATGTAGATCCAGTGATTCAGTTTCCCCGAGGCATTATCATCTCTACGAAGTAATCTACCCTCGCCTACAGCTCACGAGACCCCAACCCCTTCCCTAACTTTGAGTGAACAGAAGAGTAAGAAATAGAACTTTACGTCTCTCATGCACTTTCTGTCCGTTGCGACTGATCTAATAACTTGAGTTTGTAGCGAACACACTAATCTAACATTTATTGAACTAAAAAATTACTATATGCAGAACAACAACAAACAACATAGATATACAATGGCAACTACATATACGCCATCCTGGAAAGAGATGGCGTAATAAATGGATATTTATACTCAACCTGAACCTAATCCTACACTATGCTATAATCAAGGGATGATGATGATGAATTTAATCTATTACTAAATACGTTATCTGCTGCCCGAATGGACTTAAGTGAATCCCTTAATTCACTTATTTCTATAGACACTGAGGCGGGAGCCGCGCTGGTGTAATGGCTTCGGCGTTGTACTGGCGACCAGGTGTTCATGGTTCAAACCCGGGCGTCGGCGTTTGAAGAAATGTTTACGGCCGGAAATTTGACTGAATAGCCTGAACGGCTCCTGTGATAAACCCTCTGTGGATGGGAAGGAGCGAAGCTCCTGACCGGGTTGGAAGGAAAGTCCTCAGGTTCCCCAGCCTCGCAATGACATGTCATTGGGCCGAAGGGCTGAAAGCCCAAGTGCCGCTGGTTAAGGGAAACAAAATAGACACCGAGTCTTATGTTGTCGGCACATAATTGGCTCGCTCCTGTTTGAATACACTAGGTATCACTGAAATTACAATAGAGTGATCTCTTCAGAACAGCTCTTACTGCTGACAAGAAAACTGACTACTATCTTGGCCCAATACAATGCTAATCGACTCAACAAAAGGTTTTGTTGTTGTGTTGGGCGATTGCCCTCCTCGTGTCTAATTGAATATCTAGACTTTTTGCTATGCAATTAGACAGAAACTTCGTGATGTAGTCAGGGGTGAGCTTACTTTGATGATGTGTTATGACAGCAGCGATATCTGTTTTGGTTTTGGTGGTTATTCGTATAATCGCTCCGTTACATTGGGTAACTTCTTATCTCAACCCCCGTTTGCCTCTCTAGGTTGGGTCCTAGATATTGATATATCAGTAGGTACTCTGTACTATGCGACAGCTGTTCCGTGTTGCTTTAGGTAAAGCTTTGCCAGCTATTGGTAGCGAGATACATGCCGTAGCCGTATATTTAATTTACACTCTCTTCAGCTCGCCGCAAAATGCCAGAATGGGTTAAAGGACGACTGACAGGTGAAGGTATCTTAAAGCTTCCCGATCTTGTTGTCTTTAACTACTGGGATGAATAAAATACTGAAGGCCTCATAAGTACCCAGACAACGTATCCTGTGAATGTGGTGTCTATGTGTTTTCATTTCTGTTGAAACCTGTGTGTGCAGTCTTATAAATGGGATCAATCTCTTCATTGTGTTTTTTGCAAAGTTTTTATGGTAGGGTAAGAATTAATGGGGTGAGAAAAGTGACTAGTATTTACAGTGTTCAAAGTTATGTAAACTACATAGTTAACTGAAACTAAAATGAATGTATGTTAGTAATTTACAACTTTAATACACTAACCTTGGGTCTGTATACCGAATTATTGAACACTCGTGCTATTCAAACACCGGCAGGAACTCACGCAGCTCAAGAATCTTTTCACTTGACTGGTAATGTACGGTTAGACCAAGTCGGCAAGCGGACCGCTATCTCTAGCAATGCCAAAAGAAGGTCGAGATATTGCCTTTAGCTATTTCGAGGTTTTCTCCTCTATACACGTTTGATGTCGCTAAACTTTTTCTAATCCTTTAGTATTTTCTCTTTCCTATTTGCCTTTGTCTAGTTGGCCCGTCTATACTCGTCATTCCTTAGACCGTCTTTAACCATATACTTAATTCTCCGTCCCGTGGGAAATGTCCAGCAAAACTTTCACTGTGATTTCTTGCGCCAGTCAGTCTCCAATCTTTCTTGATGATCCTTTACTAGACCAAACAACACGTTTGTGTTACCCATTCTGGTAAACAAAACCTGGCCATACTGACAACTCCTTTTCATTGTTAATGGTTGGTCTTTTGTACTACCGTCGAGCGGTCTCCGTGTTATATACAACATCTATTACCCAGTCAGTTACTGTCCCATGTGCTGAGAAGAAAGTTGGCTGCTGTAGACAATAGGTATTCAAAATCGAAGTACAACCTTACTAGCTTCTCATGACACTCGCATACTCAACCTGGCAGTTGGAAGTCAACTTGGCCATGATATTAAAAAAAGGAACAGAGAGTATGGACAGCTTACGTGAGTAATTAAACAATGTCAGAGAACAAAGAAAGCTTATTATCAGCTTCAGGACGAAGCAGTTGTTTTCTTTGAGCACGTTAAAAGAAAAGAAAAGTTGGAATGCATTGTGACAGTATGAAATATAATGTGACAAGAAATAAAGGATACCACGAAAAAAGGTTGTGGACAGTTTAACATCGAGGCTTGAAAAGAATTTCTAACAGAAGTGATAAACAGTATTAAAATCTCGACGTTGGGAAGAGACATAATCGCCGCACTCAGCATTACACCTGAAGAATTTTTTAAAAACTTACATTAGACATTGTTATTATTGATCAGAATCGACATCAGTGTACTCAGAACAAAACCTTAACTGCTCAGTCTCCCTCAGCAAATGTCGAAGGGAATAAATGCTAATTGTTCATGTAACGCGCTGGATGTGTACATGACGGATGCATCCGCTCATACATCCATTCCTGCTTGTCTTACGTTTGATGTCAAATTCCAACTGTCTTAGCCTTGTTGATAAATCGATTGCAGTGTCGTTCTCAAACAGGTGATCCTTAATTGTCCTTAGTATCTCTCCCTTATCCATATCCAGTGCTCTCAATATGAGTGCTCTCGATGCTAGTCAGCCAGCTTCCTCATTGCCGCGTACCCCTGCATGACCAGGACAGTATATCCACACCAGTTACTAAAGATTCGAATCTGCTATTTATGTTTTCTATTCACGAAGTAGTCATCCATTTTGGACCTTCCAAAGCATGGACTGAGTGACAAAATAGCTGCACAGGTAGATTAAGTTTCAGACAGCCATCTGAGGGTCGTAGTGGCTGCCTCTACTTCCAATCTAATGCTGGAAGTTGTTGTCAAGTAAGCTCCGCTCTGTTCAGCGACAATCTTGCCCATTATTCTCACAGAGAAGTCCCATCTTGAATTCTCACCACGGAGTACAGACTAATCAGTGTACACAATGGCATCATCATCCCCGACACAATCACTTATCAGTTGATTAATCGTTAACTCTCCATTCTCACTTCTTCAAGCTCTGCACTCCCTGCCAAGACTAGTGGTAACCTGCTGGTAGCTTATCCAGTTCTCACCTGACTTACTCCAATCTTCCCCTGTGGATTTATTTTAAACTGTGGTCACCTGCCCTATCGTAACCCCTGCCTGTGCCGCCAATGACATCCCTCTCTTTATTCTTGCTCCCTTGGTGTAAGCTATGTTCCCATGTAGAGGGTGTCTTTTGTCTATGGTTATCCGCATATTGGGTTTTGCATTGGCCATCGCATATCTAGGTCTAATAGACTGCAACCAAAGCATGTAACTCATTGTCACAATAGGGGTCTCTTGCGACAGCTCAAAACTATACACACGCCTTCATTTTGAATGCGTTCCAGTCATTCACACTGAGATACTGGCACAGTGAGTATTCCCACCCCATACTCGATTACTGATACGATGTGTTGATGATACAGGAGAAACAGTAGTCTCTGCTTTGAGTCCGCAGCTGTCATTATTTTTAAGACTTCGCTTGCACTTCTGCATGATCAGTTATACATGGTACGTGTAGAATAGTCCGCGATCAACGTTACTACAAGATATTTCAACCCGTTTACCTTTCAGTTTCCTGCCCACTGAGAGTAATATCTGGAAGGTCGGATTTCGCTTTGAAGTTGTTCAAGGAACACCACATCAAACATCCCTTGTTGAGATAGACCGTTGAGCCGTTTTCCTCGCACCATTTAGAAACCGCCTGTATCTATGCTTTGTAGCAATTCTTGTCTGTCTGTTTGTCTGTCTGAGCCAGTTCTTTTAAGTGAGGATGTTATCAGCGATAATTAATGTTCATCCCGGCCCTTTTGGTATAATGGTGACAACTTTTGCTGTTAAACAGCGCTGGTGAGAGTGGAGAACGCTGGGGTAGCCTCGGGCGAAAGTGCATTTTTTCTTACTCCCATTAGTCATGCAGGTACGTTATTCTTACCTTGACATTTCTGTTATTTTACAGGGATTTTTCTTCGGCAAAGGAGCGGCTACTTTCCTTGCTTGCCGAAGCTACGCATAAAATTCTGAGAGACATTCCTCAAGATCCAGCCAGTCAGGTTAGCTCAGCACATCTTGTTTTTCTTCGTCTTCGTCTGCTTCCATTTTCAGATATCAACTTAAATATGTGTAAAGAAAGTAGTGGATAAGCACACGGATGCAGATATCTCCATAGAATTTGTCCAAAGGCAGTGACATCATCTTGACATTTTCTCTGCTTTACAGAAACAACACATGTTTGCTTACTTGCAAAATTTATTTCAGTGAAAAACATTAACATAAGAATTGCAATACAGTGGACCCATTTCACTGCAACATTCCCAAACATGAAGAGGCTGACATGTTGGCAAAGGAAAGGGGAAAACTATCTCATCTTGACACAAGCATAACTTATGAAGTGGCCAAGAGTTTTATTAAAGAAGTGTTGTCATTGTTGCCATGGTAGCTTGTATCCTGAATGTATAAATTACGATTGTGTGCGTTCCTTCCTCTTGTGAGCACTGTATAATACCAAACTAGTCATTACTGAAATTGAAGCATATTCATATTTGTAAACGGCCTTGCTGATACTTAACACACCTGGTTGCTATTTTCACGTTTAGTAGACTGGCTCTTTCTGTGAACTATTTTGTTTATTCCTTCTGCAGTATGGAGGTAATAGAAATATCTGATTAAAAATGTGAAAAACATTGATTAATGCATCCTTTTATCCAAAGTATTGTGTGTCATGTTGAAGATCAATTTTATTACAAAGTTTCACATTATCTCTACAGTCATGTATAAACAACATGAAACTGTGTATAGCAGTAATGGATATCTTTGTTTCTCAAAAATATCAAAACACACTGTTCAATACGTTTTTCCTTCCCAAAGAAATGTATACGGTATAGCGCCCAGATCCTTTTGACTATACAGTGTTACTGCATTTCAATAATTATGTATACGAAAACAGAACATAGAACGAAGCAGTATGGAACATTACTCGTTTATTTCCGCGGCCAGATAAAAGGAGCAACGATTAATGGATAACACTGTAACCTACCAGCAGGTAGGTAACTGAACATCAGTTTCAAGAAGATAGAGGTCTTGACACTCAATGTTGGCATAACAATAAAGGAGCAGAAGCTGGAACAGACGGACACATTTACATAGAACAGAATGAATAAAGCGAGAACAGCCTTTGCTAGTCTCAACAACATCTGGAAGTCTTCCCAGTAAGCACAAACACCAAATTAAGATTATATGAGAGTTGTGTACTTTATGTGCTTCTCTATGGTGCGGAATGCTGGAGAGTAACAGAGAAGGAAATATCGAAACTGTCCTCCTTCCACACAATTTGCCTAACGAAAATTCTTTAATCTTGTCGCCGAATACTATCAATAACCAAGAACTACTTACTCAAAGTAACCAAGAGGACATGCACACCATCATAGCTGGCAGAAGCTGGAGTTGGGTTGGCCACGCCTTCAGAAGAGACCCCGATGTCATCACAAGAAAAGCTATGCTATGGACCCCCGAAGGAAAGCGAAAGAGAAGACGACCAAAAACAACTTGTCGAAGAACTTTGGAGGCCGAGATGCAAAGAATGAACCAGAGCAGGGGCACTGTACGAAGGATGGCCGCCAACCGAACAAAGTGGAAGCAGTTTGTTGCTGCCCTACAAGATGCCACCAGCAGTGATGTCCACTGACTGCTATGACAGTCGGCGGCTAAGGATTGAAGACCGTAACCTACAATGCATGTAGTAAAAATGACTAAGGAGGGTTGTGCATTGACCCTGTTGCCCCATCTTGTAGAAATTTTCAACCACAAAACTTCACACAACATGGACAAGTCAACTTAAGGAAATAATTCACTTCAGCCATCACAGACAGGAAAAGGTCATCAGAGAATGAAGCTCATGACGCAACCAAGAGATAGCTGAAACGTAGCCTTGCGTTGCCGACTAATCTTTTTTTTATCTAGGAAACTCCCCTGGCTCGGCATCTGGAATGTTCGTATATTAAACAAGCAAGGGAAAAATGCACAAGTGGAAGCAGAATGTGGACTTACAAGACTGATACCCTGGGACTATGCGAGATAAGATGGAAAGGCATAGAGAGGAAGAGAGCATCATAATAGCAATGGCGCTGCCCTTAGAACATAATGAAGAAACTGCCAAAAACAGTGAAGGGTTTGTTCTAAGGTTGTTCTTATAAAGCACAGAAATCATTCATAAAATTGAAAGGAATAGGATCAAACTTAAAACGGTAACATTCAAAACAACCAACAAGAAAATAAAGATAAATATCATCCAATGTTATTCACCAACTAATGACAAAGAAAGATTAATTTTGGTTGATTTGGTTTTAAGTACCGCCTTCCTTGATCACGGACAACTCCATCAGTGCTCCGATCTCCTCCCTTAGAACCCACAGGGAGGATCTCAGCACAGAACAAAAACTCTGTAGCCCCGGAGAGGATCACTATGTATGTAAACAGGTATCACATATTTTATAACTATTTTTATGGTGGGTAGGTTGCATAATTTTTAAATTTTGCCAAGGCAGCGGCCGAATGGCCTACTGTTTATGATTTCCAGCTGACAGGGCATTGTGAACGTGCGCAGATTGTACTCCTATTATTTCTCCCGTATTTGAGAAGGCTAAGCATCAGATCTCCAGGAGATCAAGGGTAAGTATGACATCATTGGGAACCACTGGTTTAAAAAAAAAGCGTTCATTAATTAGATTCTCTGTGCTGGGAACTAACCGATTAATTTTAAAGCCATACTACAGAATGTCATGGACAAAAAGAGAAGAAAATCCTGGAAGATTACTAGCAACAAATAACAAATACATGGAATGAGACATGTGGACAGGTGGCTACTGGAAAAATACTTTCTGTTTGGAAAAAGAGAACCTCAGCATGAAAAATGGATAACAACTGAAATCACCAGTAAGATAACAGACAGAGAAAAAAAAATACACATTTAATCGGGAGTAAAACCAGAATTTCTAAATCCAAGGCTTATTACATGTACATAGATCTAAACAAAGAGGAAAGAAGAAATATCAAATGAGTCAAGAGGAAATATATTGATGAGCTGAATAGGGAAGAAGAGGAAGCTGCAGGCAACGGGAAAATGAGGGGCCTTTTACAATAACATAAAGAAGCTCAAAGGACAATATAAGCTAGCAAGTGGCCCCATCAACGATAAGAATGGAATCCTGCTTAGTAAAATACAAGAGCACAATAATATATATGGAAAGAACATTTTTATGACCTTCTCAATAGACCAGCTCCACTAAACCATCCAGACATCCAGCCTGCAGAACAAATCGATCAGACATTATGGAATTCCCCGAAGATCTTCTTTGATCCTTAGCTGCCGACTGCCAAAATATTCAGTGGCCATCACGCCTGGTGGCAACAAACTGCTTCCACTTTGCTCAGTCGGCGGCCATCCTTCATGCAGTGCCCCAGCTATAGTACATTCTTTGCATCTCAGCTTCCACGGCGGCTGTGAGGCAGTGGTATCGAAAGCACATGGGAGATAATTCGAGACAGAAATGAAAATTATGAGGAAGACATTGAAGTAACTTGAGCTGATGACACGCGACAGGAAGACTTGGAATGCGCTTGTTGAAGGCCTACCGCACTTTTTTGGGGTGCAAAATTGACAACGTCCTTTCACGATGTACTGTCACAGCACGGCGATGGCGCCCTAAGTTTGATTCCCGTTATCACTTATATTTTTTTCTTTTCTGTGTCATCCTTTATGTCTATCCTAAGAGTTCGATTTTCACTTCTTCCTTCCTCTTTGGTCCAAGGCCGGTAAGCCTATCATTATATTTTCTTACCGACAGTGCTGTTGTATAGTGTATGCGTAATGACCTAGATTAATATTACATTAATGTCATTTTATGCACTACGTAAACGAAAAGAATCAGACGGGCTTAGAAGAGAGAGAGAGAGAAAGAATGGTAAAAGAACAGTGCGGTCACAATAGACGCCTGTGTTAGAGATATGTACGGAGGAACGCATGCAATACTACCACGTCGTCTCGCGATATAAAATTAATGCCACCCCACGCGAAAGGCATGCAGGCTTGTTTTTTTTTTCAAATAAACAGTGACAAAAAAAAACACTACCAATACGAGGTAAGGTTTTAAAAAACATGTTTAATGCTTATTAGGAAACATGACACAATACTGTTTTACGTCTGAAATCCTGACATTAGCCTGACAGTACAGAAGACACCCCATCGTATAGAAGTGAACGGGTGGTAGAAGAAAATACATATTTTGAACGCAGCCACTTAGCTCCATTAAACTTATATATTTGGGTGCCTTAGGACTTGCTGACAAAGAATATGTTAGGTGTTAAGCAAATAGTCTAATAATTAACAAATTATAGCCAAAATACTATAGTGGTGTTGTCTGACAACACAGGATCATATTTGCTCATAATGGCGTGTTTGGACACTGCTTTAGAGGAAATGAGGCCACCACGTTAAATCCGATTTGATTGGCTAGAATAATATGTAAGGCGAAACATGATTAGTCGACTGCAAATACTATTTTTGGTTGTTAATGGAAACGGTAGGAAGGGTACTTTTTTCAAAGGCTTTTGTAAACATGGTCTCATTGGCTAGACCATTTAATATAGTCAATTAGGAGCGTCAGTTCAGTGCCACTTTTTGAAAATAAACTTTGTAGAAGCAAGTGCGTTGAGAACCAGCTCATATTTTTCTAATAAAAGCCTGGGACAGAGGCAGATCGGAATTGTGCCATAACTCATCGCCAGTCAACGTACTTGTTTAATATTTCCTTGAATTGTGGTAAGCTAGACATATTTGATATCTTTTTGATGAAAATTGAATGTGAATTGATAATTTATGTCTGTATGTGTGTGGTTCAGTAACAAACATGAGGCAAAGCCTAGATATTGCTCCACCATGAAAAAACTTGTCGGAGAGGAGTATAACTGCATGGGATTGCCAAATAGTACTATGACACCTATCTTATTGAATAGAAGGAAATAATGCTGGAATTGCAGAGGCGTTGTAACCATTAGGGAGAGGAATACTGGTGTATATTGTTACATGAGAAGCTAGCAGTTGGCCTACCGCGCTGAACTCGTGTTTGTTATGTATTGTGCTTCAGTGTGGAAATAGATTATAAATTAGTTCTGAAGTAGGAGGTACAACCTTCTTGTTTCAGGGACCGTGGTACTAAAGTATTAAAGCAGCACCTGGTCTGAGTTTTGCTGAATCCAGAGGCTGGTAGCATACTCCTTGGTCAAGATATCGACCAGTGTTGTTTCTCAAGAAAACGGTGAAGCAAGCGAGCAGAGGAGTCAGTTTCCTGCCGCCCACACAGAAGTTAAGATTTCGTTGGCCAGAGCAGCTCAATCTTGTGTATACCCCCCTCTAAAATTGACTGTACATTAAATCAAGAGGGACAGTTATTTGTTTCAAATAAAAGAAACTGTGAACCTTTCCAATATTATTTCCACCAGAAACAAACACATGAAGTCATGATGACAAACAACAACCTAGCTTGAAAAGCCAGTATTACCTCATAGTACTACATCACAACTTACACACATATTGTAATAATAATATATGTCAATACAAAGATCCTATCTATAAATTGTGTACATACAACTTGTGATTACATTTGATTGTGATTCCTGGTTCACTTTGTAGTTGAATCAGGATATCTATTATTGAAAGGAATTAATACATATTTTAAAAGTTAACACTTGACTTATTAAGATAGTCTTATAGAGTGTTCTATGTATGTGAGTGTCACAGTGTTGTAAAGTATTGTGGATTAAATTAAATTGTTTATCTGTCTGTTGGTTGTTGTGAACATACACTTCATCACTATCATAACCCTAGACATTCAACGTAGTCATCACAATATTCCAGAATAAGTCTGACTGAGGTCTAAATGTGGTAGCAAAGTAAGGTCATCTGTAACACACCACACTTATTAGATACAGATACCTTCACAGCTGATCTCAGTCAGTACACTAAGTCCCCTATAAATATTTATATCATCCCACTTTACCACATATATTGGGGTCCTGTCCGGGATTTTGAATCTTCTCCTATTATATATATTGGGGGTAATTCACTTCAGGGAATAATAAAAAAATTAAAAGGTATCCTTGGGTGGAAAATAAATAAGGTTGAGCTCTCAGTGCTTGTGGTTGTCCTTAGATAATTAGTTATAGATTGACTTGTTTAAGTTAGACATTGTATAAATTTGCCTGTTAGAAAATGGCCGACCTGGCAAAATTTCGATCTGCTGCTATGCAGGCTGCTAAAGAGTTAGGAATGGACGGGCAAGTTATGATTGCTTATGTCACTACTGAATGTGACAAATATATTGAACGTGAAGAAAGAAAATTTGAAGCAGAAAGAAAATTAGAATCGGAAAGATTAGAAAAAGAAGCTGAAAGAAAGTTAGAGGCTGAAAAAGAAATTAAGAGGTTGCAGATTGAGGCTGACAAAGAGGCTAGGGCATTAGAGGCTGAGGCTAAGAAGTTACAATTGGAGGCTGAGGCTAAGAAGTTACAATTGGAGAAGAAAAAAGCAGAAAAAGGGAAGACAAGCGAAGATGACTGCAGAAAGGGAAGCTGCAGAAAGGGAAGCAGAAGAAAGAAGATTGACTGCAGAAAGGGAAGCAGAAGATAAGAGATTACAAAGGGAACATGAGTTACGACTAAGGGAGTTGGAATTTCAAGGCCATGCTCCTGAAAATGGTGCCAGTCCCTTTACCTCTGATGCCTCTGCTAGTCAGGGAGCCTCAACCTCAGCTATGAACTTTCATTTAGATCATTTTGTTGAGAAAGAAGATGATATCGAGAGCTATCTAAATAGATATGAACTATTAGCTACCACGTATGGGTTAGAGAGAGAAAGGTGGAGCTTAAAGTTATCTCAAGGGCTTCGTGGTACAGCTTATGAAGTTTTTGCCAAAATGAGCAGAGATGATCAAGAAAATTATGACATGCTAAAGCAGGCTCTTTTGTTAAGATATGAAAAGAATGGAGAATTTTATAGAAAAAAATTTAGGAATGCTAAACTACTGTCAGGTGAAACCTATCACCAGTTCTCTGCACGGTTAGAGACATACTTGGAGAAATGGACTTCTCTGGGGAAAACCCAAGATCTTAAGGAAATGATCCTTATAGAACAACTAAGAGAGTCCATGGCTCCAGACCTGAGAAAGTTTCTCATGGAACAAGGTGCAGAGAGGCTGGGTGAGTTACTAAATGTCGCTGAAAGGTATCAAGCAGCTCAGGCAGAGGTAACAAGTAATAAAAAGAAACAGGTAGATAATTTTAAGGCACCACAGAACTTTAATAAATTTGATCCTAGAGATCAGAACAAAGGTAAGCACCAGTTTGATAGGCCACGGTATGACAATAAAAATAAAACCCCACAATTCGATGAAAGGAAATTTGATGAAAGAAAATCTTTCAACCAAGGAAGGAAGTGGTGTACAAAGTGTAAGATGAACAATCATACCACTGAAAATTGTAGGAATAAAACTCCTCGTTTTGCTGCTATGAAATCTGGGAAGAAGGGAACAAAGGTCAAACCTGAGGAACTACAGGAACCGTACCACCCCCCAGTGTGTGAAGATGTAATCTGTAATGGTGTCACCATAAGGTGTTTATATGATACAGGTTTAGATTATGATTCAGTTGTGAGTTCTCACCTGGTGCAAGCAGATCAATACACCACAGAAACAGTGGAAATTCAAGCTGCAACCAAGGAAGTAGCGACCATGACACTCCCTATCGCTAAGATACATGTAAAAAAACGCGATATGTGGAGGGAATAATCAAAGCAGCAGTGATAAATGAACCAATCTACCCTCTGATATTGGGGTGTAGATATGTCTTCCTGGGGAATCCCAAGAGACCTGTGATATTGGCAACGGTGCAGACCAGATCACAGTCCAAAAAGGAGGAGGAAAATCCAATAAATACTCATCCAGATGAGATGAGGAAGGCACAGGCGGGGGGACAAAACACTCAAGCCGTGTTTCAAGAAGTTGCCCAAATGTCATACACCTCCAGGCAAGGGAGAATTTTATATGAAGAACAAGCTGATTTATAGGAAGGCTGGATCTGAATCCAATGGTCACGGACAGCTGGTCCTTCCCACTTCATATAGGACTAAAGTGTTGGAACTAGGGCATGCGATTCCCTTCAGTGGTCATATGGGGATCAGCGCAACAGGACAGCGTATAGCTTGTCACTATTTCTGGCCAGGGATAACTGAAGATATCAAACGATATGTAAAATCCTGTCCAGAGTGCCAACGAGTAGCACCTAAGCATTGGACTGCACCAGCAACTCTAGGGGAAATGCCCATAGTGGGAACACCCTTTGAGAGAGTTGCCGTGGACATTGTGGGACCTCTCACTCGAACCAAGAGGAGGAACAGCTACATTCTGACTCTGGTGGACACTTGTTCTATGTGGGGAGAGGCGGTAGCCCTGTCATCCATTGACTCTAAACATGTGGCAGAGGCATTACTCACAATTTTCACAAGGTTAGGCTTTCCCAACCAAATCTTGACTGATAATGGCTCTCAGTTCAAGGGGAAACTAACAGAAGAAGTTTTCAGGATCTTCCAGGCCAAACACTTCCATTGTAGTGTGTACCATCCCCAAGGGAACGGCCAAGTGGAAAGATTTAATGGCACGTTGATGTCGATCCTGAGAAAGTTGGCACACGAAAAACCAGATACATGGGACCAGTACCTTCACGCCGCCCTCTTTGCTTATCGGGAGGTACCCCATAGTTCAACCGGTATGGCCCCGGCAACATTATTATTTGGAAGGCCAATAAAAGGTCCACTCGAAGCTCTGTTAAGAACGTGGACTGATGAAAAGGCAGAGGAAAATATTACATCCTCATACCAATATGTGAATGAGCTGACCACTCGTTTAAAAACTGGCTGGAAACTTGCCAATGAAAATTTGAGACAAGCCAGGAAAAAACATGCTGCCTATTACAACAGGAAAGCTAAAGACAGAGATTTGGCTGTGGGAGAGAAGGTACTGCTTCTTCTACCCGGTAGTCAGAATAAGTTACAAATTGGATGGCAAGGTCCATATACAGTTCTAGAGAAGGTGTCTAGAACAAATTATAAGATAGATAAGAAGGGGAAAGAAAAAATCTATCATGTGAATCTCCTGAAGAAATATTTGGAAAGAGAAAATCAGGAAGAGACACACTTGTTGACCTTGTCCATTGCAATGGAGATGAAAAAGGAACCACTTTCATCATTTGAATATCCATTACATCCCTGTGAGACAGCGGCACAGGTGAAAATCAGTACACATTTAACGAAAAATCAGAAGGAGAGAGTGCAACAGGTTCTAGATGATCATACAGAGGTGTTAACGGACCGACCGGGGCATACAAACTTATTGGAATATGATATGAAACTGATAGACCCCACACCTGTCTGTATGAAAGCCTATTCGATTCCTTTTGCTAAGGAGAAAGCCTTGAAGGAAGAGATAGACTATTTGTTGAAGGAGGGAATAATTTCACACAGTGAATCTTCGTATAGTTCCAGTGTGGTGCTCTTAAGGAAACCCTCTGGAGAACATAGACTCTGTATAGATTACAGGAGACTGAATGCTATCACAGAAGGTCAGGTGGATCCATTGCCGGATACAAATCAGTTGTTTGCCAGGCTAAATAAAGCTAAATATTTCTCAAAAGTGGATCTGAGTAAAGGATACTATCAGATTCCAGTAAAGCCTGAGGTTAGACCGTACCTAGCTTTTAGTACCTCAGAGGGACACTATGAGTTTAACAGATTGCCATTTGGATTGAAGAATGCGCCTAGTGTCTTCTCTAGAATGATGAGAAAATTGTTGGATCCTCTGAATAATCCATGCATCACAAACTTCATGGATGATATCCTTATAGCAACAGAAACATTTGAGGAACACATTGACTCTCTGAACATGCTGTTTAATCGACTTAGAGAAGCGAATTTAACAGCCCGACCAACCAAATGTTGCGTTGGATGTAAAGAATTAGAATTCTTGGGACACACAGTCCATCAGGGAAACATGACCCCTGACCCCAAGAATTTAGAGAAACTAAAGAAAGCCCCGAGGCCACAAACCAAGAAAGACGTGAGATCCTTTGTCTCATTATGTGGTTTCTACCAAAAGTATATCAAAAACTTTAATTCCATATGTGCACCGTTAACTGATTTGACACGCAAAGGAAATCCAGATCGAATTACATGGACAGCACAATGTGAATTGGCATACCAGGAATTGAAGGAAAAGCTCACAAGCAAACCTATTTTGAAATTACCTGACTTAAGTCAAGAATTCATTGTGAGAACGGATGCAAGTAATATCGGGTTGGGCGCGACCCTGTTACAGAAATCAGATGCACTGGATGGGGAATTAACCCCAGTGGCATATGCTAGCAGAAAGTTGAATAAAGCTGAACAAAATTATTCAACTAGCGAAAAAGAATGTCTTGCAGTAATATGGGCGATCAAGAAATTCAATATTTATCTGTATGGGAAGGCATTCAAGTTGCAAACGGATCACAAACCCTTGTCGTTTCTAGCGCAGGCTAGGCATGAAAATTCGAGGTTACTCAGATGGTCCTTACTTTTGCAGCCATTCCAGTTCAGCATAGAGTATATTTCTGGAAAAACTAACTTGGGTGCGGATTTTCTAAGCCGCCATCCGTGTGATGAGAATCACCGTAAGCACCAGGAATAATATTAAATTTCTCTATGTGTATATAGAATTATAGACTGACATATAATGTCTGTTTTAAGTGGGGAGAATTTGTCGTGAGAAATTCTAATCCACATATATAAATTAAAAAGTAAATGTAAAGCCTAACGAATTAATTCAATAAAAGGAAAGAAGAATGGTAAAAGAACAGTGCGGTCACAATAGCGTACGCCTGTGTTATAGAACGTCATACTAGCTAAACAAGAAAAACCCATTTTTATGCTTCGTCTGCATAATTATAACGCTTTCACGTTTGCTAGTAAAGCCTACTGCATCAAATACACGCGTTTCTAAAAATAAAACTGGTACTGTGTTTCTTAGAAAACCTTGAGATAGACACACTGCGTAATGACCTAGATTAATATTACATTAATGTCATTTTATGCACTACGTAAACGAAAAGACAGACGGGCTTAGAAGAGAGAGAGAGAGAGAGAGAGAGAGAGAGAGAGAGATGTACGGAGGAACGCATGCAATACTACCACGTCGTCTCGCGATATAAAATTAATGCCACCCCACGCGAAAGGCATGCAGGCTTGATTTTTTTTTTTCAAATAAACAGTGACAAAAACACTACCAATACGAGGTAAGGTTTTAAAAAACATGTTTAATGCTTATTAGGAAACATGACACAATACTGTTTTACGTCTGAAATCCTGACATTAGCCTGACAGTACAGAAGACACCCCATCGTATAGAAGTGAACGGGTGGTAGAAGAAAATACATATTTTGAACGCAGCCACTTAGCTCCATTAAACTTATATATTTGGGTGCCTTAGGACTTGCTGACAAAGAATATGTTAGGTGTTAAGCAAATAGTCTAATAATTAACAAATTATAGCCAAAATACTATAGTGGTGTTGTCTGACAACACAGGATCATATTTGCTCATAATGGCGTGTTTGGACACTGCTTTAGAGGAAATGAGGCCACCACGTTAAATCCGATTTGATTGGCTAGAATAATATGTAAGGCGAAACATGATTAGTCGACTGCAAATACTATTTTTGGTTGTTAATGGAAACGATAGGAAGGGTACATTTTTTTCAAAAGCTTTTGTAAACATGGTCTCATTGGCTAGACCATTTAATATAGTCAATTAGGAGCGTCAGTTCAGTGCCACTTTTTGAAAATAAACTTTGTAGAAGCAAGTGCGTTGAGAACCAGCTCATATTTTTCTAATAAAAGCCTGGGACAGAGGCAGATCGGAATTGTGCCATAACTCATCGCCAGTCAACGTACTTGTTTAATATTTCCTTGAATTGTGGTAAGCTAGACATATTTGATATCTTTTTGATGAAAATTGAATGTGAATTGATAATTTATGTCTGTATGTGTGTGGTTCAGTAACAAACATGAGGCAAAGCCTAGATATTGCTCCATCAGGGAAAAACATGTCGGAGAGGAGTATAACTGCATGGGATTGCCAAATAGTACTATGACACCTATCTTATTGAATAGAAGGAAATAATGCTGGAATTGCAGAGGCGTTGTAACCATTAGGGAGAGGAATACTGGTGTATATTGTTACATGAGAAGCTAGCAGTTGGCCTACAGCGCTGAACTCGGTGTTTGTTATGTATTGTGCTTCAGTGTGGAAATAGATTATAAATTAGTTCTGAAGTAGGAGGTACAACCTTCTTGTTTCAGGGACCGTGGTACTAAAGTATTAAAGCAGCACCTGGTCTGAGTTTTGCTGAATCCAGAGGCTGGTAGCATACTCCTTGGTCAAGATATCGACCAGTGTTGTTTCTCAAGAAAACGGTGAAGCAAGCGAGCAGAGGAGTCAGTTATCCTGCCGCCCACACAGAAGTTAAGATTTCGTTGGCCAGAGCAGCTCAATCTTGTTGAAAACCCCCCCTCTAAAATTGACTGTACATTAAATCAAGAGGGACAGTTATTTGTTTCAAATAAAAGAAACTGTGAACCTTTCCAATATTATTTCCACCAGAAACAAACACATGAAGTCATGATGACAAACAACAACCTAGCTTGAAAAGCCAGTATTACCTCATAGTACTACATCACAACTTACACACATATTGTAATAATAATATATGTCAATACAAAGATCTTATCTATAAATTGTGTACATACAACTTGTGATTACATTTGATTGTGATTCCTGGTTCACTTTGTAGTTGAATCAGGATATCTATTATTGAAAGGAATTAATACATATTTTAAAATTTAACACTTGACTTATTAAGATAGTCTTATAGAGTGTTCTACGTATGTGAGTGTCACAGTGTTGTAAAGTATTGTGGATTAAATTAAATTGTTTATCTGTCTGTTGGTTGTTGTGAACATACACTTCATCACTATCATAACCCTAGACATTCAACGTAGTCATCACAATATTCCAGAATAAGTCTGACTGAGGTCTAAATGTGGTAGCAAAGTAAGGTCATCTGTAACACACTACACTTATTAGATACAGATACCTTCACAGCTGATCTCAGTCAGTACACTAAGTCCCCTATAAATATTTATATCATCCCACTTTACCACAGCAGGTCAGGTGATGGTGTCAGGCTCTCTTCTGAGGATGTGGCCAACTTAGTTCCAGCGTCTACCCATTATGATGGTGCGCATGTCTTCTTGGTGGCTGCGAGTTAGCAGTTCGTGTTTGGTGATGGTGTTGGGCCGGTTGTGTGGAAAGAGGACAATTTGGACATTTCCTTTTCTATTACTCTCCAGCATTCTGCACTGTACAGAAGTACAGAAATTACTCAGCTCTCCTATATCTTTCATTTAATAATGTTACTGGGAGAATTTCCAGATGTTGTTTAGGTTGGCGAAGGCAATTCTGGCTTTATTCGTTTTGGCTGCTGATGTCTGCGCTTGTTCCGCCATCTGGTGTTACTATGCTTCCTAAGTATGTAAAATTATGTTTGTATTTTCAAGCTCTTGATCCCTTACTTTCATGGGTGCAGATTTCTTACATTTAGTATCATGAGTTACGTCTTCTTGAGATTAATGTTTAGTCCTACCTGTTGGCTATGTTTATTCAGTATGTCTGCTTTTTCTTACATTTAGTATCATGAGTTACGTCTTCTTGAGATTAATGTTTAGTCCTACCTGTTGGCTATGTTTATTCAGTATGTCTGCTTTTTCTTGGATGTATGGATGTGAGTGTGGGAATAGTGCAATGTCATCTACATATTCTAGATCCAGCAGTGTAGAGAATGCTGCCCATCGTCTTCCTATAAGGACATCCGCTGCTGTCTGGCGCACCACCCAATCTAAACATTGTATTGTTGATAAGGGGCATCCCTGTCGCACTCCTTTTTTCAACTCAAACGTTAGGTTACTCTGCCCAAAATTACATGTGAAATTAGCATACAGGTTTTTAAGTATGGAGACCAAGCATTTACGTGTTCTGTAAACAATCAGTGTTTTCCTTAGGCTGCCCTGTCTCTTCTTCTTCCGTCCTTAGCCACCGACCGTCAAAGCAGTCAGTGGCCATTACACCTAGTGGCGTCTTAGGGCAACAGCAGATAGGTTTTCTTTGCCATTGTTTCCCATCACGCCTATTGGCGTCTTTAGGGCAACGGCAAATCAATCCATTTGCTGTTGTTTCCGTAATCGAAGTGACTGGCAAACGGGTGATCAGCCCGTTGGTAGGCTGCCCTGTGTATGCTGTCAAATGCCTTTTCAAAATCAACAAAATTTATATACTCTAGTGTATGTTCCTGAGTGTGAATATATGATCTTCACATTGTCTGTTTCTTCTTAATCCTTCTTGTTCCTTTTTTCAGTTTAAGATCTAGTGCTCTTAAAATTTTTTGAATAATTATTGTGCCGATATGTTGCTGGGAACTTATAGGATAGTAATTACTCTCCGGTGGTTGGTGTCAGTGAGTGTAGAGGGAATATTCTTTGGTAAATGGTTTAGATCTATCTTCCCTCTCCGAGTTCATTAAGAGTCCTCAAGTAGCTGGATATTGGCTTCCAGCCTGTCTAGGGTATAATTTATATTAGGCCTTTCAGTCCAACATTTTAACAGTCTTCAAAACGTGAGGCTAGTCTTCAACAGTTATAAAACTCCATAATGCCTGGTTGACGTTTAGAACAACATTTAGTTTATTACAAGACGTTGACAACATAAACCATGCATTCTCACACTTCCGTATGTCAGAGAACACCTACTGTTCATTGTCATGTCACCTAGTCAATTAATGTCACTCAAAATAAACATTAATGCTAAGTGCATATAATAATCATATTCAATCATAGAAGACATAAGACAAACACTTGGCACACACAAAATGTTTGACTGCTACACATTGTCAAATACATAGAGTTTTGTGTGGTAGTGAATGGAATGTCAAATTGTATCATATACATAATATGAACAACGAATCACAAATTAATCTTATACTAGCGTACAAAGCGCTCTAATATCTAACACATAAGTGTCCAAGTACTATTCTTTTGTGTTGAAAAGTTAATTTATATAGTAAGTTAATCTGTCTTTTCCACTCCTGTAAGGAAAAAAACTATTATTTCAAATAAAGTCAAGTCCAATTCGTGCGCACAATCATATAGTGCTTGAAGCTTCATGTAGAAATTCTATCTTGAATGTGTCCATGATTGTTGTCTCTTAAATAGTATCAGACACAAAATCCATAAGTTCGCGAACTTTGAAGCGAGATCACAAAGAAAATTTGCGAATAGAATTTCATGATTAACTCCTTTGAAATCTTGGTATGAGTTCCATTTAATTTGTTATCTCCCTCGATAGTACAGCATAACGACTTTTGACTGTCAATGTGTGTAATTTCAAAACTGTTCCGAATTGAATGACTGGAACCATTTGTACAAATTCTTTTCTTGACCATCATCAGTTGAAATGTGCATCTAAAGATTGATGTATGCTGTGTCTATGCAATGTCCGAAGTAAAATGATATGACACAAGCCTTGAAGTGATATGTCATTAAGCATCATCATGTGGCTGTGCGGGTGGCATTGCTTGATGCGAAATGTTCCGAGTGTCGGATATGTGAATGTAGAAACTCTGACTACACAGCATTAAGTTGATCATTTGAACTTGTGGACGCGAAGGATAATGGAGCGTCTTTGATGCATCTTGACAGTACATCGTCGACGACATTGAGATTTCCCTTTATTGATCTAATGCTGTAATCGTACGGTTGTAAAGCCAGGCTGGCTCTAGCTGCCTTTGGATTAGTAAAACGAGCTGAATGTAAATAACCCAAGGCTCGTTGATCTGTTTCAAGCGTGAAGTGAGCTCCCAAGAGGTATCGTTGCAGTTTTTTTAAGGCAAAAACGATCGCGAGCAGCTCTTGCTCCACAATAGGATACTTTTGTTCTGTGGTGGTAAGCTTTCTACTCACATACATGATGGGATGCATGTGGCCTTCAAACTCCTGCATTAGTGTTCCCCCTATTCCGACATCGCTGACGTCTACCCTGAGAATGAAAGGTATTCGAATATCAGGCAAACGTAATATTGGAGATTTCGAGAAGGCATGTTTAATCACGTTTAATGCATCATTACACGCATGCGTCCAAATTACTTTCTTTGCCGCGTGTAGTGATATCAGTGATATATATGATCACCCTTACATTTATATTTAACAAAAGATTTGAAATGTCGTGTAAACTAGTTTTCCGCCCGTGTTTTTGGCGCATCATTATCACCCACGCCTGGAATTGAAAAGTATTGATATGAAAGAAATGATAGCTATCCCAAAACCCGCCCGCGTTTTCGTCCCTCCGCCTTGAGAATTTGAAATTGACATGAAAAGGTTTTGCGTGCTGCAAATACTTGTAAAGGAGTGAGAGAGGCAATAAACAACTGCATTCTAAGAAGCTCAAGGTCACTACGGTATAGTAGAGTACCCCGTCGCTTAGTAACCAAGGTTTGAAATTTGTGCGCTATTGCGTGAGGAAATCCTCCCAACGTTACCCGCCACCTCGTTTAGGCTACGATTCAAATATACATTAAGGGAAAGGGCAGAAAAGGAGGAAACCTATATTGATAGTAAAACTTATTCTGACTTTCAAAATAAACTAAAAAGAATGGTTACAAGGATAACATTGATAATATTACCTATAAAATCTTCCATGGTCATTAAAAATAACTTAGAATAATATATTTTAGTAAAATGTGTGGTTTGGCAAAAGAAAACCCAAAAAGAAAAAAATTTTAACGACACTAAAGACTGACATAAAACTTATATATATACAGATAGAACTTAGTCTTCTGTTCAATAATATGTTTTAATATCGAAAATCGCTCAATTAATAACTAAGATATTGTAGAAATACTATATATGTTCGAACAGAAAGACGAACGGACTGATAAACCCCGCTCATTTAGTGGTAACATTTTGGGGGACGCAATTTTGAAAAGAGGCATTTGGAGGGATTCAAATGTGATTGGTTAACGCTAGGAAGAAGGGAGAGGCAGGAAATGTTAGCCCAAAACTAAACATATTTTTGCAGTGTAATAGCATAGGCAGACTGACCAACAGACTACGAAACACATAGTATGTTTGGGGTTTTGTTTTTTTTTTTAAACTAAATTCAAAATTTGGTAATCGCCTGATTTTATTGGCCAGTCCCAATTGATATTGGTAAAAAGCTTACACAGCTCTTGGCCATTTGATCAGAAACTTTGTAGAAGTAAGCTTCTATGAGAACAGCAGTGTTAAGTGTGAAATAAAACTTAGCAGTCTGGACAGGGGCAAAGCTGAACTTGTGTAAATTATAATGCTAATGCCAGTCAACGTGTGCTTGTGATATTTTCATTGAATTGTGGTAAGGAAGAATTTATTAATATTGTTATTACAAATTTGGTGTATGAGATACTGCTTTATTGGGAATGTTTTACGACTAAGTACACAGGTCCCCCAGCAGACATATGCAGGGCCTGTGGTGTTGCTCAAACGCAATAGAACTTACATGGGTTGTATAACTAAAAAAGATTTCCAAAGTTACCAGTGGGAAGTCTAACCCACAATATTATATGGAAGAAGATCACTTTTCAGAGTGGCAGAGGCGTTGAAGCCATTAGGGGAGAGGAATAGGAACACTGGTACAAATTGTCACATCAAAATAAAATGGTTGTAATGGGTTGTCAGTAAGATCTGACCCTTTTCTTTTATTTGAAATGTACCATGTATTACTTGTGGAATGATATTATAGATGTGTTATAAAGAATCATAACCTTGTTTCAGGGTTTTTGTTCTGGTACTGAACCAGTGCCAGAACCCTGGTGTATTTACTTTCGTGAGAGACGTTGGAATTTTGCTGGTACACGCTCTCTACCACACTACACCAGGGACTTTGTCAGACTGGCCATACCATTGAATTTTTGCTGGTACACGCTCTCTACCACAAATCAACCAATAAAAGATAGGAGTTTGTCAGCATCGTAACCACTACTGACTTAAAGATAAGTGCAAAATTGTTGGGCACTCAGACATTCATCCACTCACTGATATATATATATATATATATATATATATATATATATATATATATATATATATATATATATATATATATATATATATATATATATTTAAATAAAAATAAAATTATTTTGAAATAAAGAATTCCACAAGTGAAAACAACAAAAGAAAGATAGGGCATGATGCAAAACACCCAACCCACCATTAATTACCAGTGTTAACCATATTCTACAGTGATACCTCAATATACTTAGATTGTAACATTTAGTTAGATGGACAGAAGATCCATTGTGGTATTTGACTTATGTAAATAAACCAATCAATTTCATTTTGTTGTTGGTCCTGACTGAGAAATTGCTGATCAGGACAAATAAATTGTAATATACCTTATTACATAATATTCAGCCACAGAATTCTATAAGTTATATCATAGATTTGTAGTTTGTTCGTGGTTGTAGTAACCCAAGCCTGTCTATTTGTTAGGATAGATTTATATGTATGTTTATTTGAACAACACAGCATACACCCGCATTACCCTAGACATCAAGTCATTTGAAGTATATTGTAATAAAATAATCTCAGCGTGAGATCACCTGGTGGTAGCAGATAGATTTCCTGAGAAGTCATCCCCAATTCAACAATTAGACTCAGGGGTTTGCATAGCTTGACCTCACTCTGTTGACAACATAAGAACACATAACAACAATAACATCAAACCCACCACACCGCGTCTTTCTTCAACAACGCGGACAACACTGGAGTTAAATCAGAAAAATTTGGTAAGAATCTCCTGTAAAAGTTTATTAACCCCAAAAGGCTACGAACTTGTTTTTTTGTTCGAGGGATATCTAGATTAAGAATTTAGATTTGTCAAACAAAGGAACCTACCAGTATCCCTTTGATAAATCAAATTTAGTAAAGAAAGTAGCTGCAGATAGTCTGTCAAGAAGTGATTCAAGAATGGGAAGAGGTTCCGCGTCTCGGGTGGACACTGCGTTTAACCGTCTATAATCAATACAAATTCTTAAAGATTTGTACTTTTTCCTAATTAACACCATCAGAAAGCTATATGGTGAATTGGAAGGTTCTATTATGTTTAATCTAATCATTTGTTTTATTTCATCTTGTACCTGAGATTGCAAATGAATTGGAATAAAGTACGGTTTCAGTTTAATAGGATTGAAATCCGTTAACATGATATCATGTTCAATGACATCAGTATGCCCAGGAATATCCGTGAGCACATCTGAAAAAGACTGAAGTAAGTTAGAAATCTGATCCTTCTGATTAGAAGTCAACATAGGATCAATGGAAACATCTTTCCAAGATTCAGTCGCTAACATATGAATGTCCGGTAACGACATAATAGGTTCACCATCATCATCAAAGTAAGAAGTTTCCTCCTGAATTACTGCCAAGGAAGAACGACGATCAATAGATTCGTCAATAGCTTCAAAGATAGGACGTAGATGTGGTGGTCTAGTGTGAAATTTTTGTAACATATTTATGTGAAAAATTTTTTCTTTTCCTCTCACATCTACAACATAGTCGACATCTGATAATTTGTTTATGATTTTGTAAGGACCCTTCCAAGAAATCAACAATCTATTTTCTTTGTTCGGAAGCAACACAAAAGGTGGCCACAACTGACGCAGTTTCCTGTTTTTATTAAAAAACAGTCGAGCCTTTGATTTTGCCCTTTCCGATGACTGCACTGCTATTTGGCATGCGCCAATAATCTTTCGTCTTAAATTTACGACGTATTGATAAGAGGATTGAACTTCCTCGTCCATATCAGTACCAATAAGTAGTTATTTTAATATAGCCATGGGACCACGTGGCTTAGCACCATAAACTAACTCAAAAGGGCAAAACCCGGTACTAGAATTGGGAATTTCTCGGTACGCAAAGAGAACAGCTGGCAAGATACGATCCCATTCTTGCGGATATTTAGCTGTGACTCTATCAAGCATTTGTTTTAAGGTCCTATTAAATCGTTTTACTTTCCCACACGCTTGGGCGTGATATAATGAACTGAGTGATCTTTCAATTCCAAACATGTTCATTACTTTTTTCATGGCATCTGAAACAGATTGCGATCCATTATCAGACTGTATGTTTTCGGGAAAACCCAGTCTGGTGAAAACTAAAAATAGCGCATCCGCTATATCATCACTGGAAATATTTTTCAATGGAATAGCCTCGGGCCACCGAGTACACATATCGATACACGTTAATATATATCTATGACCCCTAGCTGAAGTAACTTTTATAGGACCAATAAGGTCAATAGACATCTTTGTGAATGGACGCAAGGATATGTCTGCTGCTTGAATGGGTGCGTTATGACCAGGCCTTTTAGTTGCAACACTCTGGCAAACTAAACAAGTGCGACAAAAGACCTTGACATCTTTGGTCACACCAGGCCCAAAAAAATGAGACAATACTCTCTGTTTAGTCCTTGCGATTCCCAAATGACCCACAGCATTTATATCGTGTGCCAATCGTAGCACCACTGGTCTATAACAAATAGGTACCATTATTTGTTTCTTACCAGAATTGCTTTCTTGAAAATTCCTCACCAAAATATCATTGTTTAAGGTATACCAATGTTTTGCCTTATCATTAGTAATTACCTTACTTGATGTAATCAACTTAAAATTATTTTTTTAAGTCATCTTCTCTTTGTCTTTGAATGAAAGATTCGTTCTCAATCAATTCAATTTGTAAATCAGCATCTTCATCAACAAGAGTAATATGATCATTATCATTACCCTCATCATTTTCAATATCATCATTTTCATCACTCATGACATCATTTATGTGCTCATCATCATTGGTAACTTCCTCTAAAATAATATTTTCACCAATATGACTTAACCTTTCATCACGAGCTTATGCTCTTGTGGTAACAGCATTAGCCATTATTAAGTGCTTTTTCTCCCACTTCTCAATGTCCTGTCTGGAACATTCATGGATCCCTGGGATGTTTCCAAGGATAATCCCAGCGATAGGTTTCTTTAACAAACATGTTAGCACTCTACCAGTAAAATATGGTGTATCCAGAAATACTTCCGCTGTGGGATAGTATTCTACCGTTCCACCAAAAGTAATACACTTAACTTCATTTCCTGTGTAATCTGATGCGTCCACCATCGATCTTTGAAGTCCAATCGTTGTTGCATCTTTATCACGCAACAGAGAAACTAATTTATTATTAACAAAACCCCTATCCAGTACCAAGGAACCAGTGTTTTAAACAGATTACATAAAAGGCAAAGGGTGTCCACACAAAAGTCTCGGCACTCTCTGTGGCTGAAACCAAGAACTGCATTGAGTACAGTTAGTACTATTAGCTAAATCGACACTGCAAGCATTTGCGTGAGCAATAGGCACATTGTTTTGATTTGCATTATTGTTATCAACATTCACGACAGCATTAACACGTTCTGGGTTTATTGACTGTCGATAATTATTGTTCTGAAAAGAATCTCTATTATTTGTGTAGTTATCATTATTCCTGTGGAATGACTTATTACCTCTGTTTGATTTGGCACCATAACCTCCTCTATTTTGGTAATCATTTTGTCTGTAAGATGATTGAGGTCCATAATAATCATTATTATTATTATAGTTATCATATCTCTGAGGCTGTTGAAATTTCTTATTAAAGTTATATTTGCCTCTATGGTTGCCATATTGAACGTTTTGATTGAATCTATAATTCACGTCAATGCTATTGGATCTCTGCTTAGCATTGTTAAAATTCATCACTCTGGCTGAAGCTGCTGGAAGAGAATCCCTAAAGTTATCTCTACTTAAATTCTTGTTTGGGTGTGCAACCTGGTATTGTCTACCCAAGGTTTCACACACAGCCAATTTATCTGGTTTTCTCTCCTGTAAATAAGATAAAAAATCTCCACTAATGGAGGACAAAACCTAATCTCTGAGGATTAAGTCAGATAAATCTTCAAATGTCTTTTCAATTTTAGCAAGATCAATCCATCTAGAAAAGTACATTTTTATTGAGGCAATAAATTATGTAAAGTCTTTAGCAGACTCAGGCACCAGTGATTTAAATTTTAGCCCATTGCCATCCTCATCCAATTGAAATTTCTTAAGTAACAATATTTTAACAGCATCATAGTCATTTCTCGACTTGGTCATCCATTGTACACACAGTCGTAAATGCATCTCCGACCAATAGGTTCATGAGCCTACTAGGCCATGTAGCTTTATCGATATTAAACTCATGACAATAGGTCTCAAATCTACTCAGAAAGCATTGGATATCGTATGTAGAAGAGTTAAATTTTGACAAATTTATCTTGACAAATTTGTTATGATCTCTTCTATCATCATCCACATTCCTTATATTCACATGAGGTTGTTGCAATCTAAATTTCTCAAGTTCAATCTCAGCTAACCTGATTTCTTGAGCCTATTTTAATTTTTCTTTTTCAAGAGCTAACTCTTCTGCTCTTATCTTCTCTGACAATTCTTCTTGTCTTCTTTTTTTCTTCATCTTGTTTTTTGACTTCCTTGTCTATATATGATTGCAAGGCTTCTCCCTACAGACCACAATCTTTTCCAACCTTTACTAACTCTTTCAAGGTTGACATGTTTTACTCTTATTGTGCTTTTCAATAGCAACCAATAAAGTAAATTTATAATATTATTACTTTATGAATAATATTTTCAATAATTATAACACCACTTCAATTTCACCCAACTTGATGCATTAGTAGCAAAATATATAGATGTTAATGATGGAGCATAAAAGAAAGGTACAAACAAGAAGACAGAATATAGTGATCAGAGCCCAAAAGAAGAAAATGCAAATGGAAAACGTAGGCAGAACTATATGAAATAGAACAATAAAAAAAAATAATAGCTCTATTCACACTTATGACACTACAGTACGATTTTTTTACAACATTAATGACATCTATTAAATAAAAGATAGCCAGGTTAGAAGCGCAGTTTCACAAACAATAATATAGTGAACTAAAGAAAAAAATATATTGAACGAGACTACAACCACAAATTGTACAAGTAACAGTACTTTACAACTAACAATGAAAGGTCGTGATTATTTCAATAGTAGCAGTATACACTCAGCTTTTTATATGCCGGCCCCACTATTTGAAACAATCACACTCCAAACCCTAAGGAAACGCTCATGAATCTATCGACCAGTCGAAACGGTATTGATAGTCTCACAAGTCTCACCTACCGCCCACAGATTAAATACAACACACCATTAAAACATGGAACATTAAATCTGAAAAAATAGCGCAGGCAAACAAAGATAATTCAGTCACACGCTGTATGAAACATAAACGTGACTTATCTGAATGCCAGGCCTCAAAATCCTCCTAGTTCCAATGCTTTTTCGTCTCAGCACTGATGCGAACTGGATACAAAGGCCGCTCACTAGATCTAACAACGCTGCCACAGCTGACACGATTCAGACACCACTTGATTCATCGTTGTCATAAAAATACGCCATCTTCGGCAGAAAAGTTGATGATTTCATACATTAAGGATGCAGGTAGAAACTTCTCGAATAACTGCTCTTTCAAAACTTGAAGAAATAAAGGCCTGAAAAGTGAACTTGTCCTCAGGCCTTCTCAGACTTTAGCTGACGACAGGTGCGCCATTTTGAAAAACTGGGATGAAGCACGATTTCATAGCAAAAATGCTGACGAAAAGTCTTTGATCAGGCGATCAACGGCTTGCTGCCCCCATAATTGTAGAGGGAATATTCGTTGGTAGATGGTTTAGATCTATCTTCCCTATCCGAGTTCATTAAGAGTCCTCAAGTAGCTGGATATTGGCTTCCAGCCTGTCTAGGGTATAATTTATATTAGGCCTTTCAGTCCAACTTTTTACCAGTCTTCAAAACGTGAGGCTAGTCTTCAACAGTTATAAAACTCCATAATGCCTGGTTGACGTTTAGAACAACATTTAGTTTATTACAAGACGTAGCTCCTTATTGAATGCATCCATAAAAATAGTCAATGGCAATCTCTAGCCAGTCCATCAAAATCAGTCTATCGTCACGTAGACTACGGACACGAGGTCTGCGGCATATTGCTGAAATTCTTTAATATAATAGTTCCACACTCATTCTTCTCCATTCAGCAATGACTTGTCCATTTAAATATTATCAAGCTTAGACTCCATCTGTAGGACGACCTAGCTGATATAATTCATAGAACTCTGTAACAAGAGTACACGATCTGGAGCTCGTCAAAAACACGTCTTTCTCACACAGAGAATGCACATCGAAAGAGAGCGACTTCAAGCTCAAATCTGCGACCTAAAGCCGGCAAGAAATCGTCTGCTCAAAATCAGCAAACTATGTGACGTACTTCCGGAGTAGTCCGGGCAACGCAAATCAACAAGGAAGTATGTACACAAGCCATGTCGAGTGCGATAAACCTGTTATGAATTTACTCGTAACAGTGAGGTCACCTTTCTTTGGTAATTTAGTAATTATTCATTTGTCCCACTCCAATGGCGTTGTCTCAGTTTGCCAGATTTGTGCAAATAGTGGATCTAATAGCGCTAACGCTAATACAGGATCTGTTTTAAATAGCTCTGTAGTTAGGTTGTCATGGCCTGGAGCTTTTCCGTTCTTCAACCTTTTAAAAGCTGTGATGATTTCTTCCCTACGTGGAATATCTGTATTTATATCTAGATCATTTTCAGCCACTGGAATGTTCAACTGTGACTCATAAGGCGCATTTTTAGCGTTTCTATGAAGTGTTCTGCCCATCTTGCCCCCTGTTCTATGGTGATGAGATTTCCGTTCTTGTCTCCAACTAGTGTAATTTTGTTTGCGCCTCGTTTTCCGCTGATCGCTTTTGTTACTTTGTACACCAAGCTTTGTTCATTCCTCAGTGCTGCCTGACTTGCAAGGTTATCTATTGTTAAGTTATTTTAGCGGGGGAGTTAACTGTTTGAGATCCTCACGTGTGAGTCTAGTATTTTGTAGACGCACATTTGAGCACATCTAGGTTAGTTGTATGTTTAATTCTTTGCGTACGACCGTACACCATTCTTAAACGGGGATGGCGCGGTTTGTCCCGGCAATTTGTTGCTATCCAGCAAACATACTGGAGGCAGATATATAGATCCATGGTCGTGAACAGACGTTATTTTGGCCGGGATCTTATCCCAAGTCTAGAGAGGACACGGCCATGTTATAATTATAAACATCTGTGAGATGATATTACTTTCCTTGTGCCCGACGTGCCAAGAAGAATATATTATAAATATTCAGCCATAATCGGCTTATTGTATCAAGCCTCAGATATTTGTTCCTCCAGTACCGTTTATTGCAGAGCTTCAACCGACCAATGGAGTCGGTTGCTAGTGCGTCAATATAACGCCAGGAGATGTTATTGAATCGTCATTAAATATATATTGATGCTCAACGCTTTTAACATGGTTACTTTTGTAAACACATGCATCCTTCAACTTTGTTGCCGTAGAGCCTCCTTTAACCTTCATGTGGTAACGGCTAGTGAAGTCAGTAAACACCCATGTTGACCATTAGTGACAATGTACATTCTCCTGTCATGAATTATAATTTGGTTTGAACATTTATTTCAAATAATGATTGCCTGTATCGTTTCGTCAACATATTCAAGTCTGTACCCATTAAATGATGTCTCGTTGCAAACTGTACCCCACGTGTCCAGCGTCTACTTTCTCTTCGATTTGGTCACAGTCTTGACCCGTTATAGTAGTATATGCCAACACAATACCGGCCCACTAAACATTCGCAAAACTTACTATGCAAAGATACGTCGGCCACAGACAGTAAGCCCGAAAGGCCAATAACCATGAAAGAAAGTAGGCAACACTATGAATTTCCTTTTGTCAGCTCGGGTTTAACTTTTATTTCCTTGCTCAGTTGACTTACCGTTCACTTTATATTACTTTCAGACTAGGGGACTTTGCTTCTGTTTTCTTTCTTTTGAATTCTTTTCCCATCACAAGTGGTTTTTAAAGTTTCTGGTGTTATTCAATCTTGTATCTTCCTTTCCTGGAATCCCAAGCACGTTTTGCTGCTTTCTCTTTATACTGTTGAAATTGTACTGAATTTCTGGTCAACATATTGAACTGCTGTCTCTTCCTGGCTCTTGGCAGTTTGATAATGTTTCTTTACAATATATCAGATACAAATGCTTTTCTCGTGAGGGTATCTTTCTGTGATGGGGCGGTAAATACGCCCCCTTCTTGTTCAAGGCATATTTATCGCCCATATATTTTCAATGTGCGCGCAGCACGCTGGGATGTGAAAAGTTTAACGAGATAGAAGATATATTAGTTTAGGCCACAATAAAGCCTAAAAATTAGTTATATTTGATAGTGGTGTGTTATATTTAACAGCTGTGGTTTAGAGTTGTGTTTTCATGTCTAATAGAGCAATAAAAGCGAGTGTTATTTGCGTGGCGCAATTACTACGCGCCGCGCAGTAAGTTGAGTGATTCGCTCGAGGGCTTATATAAAGAGATAGCGAGCGGCAAACAGGCCTATATGAAGATTCAGACGAGACGAAAGAGAAACGAAGTTAGGCTAGCCCTGTGTCGGTAGCAGAAGAACAAAGACATGACACGTGAGTTTGATTTCAGAGCAAATTAGCATTAGTTTTCTATAATTCTGAAATTATATTGAGCGTGGCTGTTTTAATGTTTAGTGAAATAAAGAGATAGATGTAATTCTAAAGGAGACTTCTTCCAGGACATTATGATTTAGTCCTGAAATGATAGATGGGTGAGAATAATGTGTGGATATATTTCACTAGTGTTAAGTCCCAATCACAGATGTGAGAGTTTTAGTAGCAATTATTTCAATCATCAGACAGGGAAGAAAGGCAAACTATTTCATACATGAAACCAGGCACAGAAGCGATCTATTACTTGAATTTAGATGATATTAACTGTTATCAAGATGGCAGCCACGTGGTCATGAAAGGCGGCGCGTCATCATGCATGTGTATAAAGAAGGCGCCAAGGAGTCTGAGTTTAACACTCTTTGTTATATTGTGTGAATTGACACGTGGGCGAAGGCAGGGTTAAGCCAGTAATAGAAGAAATAGTTTTCGTGTTAAAATTCATTTAGGTGATGTATTTAGTTCTAGTTTTGTTAAGTCAAGAGTAATTTAGTGCATTTCACATTTATTGATTATTCTATGTATATCTTAAGTGGGTTACTTTGAGTGAGGTGAGAATATATAGTACTTTGCAAAAAAAATGGCAGTCATATTTTCGCAACGCAGCACACTCATAGAAGCAAATAATAATAAAAACTGTATGTCCAGAGGAAGATTGGTATCTCCCCTATCTATTAACAGTGGTTTCAGTACAATATAATGTTGCCTTCTCCAGCAAGGCAAGCCTGGATGCGGCGAGGCATACTTCCCACAAATGTTTGTAGGTAATTGAGAGTCAGACTGTCCCAGTATTTTTCAGCTACCTTCTTCAATTGTTCAACGTCTCTGAGTCGACTCTTTTTTTAATGATTCTTCAGTAGTGCCCAAACGTTTTCAATTGGGTTTAGGTCGGGACTGTTGCTGGGCCACTTCAGCACTATCACATTCTTCTCTTGCAGCCATGCTTTGGTGGTATGAGCTGTATGCTTTGGGTCATTGTCATGTTGAAATGTGCACCCATCGGGGTACATGACCTGCATAAATGGCAGAAGGTGTCCCTCTAGTATGTCGATGTACCTTTCTTTCGTGAGAATTCCTGTGAAAACACACAGTGGGGTGGCACCTCTTGCTGCCACCCCTCCCCAAAGATGGAATTTATGGGTATGTTTCGGTCGCTGGTACACAGGCGTTAAAGAGTCTTTCATCCAAATATTTATTTGAGCAGGATAAGACCAAACAGAACATTCATCTGAAAAAATCACATTGTCCCATGACAAATTTTGGTGTTCGTGGCACCAGTTCAAGTGCATCTGTTTGTGAGTCTCTGTGAGAAATGGTGACGAAATTACCCGCTTTTTTGTGTAATTCATCCTGTGTAGCTACCGGTTGACAGTAGCATTAGATACCTCTGGGTTTCACAAATCGATCATGCGCTGCCGCATGTTTTCTACATTCTTCATTGGCCCAGCCCGAACGATTTGGGCGAGACGCCGATGGTCCTTTGTGTCCAAAATTCTTGACCCCCCACTACCTTCTTTTCGCTCGATTCCATTACCTGCTTTTAATTTACTCACAACTCTGTAGACAGTCCGCTCAGGAATGTTCAAGGTTTTAGAAATGTTGGAACATGTTTGATTTCCTTCATTCCAAAGCTGTGAAATTAACATACACTTTGACTTTGTATCCATTTTCTGCCACTAGCATTAGAAATTGTCGTCTGCTCTTATATCAAGGGACGTTACTCTACGCTAATTTTTTTTTTACTTTTGGTAGTGTTTGCTCACTTAAGTGGAGTGCAAATTTGGGGCAGAACATGCATATTTAATTAGATTTCAGCTTATTTAGCTGAGCAATATGACTGCCATTTTTTTTGCAAAGTACTGTATATTTAGATTTCAGGAGAGCGCGAGCCACTCCGTTGTGCGTAAGGCACGTTGAGACAGGTGTTTCTCTGTTTGCTCCCGGCGGAGCATGGAAACACCAATGCAGCTGGTGTTCATTACAGGCCCACAAGAAGTATTTTTATGCTATTGCAGTGGTTGTTTCGGTAACGGTAACGATGTGTTTCATGTGATGAGTTCCCAATCTCATCAGGGGTCATATACGACACGCTTGTGGCCAGGCGCACCAGTCGTCACTTACGACATGTTCAGAATGCAGTAATGAATATTGAGATGGATCAGTTGCGAGGTAGTGGTTTATGCCCATTAAGGAGAGTATTGGTTGTACATATTGTTTAATTCTAGTTGACACATATTTTATTATTATTTAATTATGGTTATGTGTAGGATGGTTTGTGAGAGCACGTGGGCTCATTTGGAGATATATATTTCTCCCTCCCCGCTCCTGAGGGAGCATGGGGCCACCAGTGTGGTTTGCTTCCGCATGAAGCATTCAGATGCTCTTGCAGTAGTGGTTTCGGTAGCAACCTATATTACACGGTGAGATTGCCAGCCTCATGCACAACACCATACTAGTCTCATTGGACGACATGCATGAGTGTGTGTGTGTGTGTGATAGCTGAGTGTGTGCTCTTGCTGTAGTGGTCTCGGTAGCAACCGATGTTACAGGGTGAGATTGCCAGCCTCATGCACAACACCATACTAGTCGCATTGGACGACACGCATGTGTGTGCGTGTGTGATAGTTGAGGGTGTCAGGTGGCGTGGAAGGACTGTTTGGCAGGTGAGAGCATGGTGTTTCTGATTATTTAACCATGATTTTAACTAGTCGTTGCTTTGTTTGCTTCTTCAGATTAGCAATCGAGCACAGGCTGGGTGTTTGTTTGGTTTGTTGGTTTATTTGTTTAATGTTTGCTTCAGTGTGCTCTTAGTCACTGAATGGGTTGTAAAAATAAGTACAGCCCCTGCCTTAAGAATCAAGAGTTTTATTGTTGAATCGGGTCGGTTGCGAGTGTGCAAGAGAGTGATCAAATATCACAACACAATCATCATCATCTCGCCCACCGCATCACACTTCAATTTACTTATGTCAAATATTTTATGTTTTGTTATTTTTTGCCCAGTAATCCTGATCTTCATCTGTATTCTTACTAGTACTAGGTGGTGATCAATTCGCACATCTGCATCTTTTCTTACCTTCACATCTTGCAGAGAATACCTCCATCTGCCGTTGCAGAATTATTGTTAATAAATAGATTTGTGTACTTTGAATGGACCTTCCTGATTCCGGATAATTTAGTTATTTGCTCTGAACTTGGGAAAATCTTTCATTGAAGTTATTGATTTATAATAGATGTTCGAACTACCTTCCGCTCAAGGTTTGTAAGCAGTGTACATTTCTGGTTTGCAGCTACGGCTTTGCCTTTTGTAGTATATAATGCAACATCTCAAAAGAAAGTAATTATTTCCCGTCGGTAAAAAAAAAATATCAATGTTAGCCTTCCTGCTTTGTGACGTTTCAAACTTTTCAGGATATACGAATTAAACCATATTGTTGATTTTCTGTATGTGAGATCTGTCTCTTTGAGGCGTATGTCAGTTACAGTTAAATCAAAAAATTTCATTCCCGCTCAAATGCTCAATTTCTTTCCCAGTTTACAGTTCGTCTAAAAAGTAACTATACAAAAGTAACTATATAATTACGTGTAAGCTGAAATACAATGCTTTCTATGCACGTAAATAAATAATCTTTTCTATGCATCGTTAAAAATGACTGACTTTGTTAGATTGTGTTTCATTTTATTCTTTTCATATCATTATGAAAATGAGTTTACATATAGAATTGTATTACATTTTTATTACATTTTTACTTTATTTTAATCCACAGAATTACATACAGTCAGTCTTGTCTGTTACGGACAAAGAGTTTGCCCCCAATTGGAGTCTTCTACTTTTGTGGGCGTCTCTAACCAATGCCACGCCTGTAAGTAGACGTTTATAGAGGAGAAATAACATTAACAATAGTTTAGAATTTAGACTAGTAGATAGCTGGCATTAAAGAGTCAAAACACACAAATAACTGAGGAACAACAACTATGTTTAATGTAATTCTGACCCTTCTGGTTCTCTTCGTCACATATTATTCATGCCTCCCCTTTTCTGTATATGTATAGTTGTCACTGAATGATATCTTCCTTGCTAAAAGGCAACAAATTATAACATAGGTTCAAATCCATCTCATTGCCTCACAAATAAAGAGGTTATCTCTTAGACCAGTGTTTCGTAACCTTTTATAGGTCCCGCACCCCTTTACGGCATCGTAAGAAGTCTTGCACCCATTTGCAGCATGTTAAGAAGCCTCGCACCCCTTTACAGCATCGTAAGAAGCCTCGCACCCCTTTACAGCATCTTAAGAGGCTACGCACGCCATTATCTTCTAGAACACAAAATATGCCCCAGATGAGAAAGAAAAAAAAAGATACAAGTATGTTTTAGGAACATACTATTTACAAAATGTGACAAGATTCTGTATTGAATTCACGTTGTCAATATTCTATTTTATACAAATACATTTGAGTTCTGTGTATTATATAATGTTAATGATTCGCCTTCTAATATAACTGGCATTTCTCGCACCCCTAGAAGGTAGATCTCGCACTCCCAGGGGGTGCATGCACATCTGGTTGAGAAGCACTGTCTTCGACTATCAAGACGGTAAGAGTTTTGCACATTGAGGAAAACATGTGAGTGTTGGGTCACAATTCATACAGAGACTGCCTTAGTTAAACTAAGCACGTCTTTACCAAACATAAGAATTTTAGTTGTCTCTATCTGTGACTTCTGTACAAGTAAGTGTGTGACGAAACGGGGCGACCTCTATCGATCTTTGGTTCTCTCCGGCAGTATCGGTACATTTGTGGTACTGATTTCTATAAGGTGCGGTCAATTATTGCACTTTTCTTTCTTTCTTTTTTCTGCTAAGTAGCAGATATCTGATTTTATTAAATCGCCCTGGAAGTGATAAATGTCACATTTGCAAGGAGTGCTACCCAGATCTGTGGTTATAGGCGCGGCCGACTAAAGCTTACATCGGTCTACGATATTGGCTTAATTCGCCGATAAGACCCGGGTTTTGTGCACATACGACAGATAACGAGATTACTGTCTGTGTGTCACATGTGGGCAGACAAATGTGATGTAATTGCTTCCGGTCCTTGGTTAAAAAGTAATGATGGATTTATTACATTTAAGACAATATGAGTCTACAAATGTGTTTGTGAGAGTGTATGCAGCGCATCAAATGTCCATATATGGTCATACGTGACCTTTGCAGGCACGCACCTTATTTCACGTGGGACTATTTTGAAATATCACAGCCTATCCTGCATGATTTGAAATGATTGGATCTTTCTGATAAAATTCATAACATCACTGGAGGGAATAAAGGCTGACAATTTCACAGTTTTATTTCTTGTAATTTGCACGCTCGCCAAGACACCAGACCTTCGCCAGATTAAGAGCTAGATTCATAATTCCTAATTGCTATCCGAACCTTTTATTTGAGAACCAGATAAGACTTACAAAGCACAGGAAATCTCTTTCAAATTTTAATAAGGAACAACCGGGACTAGGAAATTGAAGAAACACGGAGTCAGAAGGGGCAATCTATGTTAAAATTAAAAGAAATCCCAGACACGTGTTGTAAGAGAACGATTCGTCTCTTTTATTCATCTGTGTGACAAGTCTGTAGTCAGGATTGGCGTAAGTTGGATTTACATTTCATATTTTATTACTAACATGTGAACTAACATATATATGTATATATTACCACGTTAAATTTATTGTGTGAAACTCGCTATTGAATGTCAAAGTCATTTGAGGCTGGCAACCTCAGCGTATTGAATGATGATTCATGAACCACCACTGGTGATTGCTTTATTGATAGTTTCGTAAAGAGAACTAAAAGCATAAAGTAGTTCCAGGTTCCCTATGGAGCAGGGAAGGAAAGATGAAAAGAAATGATGTACATTCTAAGCATAAGACTTACATTTTCAAAGCAGTGTAAATGTCCCTATAAACATATTCACTTTAAAATTAATGTAAGGTTTCACGCTTTAAACCAGTGTAAATGTCCATGGGAAAATATTCATTTTAATTAATAGAAGTTTCAAACGTTTCCACAAGTGTAAATGTAAATGAAACGCGAATTAATTTATATTGTGAACACTTTTCAAACAGTGGAGATGTAAATGTAAAACATATTATATATGTACGTTTAACCTTTTTCATTTAAATTCAATGTAAAGCTAAAGCTATTCAGTTTAAATGTAAAGGTAAACTCTGAGTTAAATGGGATGGTGAAATAGAAGAGGGGTACATATAACTGTGTGTCGGAGAACGCCATACTCAGAAGCGCGTTCTTTTTATTCTTCAATCAGTTATTGGTGGTACCAGCAGAATGTACTATTTCTGGAACAAGACGGGATCAGTGGCCAACGCTTTAAGACAAAGAACACTGTGTAGAATTTCCTTGAAGATTCTGGGAGACGAGCTACACCCGACAACCTAGACCAGAGACGAGTGATCGGTGTGAAAAGACAGAACCGTCATTGGTAGCTAAGTTCAAATATATGCTGCCATCTGAACTTTCTTACCCTTTTTGCAATCCCCAAATACGAGGATGAGAGCTGTTCTTTATCCATAACTATTCAAATTATTTTTAAACTGTTAAAACTAAAGTGATTATTAAATTTTGTTATTTGTAATGTTACAAATTTAACTTCGATTTGATCATTTTAAAGTTACTTCATGTTTGTCTCAGTCAATCATGTGATAAAGTACAGTGATACAGCGATAAAATTATTATTTATAAGTATAAAAGTCATAATAATATGTGTAGAAATAAAAATAGCAAAGTTGTAACGCGTCTTCCTTCCCCGCGCCAGTCATCGCATTGAGATAGAACGTAGCGTGAAAACCTTATTGCCGCGCCAGTGGTATTGGACTTTATAACTCGCCCGTCAAGGGTTAACGGTAAAAATTTTGAAAACAACAAGCTTAGTTGTTCCAAGAAAGAGAGTACGATTCAAAACAGGGGAGGCATAAACGAACGCATAAAAGTGAGAGAGCGAACACATGCTGCCGGCTTGTCAAGCGTTAGATTACTGAACTAGCTACTCAGGACGACAGTGCGAGACGATACAGTTAGCCTGTGTTCGAAAACGTTGTCGCAAGCTTTGAAGAATTTAAAATAACCCCGCAAAGTCCAATACTTCTTCTAACTATAGGCACACAGTGGAAATATTTGTTCGTTCTATGGGCATGCAGAGGGACTAATATAAACACACACGCGTTGCTCTGTCTGCAAATTAGTACATTTGTGACGTCACCAACTTGTTTTTGCTTCAGTTTGAACTAAGCGCGAACGGGAAAGAGATGGCGTGTTTAGGCAATAATGGAAATTGAAACTACTATGGAAAATTTATGAAATTCTTTATTAATAGGTTAAGCATCATAAAAGTTAGCTAGTTTAAGAGCTTATCTTCTCCTGATAAATAATATGCTTTAAAATATAAAGTCCGACAGATAACACGAAAGATATGGACAAAAGACTGTATTGGGTATGACAGACAGACCAACACATGCTCGTCTTGACTTTCACTAACGTTGACTTTTTTTTGACGCGTCCTTGAAAAAAGCAGGAAAAGGGTACATATATTCTGTTGGAGGAGGGGTAGACAAGGGGAGAGAAATTATGGGATGGCTTAACAATAAATATATTTTAGCAGTAGAAATCTAAGAATGAGTGAGGAGAAAACTTGTTAGGTCAAAAACAAGTCTGTTTTTGCTTTTATTTTCAAATTTAAAAGTAGTCGTTCGCTCTCATTGGCCAACGCCTTTTATAATATTGAAAAAATTCAAAGGTTCAACGCCATTTGTATAATACTGTCCCTTGAACAGGACGTTTGAAATTCTGTGAAGTGTGACTTGCTTTAGTAACTAAATATATAACTAAAACAAAAATAGGCATCACAGTCCAGCCGGCAGTACATCTGAAGTCTGCTAATCAACGTACCTGTGTTTATTCATTGAATTTATGGTAAGGCAGAAATTATTCATATATATTTTGTTTAAAAATGTGAGTGAGAGATACTGCCATTACGACAGTAAGTAATCAGGTCCCTAGCTGATTTATGCAGGGCCTAGAGGTAGACTTATGCTATAACCCATTGCCAGTTTTGTAAAATGCACATGTTTTGTGAAATAAAAATGTTTTCTTAGGTGGCCAGATGGACACAGCTCACCTATCTTATTGTATGGAAGAAAAGAAAGATTAATAATATTATTGCAGATGCAGGGCCGCCTTTAGAGGAGAGACATGTGAACAACACTGGTACACTTTGTAATGGATGCGCTGGGATGGTCAATTAGATATGACCCAGATCTTTATTTCTTATGTATTATAATTTGTAGAAATAACAGTTTAAGTATGATATCAACAAGGAGACATTATTTCATTGTTACAGGGTTTTTATCTGGCACTAGCCCAGTGCCAGATGTCTGTGAAAAGCAGTTGAGAAGTCTTTTCATTTCCAGTAGTGACAGGGGTCTACAGAGTCCACCCTGTTACTTTTGGGCCAGTATCAAAGTGATCGTTTTACAGCAAGAACACGGACAGTTCAAGTTGTGCCAGATAAGTATAATATCTGGCACATGACTTTTCATCAGCATCAAAGAATAGTGCACCCTTGTGTAACATAATAAAAATATTCCCTAAAGAATAAAACAGTGAAAGTTGTGTATTAAAGAACTGGGGATGATTAAAGAATCCCAAACAGCCATCCAGAGGTAGAAACCAGTAATATTAAAAATTTAGTAACACTATAAGAATACTTTAACAGTATATGTTTGGACAAATTGTCCCTTTGGGTTAAAAAGTTGCTTTTATGTATATACCTTGAGTACTTTTAATTTTGAAAAGTCCTGACCAGAAGAATACTAGGTTCAGGACCAATAAAATTGTATAGAAAATAATTACATATAAAAATTTAACCCAGGTGTTAGTTCATTTGATCATAGACTTTAATATTTGTTTGTGTGTGTGTGTTAGTGTTAAATTAACATCACACCACACTGGCATAACCCTAGACATTAGACGTAGCTATCATACATACTAGTCAAGAATAGGTCTGATTGAGGTCATAAGGTGGTAGCAGAAAGGTCCCCTGATAACTCAACCCTAAATTTGTAATAATCAGGGACCTTCACAGCTGACGTCATTCAGAACAATAGGGAAACATATCAACAACATTGCATAACATCAAAATCCACCACATATATTGGGGTCTCCTGTCCCGGGATTTAACTGTCATTGTATAGAAATTTAAAGATAGTAGCACTAGTGTCCCAAAGTTATTCAATAATAAAAATAAAAATATAAGAAGGGGAAAATAATAGCTGATGAACTGTCAAGGCCAGTGGTTAATTAATTGATTGGTTAATTAATTAGTCATTGCTAGTACCTTGCTAATTAGAGTTTTGAATTTTGTATCAGAATATTTTAAAGATTGATATTATGGCAGATTTAGCGAAGTTCAGATCTGCTGCTGTGCTGGCTGCAAAGGAGATGGGTATGGATGGGCCAGAGCTGGTCCAATATGTAACTTCAGAGGTTGATAAATTTATTGATAGAGAAGACAGGAAGTTAGCGGAAGAAAGGAGGTTGCAGATTGAGGCTGACAAAGAGGCTAGGGCATTGGAGGCGGATAAGGAGGCTGAAATTAAACGGCTCCAATTAGAAGAAAAAAGGCTGAAAGAGAAGAAAAGAGATTGGCTGCAGAGCAAGAAGCAGAAGATAAACGGTTACAGAGGGAACATGAGTTACGACTACGGGAGTTGGAATTACAAGGCCATGCTCCTGAAGGTGGTAACAGCCCATCTACCTCTGATGCCACTGCTAGACAGGGAGCCTCAACCTCAGCTATGGGGTTCCACTTAGAATATTTTGTAGAAAAGGATGATGACATTGAGTCCTATTTGAGCAAGTATGAAGTTTTAGCCACCACCTATGGGTTGGAGAAGGAAAGGTGAAGTTTAAAGTTATCCCAGGGTCTTAGGGGAACATCTTATGAAGTGTTTGCCAAGATGAGCAAAGACGACCAAGACAATTATGACATGTTAAAGCAGGCTCTTTTGCTAAGGTATGAAAAGAACGGAGAATTTTACAGGAACAAATTTAGAAATGCAAAGCTACTGTCGGGTGAGACCTATCACCAGTTCTCTGCACGTTTAGAGACTTACTTGGAGAAATGGACTGCTCTGGGGAAAACCCAAGATCTTAAAGAAATGATCCTTATTGAGCTATTGAGAGAGTCCATGGCTTCAGACTTGAGAAAGTTTCTCGTGGAACAAGGTGCAGAGAGGCTGGGTGAGTTACTTAATGTCGCTGAGAGGTATCAGGCAGTCCAGGCAGAGGTAGCTGGCGCCAAAAAGAAACATGTAGACAATTATAAAGCTCCACAAACTCTAATAGATTTGACAACAAAGATCAGGGTAACAAGGGTAAGCAAAATGTTGATAGGCCACGCAATGATTATAGAAATAAAAACCCACAATTCCATGACAGGAAATATGAGGAGAGAAAACCCTTTCATCAAGGTAGATTATATTGTAGATGGTGTAAGAGGGAAGGACATGACACCAAAGTTTGTACTAAGAAACCTTCTGGATTTACTGCACTGAAAACGGGGAACCAGAGATTAAAGGTTAAACCTACTGGACAGCAGGAACCTTATCACCCCCCCAGTGTGTGAGGATGTTGTATGTAACGGGGTCACCACTAGGTGCCTTTATGATACAGGTTTGGATTTTGATTCTGTCGTGAGGTCTAGCCTGGTGAACCCAGATCAGTATACCACAGAAACAGTGGAGATACAGGGGGCGACTAAGGACATACCACTCATGACACTTCCCATCGCAAGGATAACGGTGAAAACTCGCTATGTGGAAGGAGAAATCAGAGCAGCAGTGATAGATGAACCAATCTACCCTCTGATATTGGGGTGTAGGTATGTCTTCTTGGGGAATCCCAAGAGACCTGTGGTCATGGCAGCAGTCCAGACCCGATCACAATCCAGAAAGGAAGAAGATGAACCTATAAATACTCATCCAGAGGAGATGAGGAAGGCACAGGCTGAGGACAGGACACTCAAGCCTTGTTTCAAAAAATTACCTAAATGCCACACACCTCCAAGCAAAGGGGACTATTATACGAAGAACAAATTGTTATATAGGAAGACCGGAACTGGAACAAATGGTCACGGCCAGTTGGTTCTTCCAACTTCATATAGGGAGAGAGTGATGGAATTAGGGCATGCGATTCCCTTCAGTGGTCACATGGGGTTCAGCGCAACAGGACAGCGTATAGCTTGTCATTATTTCTGGCCAGGTATAACTGAGGATATAAAGAGATATGTAAAATCCTGCCCAGAATGTCAAAGGGTAGCTCCAAAGCACTGGACTGCTCCAGCAACTCTAGGGGAAATGCCCATTGTGGGAACACCTTTTGAGAGAGTTGCAGTGGATATTGTGGGACCTCTCACTCGGACCAAGAGGAGGAACAGTTACATCCTTACTCTGGTGGACACTTGTTCTATGTGGGGAGAGGCGGTAGCACTGTCGTCAATCGATTCCAAGCATGTCGCAGAGGCATTACTTACAATATTCACAATGTTAGGATTCCCGCATCAAATCTTGACTAATAACGGCTCTCAGTTCAAGGGGAAACTAACGGAAGAAGTTTTCAGGATCTTCCAAGCCAGACACTTTCATTGTAGTCCGTATCACCCCCAAGGGAACGGCCAGGTGGAGAGGTTCAACGGGACTCTCATTTCTATCCTGCGAAAGCTGGCACATGAGAAACCTGATACGTGGGACCAATACTTGCCCGCTGCGTTGTTTGCGTATCGGGAAGTTCCTGATAATTCAACCGGGATGGCACCTGCAACCCTGTTATTTGGGAGGCCAATAAAAAGTCCATTAGAAGCCTTGTTGAGGACATGGACAGATGAGAAGGCAGAAGAGACTGTTACCTCATCATATCAATATGTGAACGAGCTGACCACTCGTCTTAAAACTGGCTGGAAACTTGCAAATGATAATCTCAGACAAGCCAGAAAAAAACATGCTGCCTATTTTAATAAGAAAGCGAATGACAGAGAGCTAAATGTGGGAGAGAAGGTGCTTCCTCTACTACCCGGCAGCAATAACAAATTACAAATTGGATGGCAAGGTCCATATACTGTTCTAGAGAAGGTGTCTAGAACAAATTATAAAATCGACAAGAAGGGGAAAGAGAAAAATATATCATGTGAACCTTCTAAAGAAGTATCTGGACAGGGAAATCCAGGAAGGAACACACTTAATGTCCTTGTCGATAGCAACGGGGATGAAAAATGAACCACTCACCTCTCATGAGTACCCCCTAAAAACATGTGAAACCCCTGCACATGTAAAAGTCAGTAAACACTTGACGGAAAAACAGAGGGAACAGGTTCAAAAGGTTCTGACTGATCATACGGACGTGTTAACAGACAAACCGGGGCACACGAATTTGTTGGAATATGATATGAAACTAGTAGACCCAACACCGATCTGTATGAGAACCTATACTATCCCGTTTGCAAAGGAGAAAGCTTTAAAAGAGGAGATTGATTATTTGCTGAAAGAAGGAATTATTTCTCACAGTGAATCTCCGTATAGTTCTAGTGTGGTTTTGCTGAGGAAACCCTCTGGAGAACATAGACTGTGCATAGATTACAGGAAACTGAATGCTGTCACAGAAAATCAGGTGGATCCATTACCGGATACCAATCAGTTATTTGCCAGGCTGAACAAGGCAAAGTATTTTTCTAAGTTGGATCTTAGCAAAGGCTATTACCAAATTCCAGTAAAGCATGAGGTTCGACCTTATTTAGCGTTTAGCACTTCGGAAGGACATTATGAATTCAACATGTTGCCGTTTGGGTTGAAAAATGCTCCGAGTGTGTTTTCTAGGATGATGCGAAAATTGTTGGATCCACTAAATAACCCATGCATCACTAATTTTATGGATGACATCCTCATTGTTACAGAAACATTTGAGGAACACATTAACTCTTTGACTATGCTGTTTGATAGACTAAGAGAGGCTAACTTGACGGCTAGACCAACAAAATGTTGTATCGGATGTAAAGATTTGGAGTTCTTGGGACATACTGTGTTTCAGGGTAGCATGACCCCTGACCCCAAGAACCTGGAGAAATTGCAGAGAGCACCTAGGCCACAAACAAAAAAAGACGTGAGATCTTTTGTGTCGTTGTGTGGATTTTATCAAAAATATATCAACAATTTTAACTCTATTTGTGCTCCTCTGACTGAGTTAACTTGCAAGGGAAATCCTGATAAAATTGTTTGGTCAGCCCAGTGTGAATTAGCATACCAGGAATTAAAAGAGAAACTCACGAGCAAGCCTATCCTAAAATTGCCTGATTTGACTCAGGAATTCGTAATAAGAACGGACGCTAGCAATGTGGGCCTGGGAGCCACTTTGTTACATAGGTCCTCTTCACAAGATGGAGAACTTAACCCAGTCGCTTATGCTAGCCGCAAGTTGAACAGAGCGGAACAAAACTATTCAACGAGCGAAAAAGAATGTTTAGCTTTGATCTGGGCGATACGAAAGTTCCAGATCTATCTCTATGGTAGGACTTTCGTGGTCCAAACAGATCATCAGCCTCTCGTATTCTTATCAGTGGCAAAGCATGAAAATGCTCGTTTATTACGATGGTCGTTGCTCCTACAGCCATATTAATTCACTGTTGAATATATTCCCGGATCACAGAACGTGGGTGCAGATTTCCTCAGTAGGCATCCCTGTGATCCAAATCAGAGTATTCATCAGGCGTAAGGAGTTAATTATATCTATGTGTATCTCTGGTTTTGGAACTTGTATCAGGCATGTTCTTAAGTGGGGAGATGTGTGATAAAGTACATTGATACAGCGATAAAATTATTATTCATAAGTATAAAAGTCATAATAATATGTGTAGAAATAAAAATAACAAAGTTGTAACGCGTCTTCCTTCCCCGCGCCAGTCATCGCATTGAGATAGGACGTAGTGTGAAAACCTTATTGCCGCGCCAGTGGTATTGGACTTTATAACTCGCCCGTCAAGGGTTAACGGTAAAAATTTTGAAAACAACAAGCTTAGTTGTTCCAAGAAAGAGAGTACGATTCAAAACAGGGGAGGCATAAACGAACGCATAAAAGTGAGAGAGCAAACACATGTTGCCGGCTTGTCAAGCGTTAGATTCCTGAACTAGCTACTCAGCACGACAGTGCGAGACGATACAGTTAGCCTGTGTTCGAAAACGTTGTCGCAAGCTTTGTAGAATTTAAAAATACCCCGCAAAGTCCAATACTTCTTCTAACTATAGGCACACAGTGGAAATATTTATTCGTTCTATGGGCATGCAGAGGGACTAATATAAACACACACGCGTTGCTCTGTCTGCAAATTAGTACATTTGTGACGTCACCAACTTGTTTTTGCTTCAGTTTGAACTAAGCGCGAACGGGAAAGAGATGGCGTGTTTAGGCAATAATGGAAATTGAAACTACTATGGAAAATTTATGAAATTCTTTATTAATAGGTTAAGCATCATAAAAGTTAGCTAGTTTAAGAGCTTATCTTCTGATAAATAATATGCTTTAAAATATAAAGTCCGACAGATAACACGAAAGATATGGACAAAAGACTGTATTGGGTATGACAGACAGACCAACACATGCTCGTCTTGACTTTCACTAACGTTGACTTTTTTTTGACGCGTCCTTGAAAAAAGCAGGAAAAGGGTACATATATTCTGTTGGAGGAGGGGTAGACAAGGGGAGAGAAATTATGGGATGGCTTAACAATAAATATATTTTAGCAGTAGAAATCTAAGAATGAGTGAGGAGAAAACTTGTTAGGTAAAAAAATCAAGTTTGTTTTTGCTTTTATTTTCAAATTTAAAAGTAGTCGTTCGCTCTCTTTGGCCAACGCCTTTTATAATATTGAAAAAATTCAAAGGTTCGACGCCATTTGTATAATACTGTCCCTTGAACAGGACGTTTGAAATTCTGTGAAGTGTGACTTGCCTTAGTAACTAAATATATAACTAAAACAAAAATAGGCATCACAGTCCAGCCGGCAGTACATCTGAAGTCTGCTAATCAACGTACCTGTGTTTATTCATTGAATTTATGGTAAGGCAGAAATTATTCATATATATTTTGTTTAAAAATGTGAGTGAGAGATACTGCCATTACGACAGTAAGTAATCAGGTCCCTAGCTGATTTATGCAGGGCCTAGAGGTAGACTTATGCTATAACCCATTGCCAGTTTTGTAAAATGCACATGTTTTGTGAAATAAAAATGTTTTCTTAGGTGGCCAGACGGACACAGCTCACCTATCTTATTGTATGGAAGAAAAGAAAGATTAATAATATTATTGCAGATGCAGGGCCGCCTTTAGAGGAGAGACATGTGAACAACAATGGTACACTTTGTAATGGATGCGCTGGGTTGGTCAATTAGATATGACCCAGATCTTTATTTTTTATGTATTATAATTTGTAGAAATAACAGTTTAAGTATGATATCAACAAGGAGACATTATTTCATTGTTACAGGGTTTTTATCTGGCACTAGCCCAGTGCCAGATGTCTGTGAAAAGCAGTTGAGAAGTCTTTTCATTTCCAGTAGTGACAGGGGTCTACAGAGTCCACCCTGTTACTTTTGGGCCAGTATCAAAGTGATCGTTTTACAGCAAGAACACGGACAGTTCAAGTTGTGCCAGATAAGTATAATATCTGGCACATGACTTTTCATCAGTATCAAAGACTAGTGCCCCCTTGTGTAACATAATAAAAATATTCCCTAAATAATAAAACAGTGAAAGTTGTGTATTAAAGAACTGGGGATGATTAAAGAATCCCAAACAGCCATCCAGTGTTAGAAACCAGTAATATTAAATTTTAGTAACACTATTAGAATACTTTAACAGTATATGTTTGGACAAATTGTCCCTTTGGGTTAAAAAGTTGCTTTTATGTATATACCTTGAGTTCTTTTAATTTTGAAAAGTCCTGACCAGAAGAATACTAGGTTCAGGACCAATAAAATTGTATAGAAAATAATTACATATAAAAATTTAACCCAGGTGTTAGTTCATTTGATCATAGACTTTAATATTTGTTTGTGTGTGTGTGTGTTAGTGTTAAATGAACATCACACCACACTGGCATAACCCTAGACATTAGACGTAGCTATCATACATACTAGTCAAGAATAGGTCTGATTAAGGTCATAAGGTGGTAGCAGAAAGGTCCCCTGATAACTCAACCCTAAATTTGTAATAATCAGGGACCTTCACAGCTGACCTCATTCAGAACAATAGGGAAACATATCAACAACATTGCATAACATCAAAATCCACCACAAATCACTACACACATTCTAAACACAGCTATACTTGAATACGAGAATTCCACTGAGTAAATCAGGGGTGGGGGCTTAACGAGCTGATAAATAAGTGCTTAAATTCTTCACAAACGTGGTCGGCAGGTTACAGAATTAACATGCTTAGCGACAGCCAGTATTGTTTTCGCTTACCTGAATTTCTTGTGAAGACTCCCATGTCGTAGAAGCTTTACTACTCTTCTATCTACATTTCTGCCAAGAGTAATCTTGTGTACAAACAGACTCCATTGAAGCCTATATTAGATACTCTTGAGTTTCGTCACTGCTGGACCACTACTGCAAAGCAGGGGAGACAATACCGTCCCATAGTGGCAACTAACAACAATTTCTTCTAGTTTTTATGGCTGTTAATGCTAAATTGTGAATAACCGTTTGTCATAGGTTCGTTTTTTAAAAGCATCAATGGTTTTGAAAAAAAATGTAAGTGCCATACGAACATTTGATTTTTAAATGATGCTTTATGTTCTTATTCAGATTATATTCTGGACCTTAGCTTTAATATACGGTCACCCAAAAGTCCTGGCCAAAATTCAAGCAGAGATGGCAGATGTTCTGAAACCTGGAGAAACAAGTTAGTCTTAAGAGTATATTCTTAAACCCTTTTATTTAATTTTTTAAATTTTTTTTTGTAGCGGTGTTTGTTGGTTTGAAATCTTTCAGTCTTTGGTTCACCAGCTGTCAGACAACATAGAGGGCTAAATTTTTTTTCCGACCTTCTGTCGTGGTACATTTTAAGCTGTCAAAATCAGAGTAACTCGAATGACCTGTTCCGGGCCCTACCGATAAAATAAAAAAGCTGAAAAAAATCATATAATTTATACATAATTACATGTGTGACAGGATCTCAGACCGTGATGACATTGTACACAAAATTGTAAATAGGGTCACAGAAACGTTTTTATAGGTTTGTTACAATTAGTAGCGTCGGGCGCACTAATACAATCAAAAAGCCACTATATTACCTGCTTTACAGTGAGGTGAATTAAAATTTGCATTAAAATTTTGAAATCACAGTTTGTTCTATACGGTACTAAGAACAATTTGGTCTAGCTCTCAGCTCAAGAGAATATTAGTAAGGAAACGACAATATTAAAGAAATCGGTACGAAGAAGAAGCAATATCGCAAATGTAGTTAAGTAATAAGAGAAATTGAGACAAGAGGGATTCATATCGCACTTTAGTTGTTATTTCAAACTGTTATGTAAGTTGTCCTTCATGAAGAACTATGAATGCCTATTCATAGTCCTCAAATCCAATGTGTAGAGGTGAATTCTATTACATAATGGTACCGGGTTCGCTTCCAGCACAGGGAATATAATTGATGAAAATGTTTTTCTCAACCAGAGGTTTCTAATGATGTCATTCTATCCGCTGATCTCCTGGGTAGTGAGATCGGATGCCTAGCCTTCTTAGGTAATGGTGAAAAAATAGGTGGTCCCGTTTGCAAGTTGTGCAAGTTAAAAATCCGTCGGCAGCTGGAAATCGAGTAAGCCGTACGGCCGTGGCACTGGAAAAATTAAAAAAATTAGGAAACCTACACACTACAAAAAATATTTATAGAATGTGTGATGCCTATTAAACACACATTGGGATCATCGCCTGTGCTACGTAGTTTATGCACTGTGCCGAGATTCTCTTTGAGTGATATAATGAAGGAGATAAGGAGAACTTGTAGAGACGTCCTTGTGCAAGGAAGATGTTCCTTAATGCCAAACCAAATCAATCCATTACAGACTTTTTTATTCTTAGTACGGCTATCTGGTCTGTATAGGATCTGTTTTGTTAAAAACCTGCTTGTTCATCTCTCTGTTGTCTGCCTGTGTACTCTTTTAATCTCTCAATGATGATCCTGTTTAACACGTTTCCTGGCACTGGTAGTAATATTATTCCTCTGTAATGTGTGCATTCTTGTAAATTTCCCTTCTTAGGCAACTTGACCAGATAACCACCCTTCTATTCCGCTGATATTTCGTTTCTATCATGGACTTTACGAAGTTGATTGTGCAATATCTATGTAGAAATGTCAATAAATGCTTTGGTGGCCTCTGTTGGAATGCCATCCGGACTAGCTGTGTTCCTATCTTTTAGAAGGATAATGGCTTTCTTTATTTCTTCCCTGCTTGGTTTTTCACAGTTGATTTGTAGCTTCTCTTCTGCTAGGTGTATGTCTGGAGGATTTGGTGGAGCTAGTCTATTGAGAAGTTCCTCAAAATGTTCCTGTTGTATATTACATAGCAATGTCCCATGCTTGTCTTTGACGAAGCAATTTTCTTGCTTGTATTTCCCTTTTAGAATCCTTGTTGTACAGGTCCTTCATATTTCCTTTGACTGCAATTTCTCTACCTACCCTGCCAACTCATCTTTATATTTCAACTTTTCTCTTTTGATGTTTTTTTTTCTTATCTCTTTGTTTGTTTCTATGTACATTTCATGAGTCTTCCCTTTGGAGCTTCTGGTTTGGCATCTGTGTAAATTTACTTTCTAGTTTGTTTTTTTCTGTCTTTTTTCATGTTGATGGTTTCTATTGTTATGCATCTAAGGCATGCTGATATTTTCTTTTCCCCAGTACATCTCCACATGTTTCATTCCATGTAGTTTTTATTTGTTGCGAGTGAAAGCGATTTTCATTTTCGTTTTCCATCTAGCCAGCACTGGGTGACGCTGTCTCGAAAGACTGTGAGTGATGTTCCTGTTAAAGGGCCCTCTCAGTTTATCGGGTAGCAAGGCAGTGGTTTTGTGTATGTAAGTCTCGTGTGTCAGGTAAAGCGTAGCCCAGGTCGTCGTATCGTGTTTGAACGAAGGTCTCGGAACAAGCCCCGCTCTCGCAATGAGTCGTGAGCCGTCAATCAGTGAGCTTTCGGCCCGTCCTGTCCGACTGGCAGAACGTCTTGTCGGCAGGCGGCCAGTGGTTTTCGTCTAAGGTAAAAAAAACAAAACACAATCGCCGGGGCCGTAGGGTCGAGTTTCCTTACATGACACTGAATGCAGACGAATGCTGTCCCAGAAGACAATCCTGGTGACGGGCTCTCCCAGTTCAAATAATAGGGCAGAGCTACTTGTTTTGGTTCGGACTGCGTCTTTGGGCAGGGCGATAGCGGCAGTGGCTGCATCACCGACTCGGATAACCATAATGACCCCCTTGCAGGTTAGAGAACCATCCTTCTCGTCGCATTGCACACATGCCGACTAGCGGGTCTGGTGTGACCTCCGCAAGCTGCGTCCGCTGAGTTGGGGAAGTTCTCTGGGGTTGAAAGAAAGCTCAAAACAAAACCCCCAAATTGCAGCAAGAGTAAAAGAGAGACTAACTCGAATCTCTGGTGATCGGAACAACAACAACAACAAACAACACATCATTCAGCTGTTAGAGCACTTCGTATTTGTTGGATGATGTGATCGTAAATTTGTCTCTTATTTCTTAATTTCCTATATATTCCACATAAAGCTGTTGTCTGTAGATATTTACTGAATATATATCTTGAGTTTTAACTTTCTTCAAGCCAACAGAAGATGGTGAACCGCATCTGAACCTCTGCATACCTTTTTTGTCATGTAATGATGATCTAAACTTCTTGCTTATGCATACATTACCAATCTGATTATCTGTTTTGTGGTCTGGCGATACCTATCTTACTTGTATTCTTTTATGTGGAAATATGCTTCCTTCCTAGTTTAGGCAATTGATTTGAAGCATAGAAGTTTGTAACTAGTTCCCCCTTTTTCTCCATGCGTTGTCCAATTTATTCAAAGCCAGAGTTGCCTGTTCCTATTTTCGCGAGTGTGTCACCCATCAGAATTTTGCTGTCATTTCTTTTCTATTTATCCAGGATATTTTAATGTTGGTGTCTTCTTTCACTGATTTTTTTGGGGGTGGGGGGGAGGGGGAGGGGGTTGGGGGGGTCATTGGTTGATGTTTAGCACTGAGTGATGTTTGGCTTTTTGTCTTTTGAGCCATTGCATGTTACTGTTATTATTCGGGGTCCTATAGCTTCCCATTCCATTATTGCTTTCTGGGCTTCCTTAGACAGCATTAGAGCCACCCCTAAACTGTGGTGGGTAGTTTCGTTCTCATGTCCTGAGAGCAACACGATTTCCCCTGTGAATAGTCTCGCCCTCTCCATGCCTTTCCATCTTGTCTCACTGGGTCTCAGGATATCAGTATTGTAGTTCTTAATTGCTGCTGCTTTTATGCAGTCCTTCCTTCTCCATAGTATAAACGTGTCCAGTTGCCAAGCCTGGTGATTTTCCTAGATGAAAAAAAGGTTAATCGATAACACAGACTCCTTTCGGCTTAGGTTGTTTCATGAGCTCCTTACCAAGGATGCTTCTTCCATCATATGTGGCTCAATTGCATTATTATCTTATTTTTACCTGTTCTTGATGTGTATTGAAGTCTTTTTGGTTTAAAATTCCAACAGGATGGTGTAACCGGGCACATCCCCAACCTTCTTTAGTTGCTTTTTACGAAATGCGTAGTAGTTGAAAGAGTTACTATCGTTTGCTCCCCTTTCGGGCCCAGGTAACACACAGGTGGCACCAAACTAAAAATGTTGAGATATTGAACGGATGTTTGTTTTATTCATTGTTACACTGTATATTTCATATATTACTTACTACTTCCAGTTTCATTTTATCATTGCAGTATTTCCATTTTTATTAAATTGCTTTAACGAGCGTCACGAGCCGCGCTGGTGTAATGGCTTCGGCGTTGTACTGGCGACCAGGTGTTCATGGTTCAAAACACTTTGTGAGTTAGGCCGCTTACACACGAGCGTTTCTTGACGCGCGTTTCTCACGCGTGACGAATGAAGCGCGTCAAGAAACAGCTCGTGTGTCTGTAAATCCGTACTCTTTCATTCGTCACGCGAGAGAAACGCGCGTCAAGAAACGCTCGTGTGTAAGCGGCCTTATACTCATCTTGATGTTCTGTTTATATGAATTACTACTACATTCAGTTTCAGAAACTACATTTTCTCAGCTGCCATATGTAAAACAGTGTGTGATGGAAACCATCCGCCTGCACTCACCTGGTGTAATTACACGGCTTGTGGTTAAAGACTTCACGGCACAGGGTTACACTATTCCTGCAGGTGACCTGTTGATGGTATCTCCTTACTGGACACACAGAGATCCGCACTTTTATACCGAACCAGATGTATTTCGACCTGTGAGTATACGCTGAGTATACATGTATTACAATCAATAAGTTTAATTATAAAACTGTCTTATTTTTGTTGATTTATACATTTGTGTACCTTTCCAAACATGTTGCTCAGTTAAATAAAAGAATATTTTGAATAGTTTATTTGAATAAAACGTTCATAGGTTTCCTAAACACAATCTTCTTCTAGAGATGTCACTGCAGCAGGACTATTTTCTTGACGTCTCATTACAAAACTCATCTGCAAAAAGTTGTCTATTAGATGAGTCATTACAATAAAGCTTTCTTTTAGATGGGTTACTGTTAAGGTCACAATTGGTCGTAAGTTAAGCAAGGGGAATTAATCGATAAAAATACTTGGATGGACAAGCCGGATTTTGGTTATCTCGCTTGAACAGCGTTTTTATCTAGCTGTTAATTTGTTTAAAAATATATGAACTAGAATCTTCTCGTATGTTCGAGAGACAGTTTGAGAACAAAGCGTATGATCGCTACTCACAGCGGCGAGTTACCGCGTGAGATGAATTTGACTGGGCTATTTTTGAGCTGTGAGCAATAGTCTCGCAGAGCTAGCCCGGGGACATGTGTTGTGAGCTGTACGGAGTGAGAGTGGTTTCCCAGCGAGTGTGCTGGAAAGATGTTAGCGATGTTTTTCCGCAGTATGTAAAAGTGGATTTATGAAGGATATTTTGGCCATTTTTTCGTACGAGAGGATATTTATTAAAGCGCTATGATGAGGCCATATTGATAACTGCAGTCCTTGTGCACAAGTGTATATTTATGATATTAGGAGGCCACGATTTGTGCAGGCCATATTTTGTGAACTGCAGTATGGATATTTTGTGTAGAGATTATGAGGCCTCGATTTGTGCAGGCCATATTTGGTAAACTGCAGGGTGGATATTTCGGAAAGATTTGTTATTATACATCTTCTGTGAGAAGTGCGCCTTTGTGCGCGATAATTGAGCTATATGGAGTGTTTGAGCTTTACGGATTTATTTATCCGATACTTCGTGCTTTTGCTGTAAACTGTATTTCGACTTTGTGAACGTGACTGTGTTGTGTCGTGAATAAACTATCTACATGTGTCAGAACGAGTTCCACTGTTTCCTAACCCAATATTGCTATGGGTGAGTGTGTGCGCTATGGATGCTTAATCTATGAATCTACCTACGCATTCGCCTATCTTGATGTATACACAGTACACACATGTCGGCCATACGTAAGCCCGACCATACTGACTTGTCCTGGTCAGTGAGTCCACACACCCACCAACATTCTATAAACTGTTCAAAAAAAGAAACGCAACTGTTTTGGTGTTACTTTTATAAAAGATATTCGCTGATTGGACATCAGTCAACCTATCGACTGTGTCCACCTGGTCATTAACTTCTCGTGGTTACCTGATTTGTACTCACCTCATGATTCGTGAGGTCATGAAAGAGGTCAAGGTCAAAACAACATTTTTGACAATAACTCGTGACAGGTTAATGAGAATCCCGTGAAACTTAGTAAACACAAAACTCTCTGACCATATTATTGAATGCCTATAAAAGATTGATGCTCCTCGAATAAACTCAGTTGAAAATTCAATGCGCAAGTAAATGGCTCATCTCACTACAGAACAACGACTCATCATCATTGGACGTTTACAGACTGGACAGTCACAAAGTGTAATGGCCAGACAACTTAATGTGGTTAGAAGCACCATTAGTCGCCTTTGGAGGCGATTTCAAGAAACTGACTCAGTGGCAGCCCGGCCACGCAGTGTAAGACCCAGAGTCACAACTCCTGCCGAAGACCGCTTCGTACGGCTGCGTCACCTCAGGAATCGACTTGAATCTGCGTCCTCCACAGTCCAGTCAATGTCAGTAGCTCGTCGAATTTCAGATCAAACGGTCAGGAACCGGCTGCACGACTCTGGTCTTTGGGCGAGAAGACCCTACAGAGGTCATGTTCTTACGGACCGGCATCGCCAGAACCGACTGCAGTGGGCGAACCAGCATCGTCAATGGACCGTTGGGAATGACTGGAGACGGGTGTGGTTTAGTGATGAATCATTTTTTTGTGCTCCAGCGACACGATAGACGGAGAAGAGTTTACCGCAAAGTCCATGAGCGCTACGCCCAGAACAGCGTTGATGAGGCTCCTCCACATGGTGGTGGAGGTGTACTGATGTGGGGGGCGATCAACTTCATGGGAAGAAGTGACCTGGTGCAAATTGAAGGACGCCTGAATGCCCAACGATACGTCGCTGAAATTCTTCGTCCTCACGTCCTTCCACTTCTGGCTGCACGAGGGTCGATTTTTCAGCAGGATAATGCTCGACCTCATGTGGCACAACTCAGCACCCAGTTCCTCGCTGAAAACAACGTCCAGACTATTCTGTGGCCAGTCATGTCATCAGACATGAACCCCATTGAACACCTATGGGATGAACTCGACAGACGACTCCGCCAGCGAGACGTGGCTCCAGCCAATCTCCGACAGTTGTCTCTTGCACTGCGGGAAGAGTGGGCTGCCATCCCACAACAACAGATCCAACGGCTAATCGGATCCATGTCAAGGAGATGTCGTTCTCTGATAGAGGCCAGAGGAGGCCATACACCTTACTGAAACGGAGGCCTCAGTCGCAAAGAATAAAAGTCCAAACCAAATTTAATGAACATCATTTCATTGTTAAAGTCTGAAAGTTTCTTCATGCCAAGATTGAAACATTAATTCCGTAAAATAAAATTTTGGTACAAGTTTGAAATTTGGTGTCCATTACCACTGCAATAATGTTGCGTTTTTTTTTTAAACAGTATATATACAGCAGCACATATTTATAAATAGCCCTGTGTGGCGTATCTAAGAACGTTTGTACTTTAACAGTATACTGTGCACAGCGAAGAAAAACATAACGTTATCAGTGATGGCCAGTCTCTCTACCTGCGATCAAGTCCACACATAACTTTATCAGTTACTTGAATAAAACTTTAATTGATAGATTTGTGAAACATCGCTTTCTTCTTGATGAGTAACTGCAGCAATGTTTTCTTCTAGGAGAGTTACTTGAACAAAAATGTCCTGCAGATGGATTGGTTGATTGCTGTTTTCTTTTTCGTGGGTTACTTGAACAAAGGTTTCGTATTGGTGACACATAAGGAAGGGAAACCCGAGGCCTGTAAACAGTAAATTAATATTAGACAAACATAAAGGTATGTTTTCAGGCGCTCGTAAAAAATAAAGAAGTAGAACACCAGACAACAGAAAAACAACAGACGCGAGTGGCTTACCCAGGGTTCGAACCCCGTACCTTCCGTACGACAACACCTCCTAGCCATACAAGCGAATCACACTATCCTCCCGGCCAGCTAGGGCCGAGTGGCTTACCCAGGGTTCGATTAAGTTCAACTCTCGTTCTCTATTGCTTTTACCTTCAATATTTCCTGTTGTGACGATAAGGTCCAGCTTACGTGTTTTCTTAATATGACCCAAGGAAGTGAATTGCTGCAATCTCACATGATGAATGATCTTCATTTTGCGCATTAGCTTGTTTCATGACACCTTCATTGATTATTGACATTGTTGTCGTAGTTTGTTTTTGTTTTTTTTGGGGTGAAAACATGAATACAATTATTTTCAGATTAGGCTTCTTGAACACACATTATTTGAATAACATTTGATTTATTTTTTTAGTAATTAATTTTATATAATTTGGGCTGTATACCGCTCCACACATGTTCCAGTATTGACTCATCGATGCTAGTTATGGGCAATGACAACAACCCACAAAAGCCACCTTCTAACCTCAGAAATGAGGTATCTGTGGAAGGGTGTTGAAGTAACAAGAGATGTGATCTGCAACCAGACGATACGGCAAGGTCTCAAAACCCAGATCCTGCACACCCAAGTAGAACAGACCAAACTACGATGCTTTAGCCATGTCTGCAGAAAGGGATAAGATCGGCTACCACGACAAATATGCGAAACTAAGAGCCGCCAGGGATCCCGACTTCCAAAACGACCCAGAGTCCGCTGGGAGGACAGCATTAGACTAAAGGACCGAGGACTAGATTGGAACCAAGTCAGGAGGAAAGACAGCAGATAGGATAGTATTGCGCTCTCTCTGGCAAATTCTACACCCCAAGGTAGAAGTGGAATAACAAAGTATATAAGTGTATGTTTTGATTTTAACAGGCAAATTGTTTCTTAATTTACATATGCATATACAAGTACTTAGTCATTTATTTCATGCAGGAACGCTGGGATGGACAGGAGGACAACTCATTCCCTATGGAATTTATAGCATTTGGTGGTGGCAGGTATCAGTGTCCTGGAAGGTACATTTTACATTTAATGTAACACATTTTTCAAGTGACTATAAGGGTAATGGTGAAAAATCTTTATTCACTTAATTAGCAACGTCTGCGTACCTTGACATCTTGAAAATGTTCCTTCACAATTTTCCTTCAGCACAATCTCTTCGTTCTTCAAATAATATGTTGACCTCAATATCTGACGACTGGATTTGTACAATCTGTTCTCTACAGACTCGCAGCATATTCACGCTTGGCGACAAACTCACTGTGTCTTGTGGCCGTGCGTGCAGATAGTTATGTTAATCGTATTAGTGGAAATTCGTATCACTGCCCTTCAGCAGACAAGTTACGTTGATGGAGATGGTATGACTGTCTAAGCTCACAACAAAACAACAGCTCAAAAACATTGATGGGTGATGACTCAAGCCGGCGAGTTACTTCACACTGACAGCAATGACTACGAAAATTCAAAACGTTTATTTACAGTTTCCAAACATCTGTGGGATTGCGACTCATCTCCTCCTTTCATTTTATATCTAATTCGCTGTCTATCTGCATCCAAGTGCTGTCTCTAACTTGCCTAGGTTGGTCATAGCTGCAGAAACATTGTTGTCGATAACCGTTATTCTGTCCTTGCCCATTCTTCCTACCTATAATTGCTATAAATGTCAATAGTGGACATTTCTTTTCCTGCTCTGTATTGTTCTCACTGTGTTAGTAGGTCACTATTATCTTGGAAAGACTGGCCTAAACCGCCAGGGGTGGAGATTTCCGCCTATGTCTATGTTCCCTACTTGACACGTTGGTAACTGTCTATAAGCTGCACTTTGGACTATACAGGTTACCACTGCTGCTTACTTCACATACCTGTTAGACTTGTAGCCTTGAAACTTGATAACGAAATCTTGAACTGGCAACATTGAATGTCTTTACTTTATATACACTCACGTCTCTAACTTCTGAATGGTGGCGTACGAGCGACTTGCTGGTTCGGCAAACAACCTGTTTGCCAGAATGAATCATCAAACAGCGCTCGCCACTACACAACTTTAATACTTGCAATTCTCTGCAACCTACGCTAAGCGCGTTCAAAATCTGATTGGCTATATTATTTTCACCGATTTATTATTACAGTTTTCTTCGAAGCCTCTCGATTAACATCGCTCACTCACTACTACAAAAGTCTCGTGCAACTTGTTTCGTTCCCCTTGTCCGGACTCACAAAAATCCCAACGGGACGTAATAATAATTTCTCTCCCTTTGCTAACTAAGTCAAAAACCCTGTCTTCCACTCTATTCGTAGTACTTTTAATAGCGTATGCACATTTTTAAAACCATAACCACCGACATCTTGACAATCTACTTGCCAAATCCACGACCTTTTCTTCAGGCGCGCCACCAAAGATTTACCTCATATAGTCCTGAAATCAAAACCCTTTTAGTCTTATCTCCCATATAGTCAAATTTAATAGTGCGTTACTACAGTACGCACATTTTCTAAACCAGATTTTCCTACTCGACCTTGTATCTTTATTTAGACCTCAACCTCACTATTACAGATATAACAAACACATAACTAATTAGCCACACCTAAAGGTCTTTTATATTTGGACATGCGCCCTAATATAACCGGCTAGGTTGAACCTCGCCAAAACGAGGGAAAATTTTATTTAAAAAGAAAACAAACTATTACAGTCTGCTCACAAATCTCACGTCATGATTTGCACTGTTCAGCAGATTCGTAATCTAAAAACCTGTGTTCCGTGCTTTAATCACTGGGTGTACCCCGCGATCAAAACTTACTCAAATTTTCCAAATTCCTCAAGGGAAATAATTTTAAAGGACATAACTCAATTTTTACTCCTTCCAATTTAACATAAGGAAATTTTATACAGCGGTTACCTCGCTTTGACTGTTCCGGCCACATTAATATTGCTGTCAGAATATGAGCCTGGTCTAGTGGAGATTATCTCCAAGTGTAGTCTAGCTATTTATTTATTTTTTTTATTATTCTGTTTTTTTTTGTTTTTGTTTATGCTGCATTTATTGTCATGATCTTTGTTTAGTACCTTTGCATTTTCAGTATGAAAACTAAAAGAATGCTGATAAATAGTATATTCCTACTAACTCATCTCTATCAGTGGCAAACATGGTCCCTGACCAAGCACAGGAAAAGAAACATAACATCCTGAGAGATGAGATGTCTAAAAGATGTCATATGGTTTACCAGGCTAGACAGTATGAGAAATAATGACATCAGAAAAAATATAGGACCTACATCCTGCATCACATACACAAAGAGATAGAAAATAAAGTGGTTTGGCCATCTCATGAGAAATGAGCCCGATAAATTAACACTGTACGCCTACAAGAGAAGATTTTGGTTTCAAGGCACGGAGAAGACAAAGAGACAGTTATTGGAGAGACCACATTACATGAATTTTACAACACGAGCTCACCGGAGTCAATGCAACACATTTGGTTCAAGAGAATAAACTTCAGGTGCCTAATCAGTGGGGTTTTTTTGTGGGGGTGTGGAGAGAGAAGGCAGCGGGAATAATTCAGCAACTTAGATTAATTTTGACCTCCTTATTGGACGATGTTCTTCTGTCTTTGACAGACGAGTTGAATTATTGGACTTGCAAGCTTCTGTTTGACTTGTTTGTGTTAGTAAAAGGTAAAGGATCCCGTTTACATGCCCAATGAGGCATATTGGGAATATGGTGTTAGGACCATATCTTCTTGACCATCGGCACACTAGGGGTGATGTGGTCAGCATAACGCCGAAAGTAAATGCTGGAGTTTTATTGTGTTTACGTTTTTACAAGTTAAGACATGCCTGGCATGACGCAGTGCGATTATCCTTTGGTCTCGTTTTGGACCGTTGTAACACGTGGGCAAGTCTGTACAGATATTTATGCCAGTATGTGTTTGGTACAATGTATATTAACAGTTGTTATTCTGTGTTCTAGGTGGTTGGCAATTTCAGAGATCCACTTGTATGTCTCAATGTTTATCAACATGTTCGACTGCAAGTTGCTGAAAGGGGTTCCTGATTTTGTAAGTTAATTGTTCTTGGTTCTTATTAGATAACCAGGCAACAAGTTATTTATTAATATAGAGATAATCTGTTGAATAGGAGATAGATTGAACATGCTCAAAGAAATTTCTTTGCCAGTATAATTCAGCAGTCATTAACATAGATTATAAAGGAAAGAGAAGATGAAAGTATAATACGGAAGCATGGCGTTGTGGCCGTGTCTCTTATAATATTAGTATTTTTTTTCTTCTTTTATTTATTCACCAAGTCTTCGGGATACTGGTCTTGTCCGCCAGAGATGTTTATTTCTTGATGAGTGATCGTATAGATTTTATATTTAAAGTTCGTTCTTCCCTCAATCTGCAGATGGTTATGCTTTGGGAGACAGATTTAATAAATTATAGTTGTACTTGTTTAAGGTCACTTATCCAACTGGGACTTCTTTAAGTGAGTTGAAACAAGTCTTGTCATCAGTTAAAACATCTAGAACTGGTGAACAACAGTGAAAAAATATGAAGACATTCCTCTTCATCAATTTCATATGTCATTAACAGTCATGTGATCAAATAATTTCTGTAGACATTTGTTCTGGATGTACAAGCACAGTTCCTCCTTTTACCTCAAGCCACTGTGGCTCATAACATTCATCATGTTTAAAAATGTTCTTCAATGATTTCTCTTTTTTTTTTTTTTTTGTTTACTTGCACGCTAGATTAAGCGAGGCCTCTATCTTGTTTGTTAGGTTTGAAAGTTCAGTATTTTTACTAAGTTCCTCAAACTGATTGCTCGACATTACAAGGTATAACCTATCTGACTTATCATGATGTCCGCTGAAAATCTAACAAAAGTTTAGCGACACTGTACTTACTCATCTCATCTCATAATCGGAACCTCTTCTACCCCGTGAAACGAAGTGTAGAGGGGACCCAAGTACGCAAGGCCCATGGGCAGTACATGTAATCGAAGTGACTTGGCAAACAGGTGATTAGCCCATTGTGCCCCACTGTACTTACGTGAAATTAAATTCACAATATTGGAAATAAATCTGCTTGTCAGCTGAGATGATGAAAATATCCTTCACTTGATAATTGCAAGGAATCTGTATTCGTTGGCCAAAGACTTTTTGTAGTTCTTAGCTTGCTTCTTTAATCTTGGGTTACTCTTATGCTAGATCTCTATAACGTTTCTCTACTGTTTCAGCAAAGATAATGCTGTCGTGGTAGGCCGTTCGATCACAGCGTTAAAAAGTAATGTGCTATAGCCTGGACCTGTGTTTCTCAAATATTTTGGTCTCAGGACCCTTTTCATTCTTAAACATTATTGAGGACCCCAAAGACCTTCTGTTTATGTGAGTTATATCGATTGATATTACCACACTTAGAAGTTGGCTCAGCAGCATGGTCATCAGCTGCTAACTCACATCTGCAGTCTTTCGACAAGGTGCAAAATCAAGCTCTCAGGCTCATTAAAGGAGCCATAAAACTACACCAATATCAGAGATGCAGAAAGCTGCTGGATTACAGACATTGTCCTATAGAAGAGACACAAAAAGCATGATCCAGATGGAAAAGTACAACAGTATGCCAACGCACCCAATGAAGGCAAGACTAGATGATCTGGCATTGGGACGTCTAAAACGTAGCAGCTTTGTGCATCGGGGAAAAAGACTTAAAAGACAGCATCAAGAAGACCTATCCATGAAGACAACACCGCTAAAGCCCACCCTATACCCTGTACCATGGGAACAGGTCAGCAATGCCCTCCAAATTAATACACCAGTCAGTGGTCTCACAAGTGGATGTGAGTATAATGACCAGCAAAAACGAACTGCTACATTGAGTATGATCCAAGAAAGCTATCCCGATCAATCATGGATACATGCCTATACAGATGGATCAGCAACAAATGCTGTTAGGAATGGAGGTGCCGGTATCTTTATCTCATATCCTGACAACCACTATGAGACTAGGCACATTCCCACTGGTAAATTCTGTTCCAACTATACAGCTGAGGTTCAAGCTCTAGAGCAGGCTGCAAATATGATTTATAACACCAACTCTGACAGCCACCAGGTAGTCATCCTCACAGATGCACTGTCTGTCCTGCAAGCTCTCAAGGGTGGTAAACTCCCGCATCTGAGAAATGAACTAAACAAGGTAGCTACCAAAAAGAGAACCATACTTCAGTGGGTACCATCTCATTGTGGTGTACCCGGAAATGAAAAGGCAGATAAACTTGCAAAAAAGGGAGGAGAATGTGAACAAGAAGATAATGAAATCACATACTTTGAGAAAAAAAGAGCTATCCAGACTATCAGAAGAGAACAGAACCAACCCAAAGACGACTATCACACTCTCGACCGGCAGGGACAGATAACTATTTTTCGCCTCAGGACAGGGCATAACAAACTGAATAAACACATGCACAAGCTACGATTGTCTGCTTCACCACTGTGCACATGTGGATTAAACGAACAAACTGCTGAGCATGTTCTACAGGATTGTCCTCTGTATGACCAGTTAAGAAAGATATACTGGCCCAATGACTCAACACTAAACTCAAAGCTGTATGGAGCTAAAGAGGAACTCCTGACAACGGTCGAGATCATCATGAGAACTCGTCTGACGGTGTAAACATCAAAGATGCAATCGCAAGAAGAAGAAGAAGGTATACTACTCGTCAAAAGTCAAGGGCCACCCTATTATTTTCAATACACTTTTATATAAGCACATAGAATGATTAAATGAAGGAAGTTTTTAGTAAAAATGGGCGCAATGTCTTCCTCTGACAGTCCTCTATGCACGTTAAGCATAAAAACAACTCACCGACAACCATGGTGATCACGTGCAATTTGGTTTGCTGACCATAAATTCACATTTTTAATCTGTTTTTTTCAAACTTCCGTACAACCAAACAGGTGAAGTAATCGTGCTGATTGACTGTCGCAAAATTGGTTTCAAGTCATTGCAAACGTGTTCAGTTAGATTTATAAACCCGTCAACGATCGATTGACCGCTTTCAAAATGGCGGCGTATCAGCGAAATGTGTATCAGACAGAGGAAATCGCCAAGGATAAATAAAAGCAGAAGGGAATCATTATGAAAAGGATTTTACATTTTAGTACAGGGAAGGATTGTGGATAACTGCATATAAGAAGGAACGGTAGGAAGTTCTCATTTACGGAGATATATGCGTATTTCGGCTGCCCACAGTTACGCGGAAACGCATGTAAACCCACTTCTGTTCTAAATATTAAAATCAACAAATAACAGTTTGGGAAATTACATGGATAGGAAGGTAGAGAATAATCAACTGTATAAAACTAGATAAGATGGAACAATATGGATATTATATATGCCGAGAATGAGAAAGGCAAAATTTCAGTCGACGCACAGATCGGCTGAACTCGCTGTTCGGGAAGGATTTTTCAGGCCTAGGTTTAAGCTGTGACGTCAGTACCCTCCGATACGTCCGCGCTATACGTATATAAAGCGTATCGGTAAACTGAGACACAGAAGATATATTCCTGGCTGCATAACGGATCATAGCCAGATAACAGAGGCAAGACACTAACGTCCTTCTCAGGACGCCACTATTCGAGACAAGATCACATTTTCATCAAAATGACCCGAAATAAACATCATGCCAAAAGGAGGAAGGTCTACACCAGCCCGCCAGCGCTGAACAGCCATGTGAATAACCAAGCTTCAAACAGCAAACACAGACAGCCAGAGAGCAAGACTGCCCCAAGTACTCGTGCTGAGACCGGTCCTCCTCCAACTCTAGACACGACGACGGAGTTAGCTGCGACGTGTGTCGACCCGACTGAGAGGCTGAGGGGCCCGACTCTTTGCGAGACAGAGGAGAGGGCAGATGCAGGCGTCCCGGGCTTAGATGTAGATCCAGAAGATGAGGAAACGATGAGATTGCTACACCAGCTGGAGAAGATGAGGGGATGGTTGGAAAGAAGAGAGAAAAGGACAGCTACAAACGTCCACTGCCTAGATCCTGAGCGTGAGAGGGTGAAGAGACTGATACAGGGGATAGAACAGACGCTGGAAAGGAAAGATAAAAGAAAACAGGAGCCTAAAGCCGAGGGACCACCACCACACGAACAAAGATCGTCAGCAGAAACCCTGTCTACCACAGAGAAGCTACGACAAACACCGAAGACACCAACACACGATGCCGGCGACACAGATGCGATAGAGAGGTGCGTTAAGATCACGCAGATGTCGGGAGGGGAGGCTTCACTCAGGGCCCTACCAGATGACAAAGTTATATGCATCCTCGAGTCAATAACTGGCAGGAGAGGCATCTCTAAAGTACGGAGGCACGAAAAGGGAGTCGTGCTTTCGCTCAACAGCAATACAACAACCACTTCACTGATGACCGAACTGGAATCTAGCCCAAAAGAAGTCCAGTTGCCCCACCAAATAAAAGTGGTGGTGGAAATGTACAAAACAACAAAGAAGTTGGTCATCAGAGGGGTGGATACCAGATGTTCCGAAGCCGAGATCCACAGACACCTTCAGGCTGAAAACGCAAATCTAAAAATCACACAGGTCGAAAGGCTAAAAACCTGGGCAAAGAAAGATACCAATCTGATGATAGTTACGGTAGAAGGATCAACAAGACCTGAGAGACTGACGCTCCAAGCAACAACAAAAAAGACAGAAGCCTATATTCCTCCGGTGATGCAGTGCTCTAACTGCCAGCAGTTTTCACACACCAAGAAAACATGCAGGAGGGACACAGTCTGCCGATATTGTGCGGGTGGCCACCTATATCGCGACTGCCCAAAGGCGAAGGAGGACCCCAACTACAAAGCAATAAACTCAAACCGCACCTGTGCAAACTGCCTCGGAAACCACGGGGCAAGATACCGAGGCTGCCCGATGTTCCAGGAAACAAAGAGCATTCTGAAGGAAGCGGTCTCCAAAAACATCCCCTTCAAGGAGGCAAAACACAGAGTGGCTGCGGATGTTGCAGAAAAACAACGCACGATTGACAGACGACAGGTACACCAGCTGACCGCTGAAGTCAAACAATTGAAAAATAAACTCCAGGTCGAAAACAGAAGCAAGCAGGCTCCCGAAGACGAAAAGGACAGCAGTGAAGACGTAATAGAAATACAAAACATCAGAGAAAAGATGAAAGACATGAAAAGCATTAAGCAGCAAATATAAGCAGATGTAAAGAGGCTGACAGAACTGACGGAAGAAAACTCCAAAATCCTCAAGAGAATCGAAACAGAGCGAAGAATCATTGAGGAAATGACTTCAAACACAAGAGCGACCAAAACAATCGAACAAACAGACGAAGAAGTCATCGAAGAAACACTTGAAAAACTTCTACCAGCAATAATAGAAAAAGCACTACTACAGATACAGGAAAGCAGGAAGACAAGAGAAACAGAAACTAGGAAAGCAAAAACTAACAAAACGACACAAGACAAATAGGAAGGCAGGAAATGAACACCATTAACACGTTACGACAGACAAGCAACGAAGAGATAACCAGACAGCCAGCTAGCGGTCCTTTTTAGGACCAGTCATTTTCAGGACCAGGAAAGTGATACCAGCGAAGATACCAACACACTATATACCCCAATATAACCGTTTGTAACCCTTCAATGGGTTTTTTGGTTGAACAGGGTATTACAGCAAAATAACAGACGGAACTAACAACAACAACGAGACAAAGACAACGAAAGAGGTTTGAGACAGACTGGAGGCAGAGTTTCGCCACTACCCATGAATTGTGAGCGGATCGCCAGAAACATTTTTCAGTCCAGTATCTGAAGTCTGAGGGTAAGCGAAATTATGATAACTACCGTGTATAATATTTGTTATTTCAGGTTCATATAGAATTCACAAAATATGCCTGTATAATAGTCATTAATATAATGTATTGTATTTTTAATATGATCTAAACATGTGCATTGTGGATGATTGTTGCTTGTACAAAAATTAATCACAAATAGCCCCACAGCCTAATGAAGATATATTTATCATATTGCTTTATCGCTTACGAAGATAAAGGCAGTCCCATGGCAGAGATTGTCATAGGGAAATGAAGTGTTAGAAACTTCATCATGGAAGATCCCAGTTTACGAGGTTAAGGTGACTAGTCCCCTTCCTCGCTGCCTTTGCCTTCCCTAGTTCGAGCGCGCAACTTTGTACCCATTTACAGCTGGTAAAATGGAGTGTTCCACAGCCAAGTTTCAATTCCAAAAATATGTAATTGTACTACCGAAGAAAGCAACTTGATCGCTTGGTCACTCTCTTTATTTATGTATTAATTTTGTGTAGATGCTAAGAATAGCATCAGTATTTGAATTTGTACTTGATATGGTTTGGAAGGATCAAGTTATAGATCAGAAAAGGATGTATAGGAGCGGAATAAACCAGATGATGTTTATTACTGATATGTTAATATTAATTCTGTATCATTGAAATGATGTTACTTGCTATGACTGTATAACTTTGACACCTGAGGACTGACTAGTCTGACTTATGTGCTAGTCAGTTACACTTAATTGAAATGTTAATATTAATGCTATATCACTGAAATGATGTCCTTACTTACTATGATTGTATAACGGTGACATCTGATGACTGACTGGTCTGACATCTGTGCTAGTCAGCTACAAGTCTAGCCAGATACTAGCCAAGGCTGATATGATATGTTGCAGGTTCCATGAAATAACTCAAACCAGACTGTCCAGTATCAGAAGCCTGTGTTGTTCATCAGAGGCCATCCCACAAAAGTGCAGGACCCCAAAGAGTGAACTTCAACTGGTCATTGGCATCCCTACTGTTGGGTCTACCAAGTCTGATATCAGCAAAGGACAGTTCAGTGTCAGCAGTATCAAGTTGAACAGATAAGTGTCAGTTAAGACACTGACCACCAAGATATAAGAAACAGCTAATAGTGAAAATCCATAGTTCAGTCAACTGATGACAATTAATTTGAAAGTCAATAGACTAAAAACAGTGATTGCAGATTGCAGTAACTTTAATATTCAAGGTCTTGAAGTCTAAACAGACAATAATAGTAATTGTGTGAATACTTTTATATATATGTATACGTGTATGCTCTTTTCCAACTAGTAGAAATAGAATATTAGTGTAATTATTAAACTATTTTAACTGTACCTGAGGATTTATTCACTTCTTCCATTTTGTGGGTTCAGTGAATGTACATTTTACTTATCCCCTAGAATATAAGTAATCATAAGATAGTCACAGGGAGGAGACACCTTAAATCCTGGTACTACTTCTTACCAACTGGGCCAGGGTTTTCACGGTCTGACTATTTTTATGATAACAATACACCAGTGCTTATTTCTAAGACTGGGGTATTACTTGTAAGGTCAGAACTCTTTACTGGCATACTCTTACATAATAAATAATTTTAAATAACCTCCCGCTACATTGACATTCCACGTGCAATGGCGACTTTTCGTGAACAAAGTTCACTCTTAATTTGTTTTACAATCAGCAGACTTAGGGTAGTTTCATCACTTGCAAAAACCATGCCACCGAGAAGAAGTCTTGACACCTTACAAAGAATGAGGGCTATAGCGTGGGTTGAAAGTGGTTTATCTGTCCGTGAGGTTGCTAGACGGCTTGCAGTGTCACACTCTACTATCCAAATAATTTTGGAGAGATTTCAGGCCACAGGAAGTGTGGAGGATCGCCACCGGCCAGGTCGCCCTAGATGCACCAATAGACATGATGACCGGTACCTCTTGTTGTCAGCCTTGCGCCATCGAACAGTGACTTGTTCCACTCTAAGATGTCAGTTGAGACAAACTGTAAACGTTAATGTCAGTCAAAGCACCATTCGCAGACGTTTACATGAATTTGGACTTGCTGCTCGACGTCCTGCAGTCAGAATCCCTCTTACTCCTGCTCAACGCAGAGCCCGTGTTGCTTGGTGTCGCGAGCACATCCGATGGACAAGGCAACAATGGAGTCACGTTCTCTTCACTGATGAATCTCGCTTCAATGTGTCATTCAATGATGACAGGATTCGAGCTTGGAGAAGACCAGGAGAGCGATTTACTGATGACACAATTCGAGAGGTGGATCGTTATGGTAGGGGAGGCTTCTACAGACACGGCAAGACCCCACTCTACATCATCCAAGGCAACTTGACCGGCCCAAGATACCAGAACGAAATCTTGAGACCAATTGTTCAGCCTGCTCTGGAGGCCATAGGTGGTAATGCCATCGTCCAAGATGATAACGCTCGACCCCATCGAGCTCGTGTGGTGAATGAGTTTATTCAGCAACATGGGATCATCAGGATGGCGTGGCCAGCTCATTCACCTGACCTTTCTCCGATTGAGCACCTCTGGGATGTCCTTGGTCGAAGATTGTCAACAAATCACCCCCTGCCAATGGATGTTGATCAGCTGACTGCATTTCTACGCTGTTTTGAATGCCTTGCTGCAAACGGTGGTCATACCCGATTTTGAAATGTCTATTTGTCCAATATCTATTGTGTGACTTTTGAAAAGGTGGGTGACACACTTCACAGCTTCATTGCGTTTGAATGTGTGTTTCCATTTCTTTACGTGACATGTCAATTTGGTATTCAATAAATGCCGTTTTGACTGATACCAATTACGTTTATATCAGATTTGTTTTATGGTTTCAACCAAGGTTTTTCTAAGTGGCCCTTGACTTTTGACGAGTAGTATATTTACCGTATTATAAATTATAACTGAGAAATTGGTTAATATTTAAATATCAGCTCATTAAAAAAAGAACAGTAACAAACCTATTACATGTTAACATAAATAACATATTTTGTTTATAAAACATAACTATATATTCTCCAAAACAAAACACAAACCTTCGTGCGAAGTCTAGCATTGTTTTAACATTTTTGCTAGTCCCAGATTTGGACAGATTTGATCCCAGAAAGTTATCGGACGATTTCGATTTGAATTGCATTGCGTGAAGTTCATACCATGTAACAAGTTCTCGAATTGTTTGTCAATAACTTTCCTAATATGAAGGTTTACCTTCCTTTATATTTGAATAAAAGACTGCTTGATTATCATATCTGTTTCTGTACACTCGTGAGAGAATGTGACTGAAAGTGGCACTTAAATTATTATGAAAATAGCTTTGACCTCGTGGACCCCAAGAAATGGTCTCGAGGACCCCAGGACTACGCGGACCCCACTTTGAGAACCGTTGGCCTGGACAGAAGTAGGACTTCAGACTCAAGACAAGACATGTAAAGACTGAGATGATTTAAGTATGGTATAAAGAAGTTAAAGGGTGAACATATGGAAATATTACTTAATGGAATAGGTCCTTATACATGAGTTGATGTAGTATAAATTCATAATCAATCTATTCTGCTCCCCTTGAAACATCAAGCTGGAATTGTTGCTTTTCATTGATATCTATGTTAGGCTGTCATCATCAGTTATGTCCGTGAGATCCTGGATGTTTTGATTTCCGCTTCTGCCTTTATTTTCCTGCTTCTCTGTAACTTCATCTTTCTTTCTGTGACCTCCCTTCTTATCCTCGTGACCACCCTTCTCTTCTCTGCGACCTCGTTTCGTTTTCCGTCGCCTCCTACTTCTTGTCTGTGATAGGACTTTGACATTATATTTTTAAAACAAATGTATTTTAAATATAATTTTTGTTTTGTTTCAGAGGAGAGCGAAGGTATTGAAATAGTTTTTTTCAGCTGAAGTAAATTGTAAATAAATAATAAAGTTCATTTGGTAACATCCAAAACAAATTGTTAGATACAGTTTTACATTAACAAAGCAGTAGAATATCTAGCCTGTCTGTTCTGTTTCGTTTGTGTGTGTCTGGTTTTTCCCTCTCATGAAGTATTTGTTTAGATGTATACATTGAACTTCACCAATAGGTGTAAAGGTTTATTGCTATTGTCTTATTCATAACAATAAATTACGTTTGATGTCACTAACATTGAAGTCATCTCATCTCATAATCGGAACCTCTTCTACCCGGTAAAACAGGGTGTAGAGGTGACCCAAAGAGCACAAGGTTCCTAGGCAAAACATGTAATCAAAATGTTTGGCAAACAGGTGATTAGCCCATTGCGCTAACATTGAAGTGCTGACTTAAATTGTAATTTGGTTCAAAAGTCTTGATTTCTTGATGACAAACAAGCTTGTTTTTCGTAGTTAAATGTCTCTGCTTTATTAAGTATAGTTAACCTGTCATCTCCATCACAAAAGTTGACTGCCAGACATCCTTACAGCCTTTATCTTGAGATCTTTTCAAGTAGTTGTCATAACTGATTCCTTACTATTCTATACTGCTCAAAAAAAGAAACGCAACATTATTGCAGTGGTAATGGACACCAAATTTCAAACTTGTACCAACATTTTATTTTACGGAATTAATGTTTCAATCTTGGCATGAAGAAACTTTCAGACTTTAACAATGAAATGATGTTCATTAAATTTGGTTTGGATTTTTATTCTTTGCGACTGAGGCCTCCGTTTCAGTAAGGTGTATGGCCTCCTCTGGCCTCTATCAGAGAACGACATCTCCTTGACATGGATCCGATTAGCCGTTGGATCTGTTGTTGTGGGATGGCTGCCCACTCTTCCCGCAGTGCAAGAGACAACTGTCGGAGATTGGCTGGAGCCACGTCTCGCTGGCGGAGTCGTCATCGAGTTCATCCCAAAAGTGTTCTATGGGGTTCATGTTTGATGACATGGCTGGCCACGGAATGGTCTGAACGTTGTTGTCAGCGAGGAACTGGGTGGTGAGTTGTGCCACATGAGGTCGAGCATTATCCTGCTGAAAAATCGACCCTCGTGCAGCCAGAAGTGGAAGGAAGTGAGGACGAAGAATTTCAGCGACGTATCGTTGGGCATTCAGGCGTTCTTCAATTTGCACCAGGTCACTTCTTCCCATGAAGTTGATCGCCCCCCACATCAGTACACCTCCACCACCATGTGGAGGATCCTCATCAACGCTGTTCTGGGCGTAGCGCTCATGGACTCTGCGGTAAACTCTTCTCCGTCTATCGTGTCGCTGGAGCACAAAAAATTATTCATCACTAAACCAAACCCGTCTCCAGTCATTCCCAACGGTCCATTAACGATGCTGATTTGCCCACTGCAGTCGGTTCTGGCCATGTCTGTCCGTAAGAACAGGACCTCTGTAGGGTCTTCTAACCCAAAGACCAGAGTCGTGCAGCCGGTTCCTGGCCGTTTGATCTGAAATTTGACGAGCTGCTGACATTGACTGGACTGTGGAGGACGCAGATGCAAGTCGATTTCTGAGGTGACGCAGCCGTATGAAGCGGTCTTCGGCAGGAGTTGTGACTCTGGGTCTTCCACTGCGCGGCCGGTCTGCCACTGAGCCAGTTTCTTGAAATCGCCTCCAAAGGCGACTAATGGTGCTTCTAACCACATTAAATTGTCTGGCCACTAAACTTTGTGACTGTCCAGTCTGTAAACGTCCAATGATCATGATTCGTTGTTCTGTAGTGAGATGAGCCATACTTGCGCATTGAATTTTCAACTGAATTTATTTGAGGAGCGTCAATCTTTTATAGGCATTCAATAACATGGTCAGAGAGTTTTGTGTTCAGTAAGTTTCACGGGATTCTCATGAACCTGTCACGAGTTATTGTCAAAAATTTTGTTTTGACCTTGACATCTTTCATGACCTCACGAATCATGAGGTGAGTACAATTCAGGTAACCACGAGAAGTTAATGACCAGGTGGACACAGTCGTTAGGTTGACTGATGTCCAATCAGCGAATATCTTTTATAAAAGTAACACTGTCACAGTGTGATTAACACAGCTGTGGACTGGCGGTGCTCCGCTGGGGGCGGGTACATAATGTCAGTCGGGTGTGAGAGGTGTTCTCATACACTTAACTTAACAACACGAAACTGCGAGGTCAGCAGGTCAGGGGTGAATGCAAGGGGCGTTCTGATTGGGCAGTGAAGAAGTGGGAGGCAAGCGAGTGACGAGGTTTTGGTGATGATGGCCGACTCGTATTGTCGAATGCAAGAGGATATTTAGTTGTGAGAAGATAAGGCATTCGGTTATCTGAGATTTTCATCAATGTGTTACACTTTGCTAACTACATATATTGTTGTGATTTTGTGGTGATAATTATTTGAATACATTAGACAGAGTTGGGAACATTGCTAGTGTTCGTTATTATTTGAATGCGTTCCACTCCACCCCTCTGTCTCTCATGTGTAGTATTTTTGAGGACTAAGGCATATGTGTATTTAATACAAAATACCCTGTGTCAGGTGGGGAGCTCGTTTTTGGGTCCTCATGTTTGATTATCTTTGCACGTCAATGCAGCGCCAGGTCAGAAATCTATTTTAGTTCACATACACTGTAGGCCTGTTTTTCAGTCACGTAGTTCTCAGGTACTTTTTTTGAATAGTGAGTCACGGGTCACGGATTAGCGATACACAGTGAAGTGGTGGATTTATTATGAACAGTACGCTGTGTCAGTGCTAACAAAATGTCAGGGCGACATTGAGCACTCTTCTGGTTAAGAAAACGACGCGGTTGTCGGCCAACGTCTGCGGTGTGAACCAGGTTGTGGCAGGTTCGTTGACATTAATTTTGTTGTCTGCAGGGCGGAGAGGACGAAGATGTTGCTGCTAGTACAGGTTGGGCGAACAAGTTGATGGCAGCCTGGGTAGCATTCATTTCAGCGTCTGACTAGTCAAGACTAGAGGCCGCTGCAGCGCCGTTTGAAAGCCAACAGTGGGACAGTGTTGCCACTACACAGTGTTTACTGGCTCAGGAGACGACGTACCTGTAGAAATCAAGTGGGTGAGTCTTCTTGTGGAACGGGGTGCATGCCGAACACGGGAACTGGTGCATTACAGTATCAATATTTTACACACGGTCGTTACGGAGGTTGCCAGAAGCTGAACAGTACTAGATTTACGTTACGATCTTTGCCTTATACAAAACACTGCAGTCCATCATCATAAACTGTACTGAACTTTTTCTCACGTAGAAGGCTGCACTACACCTTTGCAAACGGTGGTATCTTTCATGAACTCGTGAGATGTTATTGGAGTGGAGCTGGCAAATCCTCGCCTTGTGCTGACGACGAGCTAGTATACAGTTGTGGTATAACTTTGATACGTGTGGTCTGACTTTTTGCTTGACATCCCTGTGATATTTCAGTGAAGACAAGGCACTATCTGGTGACAAGTGTGGACTTTGTGCCTTACTCAGGGGTCATCCTAATGGACAATATTTGTAACTTTACGTAACTTTGTAACGTGTCGTTCGTTGTGTGGACCATTGGATCATTAGTGACTAAAGTGCTGTAGATATCAACGTCATCATCAGGAACCCAGACCTGCGGAGATCATGAGTTTAATTGATTTATAGTTAATTTTTTTAAATGTAGTATTATTACGATTATTATATATTATTGGACAATTATTTTTCTTTTAGTACCTTTCTACTTTATAATATTATATAATTAGTAATCATTCTCCTGCGACCTCTTTTCCATTTGGTTGGTGAGTACGTCATCCAACTGGTGTGGTGTTGCAACATACTACCTTTGGTCACTTCATTGTCGATTGTAGGTTTTTGTTGTGTCTTCGTAGAAGTATAATTTTGGTGTCATTTGGTTGTTGTGTGGGTTAAGGATTTTCTCTTTTGCATTGCGGAAAGAGATTATGCTAAACTGTTCTTTAGGACTGTTGCTAGGTGAATTGTGTGCCGGAGCACGGGCACATAGAGCTGACCCTATTGGCTGCCCTGCATAATTCACGTTGCACATTTTAGTGTATTAGTGGTGCAGTTCGGGTTTGTTTGCACGGTGTCATATGTGTAATAGTGTCTCTTTGTCATGTTTAATTGGAGTATTCTCTTGTATTCTTCTTACTATCATGTACATATGTTAATTTCCCAAACTTTTGTTTTCATTTGTTAACAGCTACGGTTTATAATTAGACATCTGCTGCTGTCTGAGGATTTTTTTTTTCTTATTCTACCGTACTGTTGTGTTCGTTCGTGTAGTAAGGTCGTCTTGATCATCTTCATTATTGTCATCATTGTTTATATTTATGTTTGTTTTGTTTTAGTGAAGTGTATCTCAATTTCAATTCCAGTACCGATAGCATAAGAGTAGGTTGTGTATTTTTGCTTGTGTAGACGTAGTTATCTCGTTTGGTTGAGAATCACATGTATGTTTATGCCATTAATTATATATTGCAGTGGTGTTTAGTTTCACTGCTTAAATATTATGGGTGTCATGGGTACAGCAAATTATGCTGTTGAATAACTTCACACCATTATACTGAATACACCTATTTGAGTGGTACAGTCAGTATTTCTGACTAGGCATTACATATAATTTTTATTCTTTTTTTAGTACAATATCTGATAATTTTCCAGTGGGGAATACTAAAGGCATTTTTTTTTTGTACATTGAGTACTGCTCTAAGAAATTGTAATTTAATTACATTATATTACGATGGCTAGCCTCTTAGAATTTGTTGAGGTTGGTAAAGAGCTAGCATTAACAGGCCCTGCTCTACAAGAATGGGCAGAAAAAAAAATGGAAAGAAAAACAGGAAAATGATAGAATGGAACGGTGTGAGGAGAGAGAATTCCAGAAATTGAAGATTGAAGCTGATAAATTGAAGATAGAAGCAGAGAAAGAGATGAAGAAGATAGAAGCTGACAAATTGAAGATAGAAGCAGAGAAAGAGATGAAGAAGATAGAAGCTGACAAATTCAAGATAGAAGCAGAGAAAGAGTTGAAGAAAATTGAAGCTGACAGAGAAATAAATCTGAAGAAGCTAGATAATGAGTCCAGGAAGCAGGATTCAGGTGGGAAAGAATTCTCACGTCCCTATAGACTACGGTTACCCAATTTTAATCAAGATTTGGACAGTATGGACGTGTATTTGGAACGTTTTGAAGCAGAAGTTTTGGCTTGGAAGATAAAGAAGGAGGAATGGCCTGTTCTGCTGGGAAATTTGCTTTCAGGATCTGCGTTAGAAAATGTGTATAGTATCCCTTTAACTGATAGAGCAAATTATGACATAGTCAAGGAGAGGTTGTTAAGGAAATTTCGTCTAACGGCGGAAGGGTATCGGGCTCGTTTCCGAGACGTGAGACCAAGCGTCAATCAGGATTTTGAGGATTTTATTGCAAAAATTACTCAGCTATTAAATCGATGGATTGAGATGGAAGGTATTACTAAAGACTTTGATGGGCTTTTTGACCTTATGTTACGGGACAAGGTATTGTCATCGTGTTCATCTGAGCTTATTGCGTTTTTCCAGGAACGCAAGCCCAAAAACATCGGTACGATGTCAGAATTAGGACACCAATATGTGACCGCGCATCCAGGAAAGGTCATACACAGGGAGAGTATCTCTGAGACTTTCTCAGCGAGTATAGGAAAGATTACTAGAAAACCTTACAATCAACATAGATCTAAGAGTGCCGATAGATTTGGCCTCAGAAGATTTAATTATGATAGACCCTACTTTCGGGGAGACAGATCTCCTGCACGGTATGACAATTATCGGGACCATAGATCACCGAGGAAGAAATTTAACTATCAATCTGATAGAAATCAATACAGATATACTGGAGACAGACAGGATAGGTACCCGCGGAATCAGATCCAGATAGATGCGCCAAACGAGCAGGAACAAAAAAGATTTCGCAAAAGCTCACCTTACCAAAGAAACAAATCCTTTGAGAAAAAGGAGTCAGACCGAGTAGTCAGACACTCTCCAAACAATAGTCCGAAAAAGGATAGCAATACTCAGCTACACTGTAGTCTTTGTAATGGAACAGGACATTTGGCAAAGGTCTGTGCTAATAATTCAGAACGAGCGAATTCGGCTTGCATATTAGAAACCTTTAACAATGAGAATTGCGAAGGGTGTAGGCCATTATTTGAACCAGACGGTAAGCCTATGCTTATCTGTGGTCACACTCTGCCTTGTCTCTCTTCTCTTGAAGAAAATGGTCATTTGGAATTGCATCCAGGATTTGTGCAAAAGCAGGAAGTGTCTGTGTTGAGAGACACGGGCTGCACAACTATAGGAGTGCGTAGATCCTGCATTGACGACTCATGCTTGATAGGTAAGACAGCAAGATGTGTCACTTTCGGGGGTAACATTGAGTATTACCCTCTTGCCATTATTGAGGTGGACACACCCTTCATATCTGGTAGAGTACAGGCCTGTGTACTCGAAGCATCGATAGCGGATTTGATTGTTGGTAATGTGCAAGGTGTGCAGGAATGTACTCAGATGGACATTAGGAAATGGAGGGACAATCGTGTGCTTAGGGCCAATGCGGTGATTACTAGGGCGCAGTCAAAGGCAGATGACGCATTAGAAGCGACGCATCATGAAGCTAAGACATCGGAATTGGTCACTGGAAGTCAGGATACACAGGTGTCGGACTTTATCCAGCACCAACGGTCAGACGGATCATTGCGTAAATTGTACAACTTTGCCGAGAGAGGTGATGTAAAGTGCACGAAGTTGGCCAGACATTGGTTCGAGCTCAAGAATAATGTTCTCACGAGGTGTTTCGCTAAGGAGTACAAACTCAGCGCCAAGTGGTGGTACCGTGTAATTTAAGAGCAAAAGTGTTAGAGGTTGCACATGACTCCCCTTTCGCGGGGCATATGGGGGTGGCTCGAACGCGCCAGAGGGTGCTGTCACAATTCTATTGGCCATTGTTTAGCAAGGACATTAAACTATATTGTAGGTCCTGTAAGATATGCCAACAGATGAGGCATAAAGGCAGAACTCCCAAAGCTCCAGTGCAGGTTACGGACTTGTCAGTACGACCTTTCCAGAAAGTAGCGATTGATATTATAGGCCCCCTCTCGGTCACTTCAGACAGGGGATATCGTTTCATTTTAACGATGGTAGATTTGTGCACCAGGTGGCCGGAGGCGGTGCCGATGAAGAGTATTACTTCACAAGCAGTCGCAGAGGCTTTGCAGATGTTGTTTTGCAGGTTTGGTTTTCCGGAAGAGATATTATCGGATAGGGGCCGTCAGTTCATTTCGAAGGAGATGTCAGAAATCACTGGGCTGTTGGGTATTGCCCAAACATTCACGAGTCCATATCACCCTCAGTCAAACGGAGTTTGCGAGCATTTTAACGGTGCGTTAAAACACATGCTGGCAAAAGTGACCGCAGAATTTCCACAAGAATGGGATAGGTTACTCCCAGCGGTCCTGTTTGCCTATAGGGAGGCTCCCCAAGAGAGTACAGGATTTTCCCCTTTCGAATTATTGTATGGGGCAAACCCAAGGGGGCCGATGCACATATTGAAGGATTTATTAACTGGAAAATGTGCAAATAGCACCTCAGTTACGAGTTATGAGTATGTAGTGAGCCTCAGAGAACGTATTGTAAAATCTTGTTTGGTGGCACGTGATTGTTTGGCGGGGTCGTTAGCACGGTATCGGAAGTACGCAAATCGAAACTCCAAGCTAGTATCCCTGATTCCAGGTGAGGAAGTTTGGCTACTTTTACCAGCTAAAGAGGATCGCTTGAGCATTACGTGGCAAGGACCATTCAAGGTGGTTAAAAAAATGACAGATGTCGATTACCTGATTTCGGTCCGAAATAAGGAAAAGGTATTTCATGTGAATATGCTGAGGCCATATGTAGAACGACCTGAGTCATTGAAAGCAGTCACAAGGGCAGCACATACTGAAGCAACAGTGGCATGTACGGCAGTCATTGATGACACGGGAGATGAAAAAGGTGAAGGGAATATCCAGTTATCCCTCGTACCCCTGGTTCCTTCGGAGTCATGGAATATGGTGCGAATCGGGGATGACCTAACAGTAGAACAAAAGTCGGAAGTACAGATTATATTAGCGGAGTTTAAGGATGTCCTCACAGATCTGCCAGGACGGACAGACCTGATTTCTCATGATATCACTCTGACATGTGATCAGCCTATTAGGGTAAAACCGTATCCATTGCCCATGCATTTCAAATCAGCTGTCGAGAAAGAAATTGGTGACATGCAACGACTGGGGATCATTTCTCCGTCTGATTCACCATATTCTTTTCCAATGGTTGTGGTTCGCAAGAAGAATGGATCTCTTCGTATATGTATTGACTTTCGGAGATTGAACAGCATCACCGTCATTGATGCTGAACCAATACCTAATCAGGAAGATCTGTTAACACAACTCACTCACGCTACATATTTCAGCAAACTCGATCTGTCTAGAGGCTATTGGCAGGTACCCCTCGCGGCGGCTGCGAAACCTCTTGCAGCATTTAGCACCCCCAAAGGATTGTTTCAGTTCAATGTCATGTGCTTTGGCTTAGTGAACGTGCCCGCCACATTTGTGAGGATGATGAGAAGATTGTTAGGACATCGATCGGATATTATTACATATATCAACGATATATGTTTGTTTCATGAGTCATGGGAGGATCACATGAGGGGGTTGTCTTCCCTATTGCGGTGTCTAAGGCAGCATAATTTAATGGCACGGCCGAGTAAAGTTTGCATAGGGTTTAAAGAGTTAAGTTTCTTAGGACATACTGTAGGTCATAAGCACCTGAAACCGGAAGATGTAACAGTTACAAAGATTTTACGGTTGCAGACACCTAAAACAAAAAAGCAAGTGAAAAGTCTAATCGGGCTTGTGAATTTTTATCACAAGTTCATCCCTCAGTTCTCTTCCATTGCAGCTACACTTACCTCGCTAACGAGTAAGGGGATGCCAAATAGGGTCGTGTGGACACAAGAGTGCGAGATAGCCTTATCTAGAATCAAGAGGGTGTTCTCTAGGAAACCCATCTTACTGATGCCAGATTTACGCAAACCCTTTGTTTTGCGGACAGACGCATCTTCTGTAGGAATTGGAGCTTGTTTAATGCAAGACCACCAGAGTACCTTACATCCAGTGATGTATGTGAGTCGGAAGCTGTTGCCGGCTGAGACTAGGTACTCCACGATTGAAAGGGAGTGCTTGGCAATTGTGTGGGCAGTTTCAAAGTTGTCCCGATATTTGATAGGTGCACATTTTGTATTACAGACAGACCATCGACCACTCTCATTTTTACAGTCGTCGAAATCGACAAGCTCAAAATTAACTCGTTGGGCTCTCCTACTGCAGCAGTACAAATTTACTGTTTTACCCCTAGAGGGTAAGCTCAACGTTGTAGCTGACACTCTGTCTCGTTTATAGAATGATGGTTTTTTTTCTTGGGTTTTCCCCCACACGATGTTTAAGTGAGTATGCAAGATATGTGAAGACAAGAAGGATATGAATGTATACTTGGCTCAAAAGCCGGATGTTGGGTGTTTGGAGTGCGCACAGCCGCCTTCCAAAAGGGGGGGGGAGGGAGAGTAGATGTCACAGTGTGATTAACACAGCTGTGGACTGGCGATGCTCCGCTGGGGGCGGGTACATAATGTCAGTCGGGTGTGAGAGGTGTTCTCATACACTTAACTTAACAACACGAAACTGCGAGGTCAGCAGGTCAGGGGTGAATGCAAGGGGCGTTCTGATTGGGCAGTGAAGAAGGGGGAGGCAAGCGAGTGACGAGGTTTTGGTGATGATGGCCGACTCGTATTGTCGAATGCAAGAGGATATTTAGTTGTGAGAAGATAAGGCATTCGGTTATCTGAGATTTTCATCAATGTGTTACACTTTGCTAACTACATATATTGTTGTGATTTTGTGGTGATAATTATTTGAATACATTAGACAGAGTTGGGAACATTGCTAGTGTTCGTTATTATTTGAATGCGTTCCACTCCACCCCTCTGTCTCTCATGTGTAGTATTTTTGAGGACTAAGGCATATGTGTATTTAATACAAAATACCCTGTGTCAAACACCAAAAAAGTTGCGTTTCTTTTTTTTGAACAGTATATTTATTCTCATATAATATCTTTCTCCCTCTCCTTACATCTTTTGTTTTTGATCTGTCCCTTTTACATGTTTGTTTAATCGACACAGTTTATGATATTCTCAGTTATAACACCTCAATACTTCTTACTAAGATAAGTTTCTTGTATTGCCATCTACTTTATTATTTTTTTTATTCCAGTATACTCGTGATATCACTGGAGCACAGCAGCCAATTCAAGAGTGTCCAGTGTTGCTAAAGAATCGCAAGACATTTTAGAGAATACTTGTTGTGACAAACATATCCTGGGACACAAACAAATTATAGAGAACTCTTTTCATAGCCTTATAACAGGAGGTCAACTGAACATCAAATGGATTGGGACGAGTGTTTTTGCCATTTTACAACTGTATCTGACAAATATATATATATATGATATATATATATATATATATTATGATCAATATATCTTATAAATATATTTTATCGCAAGCATGTCCTCAATAAATATAATTCAAGCCACTAATTGACACAAACTTACTCAAAAAAAAATGTTGTGAATGTAGCTAATGCAGTGATAACATTTCACATAAGAAAAGTAAAGTGGTCAGTGATATCCATGTTATTTTGCCTTCATTCCTGAATTACTGCTTTAATTTTAGTTATTTTGACTTTAATAGTTTGCACCTTTTTATCATTTTGACGATGTTATCGATTCAATTTGTATTATCTTAACTTGTATAGTTTACACCGTTTGATTCTGATGACAGTGTCGGCGTAGATAGCAGTCATTTTCCTGCACTAGCCTTCCTGATCAAAGCTTCATCATACTAGCGGATAGATACTTTTAGTCCTTTTCAGGGCTCAGTATGTATCAGAGCTGCAAGTTCTAGCAGGCCGTTTGAGGACTAGCTCTGATTAGGGATTCGCCATGCTTGCTGTTAGACATTATGGTCCTTTTCAGGGCTTAGTATTTACCAACACTGTACTGTATTTCATAGAGTTTACTATTGTTTAAATTGCAATTGGGCTCCGCTATAACCCACGGACTTCAGTCTATGTTGAAAGGTGCATGCCATGCTACAAGGAATTTTTTTTTTTTTAATTCAGTCATCTGTTTTTAGTTTTACGAAATAGTTTAAAAAATGAATAACTGTGCTGTGTGTCTCTAACATAAATCAATTTTTAAACAGACTCATAATTTTAACTTTTGAGAATGTTTTCTTCTTCTGTTTTAGTTTTTGTTTTTAATGTTAAATTAAAGTTTTTAAATATCCCTGTGAGTTGACGAATTTATTTGCTCCGTGAAAGGTAAAAGGTGGAAGAGAATGAAAAAGAATAAATTGACACACAGGAGAAAGATTCTGTCCTCAAGACATGAAGCAGAAAGTTCACACTATACTTATTTCGGGTCACGTAAAGCACATATGGCCATAACCCAAACCATTCCAGGAAAAACTCTATGGGGATACACATAGCCTCAAGCTGACTACTACTTTCTTTGAAAATATTCAAGAAGACGTCTGAGAGTGTACGTGGAAGAAGAAGACGAATTTCCCGTCATTTCGTGATAAGTTATATTGTAGATTATATTTATAACGTTTACAACTTTGAATAAATGACAACATGGGTACAGATGTAAACAGTAAACATGTAAGTGACAAATATTACAACAGTTATGTTTGTTGACTACAGGACAATGCAAAATTCAGATTTCAGTTAACTCTTTGACTCCGGAACAACGCTCAGAGCGTTGGTCAGATTTGACACCCGTGCCAAAACAACTCTCAGAGCGTTGTTTTTAGTCTAACACGAATTAAAATTACGGCACAGGATGGAAAATAATTGCGGAGTCAAAGAGTTAATTTTTGTTCAGTGCGTTACAAAACTATTTACAATGATGAATGCAGATACTGAAATTGGTAACAGTATGCGTTTGGAAACAGTTGAAGCATCATTCTTAAGATATATTTAACTTTTAACCGTCACTTTTTATACATTATTTACTTTTATACATTATTTACCTCTCTAGTTCTGATGCATCTTTCATAATATAGTATATAGTAACCCTTTAAGTCATAATTGACTATGGGAATGCGCATATGAAGTGATAGTCCTCAGCATTTTTTTTTTCGCCTGGTATGCCTTTTGGAGTTTTTTTTCTCGTCTGCCTGTTGTGAGAGCTTCTTCTCGCCCAGTCCGAGGTTGCGCCATAGTGAGTATAGCCAACTGGGGCAATCGGCAGCTTCATTCTTCCAGGTCTATCTATCTCATTCAAGTGCTACAAAGCTCACTGACTATGTAAAAGGTAACAGCATTGCTGCAGTTGTCAAGTGTGAAACATTAGCTCTACACACACACACACACACACACACGCACGCACGCACGCACGCACGCACACACACCCACACACAAAATGATTGTGTAATTATTCTGGGATATTGAGAAGTTTTGAAGCTGAACAAGAAACTACCCCAAATGTAATAATAATGAGTACTGGAGAAAGAAGAGGACAGAATGAGTTGGAAATAAATAAACAAAACATAAGAATGAAAAATAAGTTAAAAAACGAGGGAAGTGGGATCGACGGAGAAAAAGGATACGAGTGAAAAGGGTCACCTCAGATAACGGAGTGTATGGTGTTAAGACCGCCTGGTTTGAGATACTCCATACGGTGAATGAGACGTAGCTCAAGCTGGACTCGGCTGGCAGTATCAGAGGCGCAGGATCTGATCGCAGTGACCTGGATATCGATGGGACCCTGGTGGTCAGGACCATTAAAGTAAATGGCCACTGGTGTGGATTTTTGCCAGGAGATGTCATAAAGTTGCTGGCTGAATCTGTCCCCAAGTCTTTTACCTGTTTGGCCAATATAGGTTTTACTGCAACGTTTGCATATGATTGCAGAAATGACACTGCGTGAGCCGAATGTGAAGCTATTGGTGGTGATGAGCGTGGCCTCAGGAAAAGACACCTTGTGGGTTTGGATGACATTCTTGCACGTCGTGCATCGTCTCCGACCACAAGGGTAGTGTGCCAAAGTGACTGGCAATCTTAGTTGGCAGACAGCTGTGAACAAGAATATCCCTCAGGTTCTTGTCTTTAAGCCACCAAAAGTGCCTCACTGAAAACTTACCAGGTCCCATAATCTGCATTGAGAATAGGTAAGTGGACGAAAATGATCTTTTGGTCTTCAGCGCTGTGAGGAAGTCACGGATTGCCCCCCCCCCTTCCCCCCCCCCGATATCTCTGCAGTAGTGATCCACCAGTGGCCTAAACTCAGTAGTATCTAATTTGGGTCTTCGAAGGTGTCTACCTTCGCACAAGGTTACTCTTGGCAGAGTTGTAGATAGAAGGATGACGACGCTTCTGTCTCAAGGGAGTTGCCACAAGATGTTTTCAGAAGTCAAAAACAATGCTGTATAGGGCAGAGCTCTATTAACTCATATCTGATCCGTTGTCTTTTGTAAAGAATGTTAAGCAATGTTTTTAGCCCGTTCAAGCCCCCAGATGGTGTAAATCCAGCGAAATTCTTTCATAAGTATTCGCTCTATAGATGTAAATATATGTCTAGATGTATATATATTAAAGAGTCGCGCTCATACGTTTGCTTTTATACCTATAATAACTGAATCAACTATGATTGTTTTGTTTAAAATAACATGTTAAAAATTTAATAATCAATTAGTCTTAACAGGTAACAATAGCGATGGAATGATGGTGAATTTTAGATGTAAATAAAATTGTTTTCATTGAGACTTGGTTTAAGGATTTTTTTTTAAATTGTCCTTTTGCTGTTTCCTTAATAAACTTAGCTGGTCTAAGTCAGTCCTCCAGCCGTGGTTTCGTCAATTCTTTTGTGATGAGGGCGCAGCTTCACACAACTTATCCAATTTAGGCGGATAGTGCTGATTCCTTGTTTTAACTCACAACTAGTGATGTCGAAACTTTAGTCTTGAAGCTTCGTACCACGAACAGTCTGATAGCTTGTTTCCACGAACTTAAGACAAAATAAAAAGTACAAATGCCTCTGCTAAGTACTTTTGTGGGCTGAAAATTAACAGGCGCATTGTCTCGCTGTCCAGCCACCAATGTTAGCCTCTCTGAATAATTATTCTCCCTGAGTATACACATTCTAATTCGGGGAATATGATGGGCAATGACTAAAACCCACAAAAGCCAGATCCAAACATCAGAAATGAGGTATCTGAGGAAGGTTGTTGAAGTAACAAGAAGAGACATGGTACACACCAGACGATACGTCAAGGCCTAAAAACCCAACCCCTGCAGACCCAAGTAGATCAGTCCCAACTGCGATGGTTTGGCCATGTCTGCAGAATGGGAGTAGATCGGCTACCATAGCAAGCATGGGAAATTAAGAGGCAGGGATCCAGACGTCCAGGTCGACCCAAAGTCAGCTGGGAGGACAATTTTAGACAATCTTTGAAGGACCGAGGACTAGAATGGAACCAAGCCAAGAGGAAGACAGCAAAAAGAATAGTATGGCGCTCTCTCTTACGAACGTTCTACACCTCACGGTAGAAGAGGAACGACGAAGTAAGTAAGGAATATGATAATAAATCATCGTAATTCTTTTTACTTTAATGGAGAAAATGTGTCTGGACATCGTGAAGACAATGGCTTGCATGAATTACAAATAACACGGTACATATATCTGACAAAATGATATTATACACGTAAGGCACAAGTGACGTAATCATCACTCATCACTGCTCCATTCGGAGTCTGGAGTTACTGCTGCTTTCGCGTTTCTGAGCGAATTAGCATAAAACAAACACCAGCGCTTGCTGTAGGGGTTTATTGTTGCGTGGGTAGTTTTACTGGTATTGGAGGGTCCTTCGTTCGATTATTATCTTGGAACAAGGGTCAACGTTATATTGATTCATCATTTGTTGAATGTCCAAGAATACACTCGTTCCCTTCGGAGCTCAACAATATATATACATATTTTTCTTATCAGAAGAGTTCTTCATTTGCATAATCAACAACATTGGCAAATGCAGCAAATAGCTGTAACGTATCGATGTGATAAAGTCCTCAATTCAGAGTCCATGAATTTATTTACAGTTCACACACAAGACATTCACGTAGGTATAGATTCATATATAGTCATTAGAAATTACATGCATAGTATTCATGTCCGTCCGTGTCAAAACAATATGTCAGAAGAACATCGTGGCTATATACGTGCGCTGTTGTAGTCAACAGCCAGAAATGAGCACATGAGTTCTTGACAGCTACAATTTGAATCATAATGCGATTCTCCTTCCATCATTTAGTTAATTTAATTAATCTCATGCTTATATTAATAACCGAACTGATCCTGAGTTCTACATCGATTTATATATATAATATAGGCTATATACTCAGCCTTTTTCCCTTGGAAGAAATACAAGACACGACCTTCTTGCTTGACGGATAGCGTAACAAGGGCCATGTAACTAAGTCACCCAGCGTGACCTTCCCAACGCGAATGCGTCATAATCTCCGCATATATTTCGCGTTCAGTATACCGTAAAATATCGACATATTCTATAAATGTTAATGACCCCTAACGTTGCGCATGGCTAAACCCCAGCAGACGCCGTCATTTAAAATAACACCGTAACAGATTTCCTGTCAGACGGGTGGGGGGGGGGGGGGGGGGTGGGGGGGGGGGGGGGGGGGGGGGGGGGGGGGGGGGGGGGGGGGGGGGGGAATCTATTAGATAGATTTTTTTTTTGAATAATATTAATCAAATTATCAAAAATTTAACAAAACCCGACGTATGACCTACGATGTTCTATCTAGAACAGTGTCGTGGTCATGTCAGTAATATCTTATAATAAAATCAACGTCATATCATACATATAACTTATATTAAACAAGGAAATGTCACTGTCACTAACTAATTAACTAATTAATTTGTTGTATGTATCGACTAACTAATAATGTGAGGTGTTATTAAAATTATTCTAACTAACTAAAATTAAAATAATTAATTATAGTATGTACGTATGGTACTAACTAATTACTATCTAATTGAAGAAAATGAGAAATAGTATAAGAGAGTAAAAGAAATAAAAATTTAGAAGTACGGAGAATTAAAACCAAATATTAAAGTATATATTAAATTAGAATGCGTGTGAAAATGAAGTGTAAGGATAGATACCTAATTAAATTAACGCAATCAGAAGAAAAGAACAGAAAAAATTCATACATTTTAACTATAAATATGAGATGTCATAATGTAATATCTATTACCTTAATAATTACACTAATTAAAAGGTTTCATTGGTGTGATATTATTTTGTTTCATCTTTTCTTTGTATATTTTATTTTTTTTATTTCATCACACTTTAACTTTATTTTATTATATATTAATTTAATAACTAGAAAATTTAACAATATCGGACATGAAGATCCAATCGTTGTTATATCCTGTTGACTTGTATGAAAGTTCATTAAGACACAAGGTTCATATTATCGAATTATGATATGATTATCCAATCATCGTTAGTTCCTTTATTAAAACTTTGAATGTAATTGAATCAGTCATCACAGTATATGTCCATTCTACATCAGAGATTGTTCGTTCTTTAACGGTTTTCAATCGAAATGAGTGATACGCAAAGTGGAAGTGAAGTCCAAATTTTCAAACGATCCGTAAAACTTGATATTTTGATCACGATAGTTTATTTCGAAATGTCCTTATTTAAGAAGGAAGTCCAAATGAAGTGTTGTATATTCTGACGTGGCATTGATACAGTTCATTGCAAATGTAATGCTTGATTAGTCAGAAAATTTGAAATAGTAATATTCATTCAGAATCCGTAGGATGTCTGGACAACGTATCGGCTATGACGTTCTCAGTTCCTGGTATTGACTGTATTTCGAATTCGTAAGGTTGCAACGTAATAGCAAAGCGTGCAAGTTTAGCACTTTTATGGTTTGAACGACGTAATGCTGCTACAGATTTCTGATCAGTCTGGATCAAAAATGGAGATCCCAGCAGAAATTTTTCTAACTTGGTAATTGCCCAGATTACGGAGAGCAATTCTCGGTCTACAGTCGAGTATCTAGTCTCCGGAGGTTTCAGCTTGCGTGAGATGTAAAGTACAGGGTGAAGGACTTCATCATGATATTGGAGTAGACAAGCCCCGAGTCCGTAATTACTCGCATCTGTACGTAGAACAAACTTTTTAGAAGCATCTGGTAATCTTAAAACAGGTGGGCATGAAAATATGTTTAAGATAGTGCGAAAAGTTTTGTCACATTCGTCTGTCCAATTTATCTTTACTGGCATGTTCTTCTTTAGTAACGATGACAGGACAGCCGTGATGGATGATAGGTAAATCTATGCTGTATGGGGCTGAGCATAGTTGACACATTTAAACAACTTACTGTCTCTTGTAGGCATGGTTAAAAAAAAACAAATAAGACAGAAAACATGTGTACAAATTTAAAGATGTGAAGAATCAAAAATGTTTTTTCGAGAAGAAAAAAAAAAATCTATAAATCAATCTATATTAGGATAGATGATTAAGAAAGTCAAGAAATGATGACTGACAATGCTGAGTCATCAAAGATGTGACGAATATGGTTACAGTACCCTGTTATCTGCGTGACGCAGAATCAGGTACTAATTTCAATCTCAAAGAATGGTGGTGAAAATAAACACCATTATCACGCTCGATCACCATCCGAGCATCTTTGTTGTTACGAAATGTAACCATAGCTTCACCATACCTGTCATTGGTAGGTGACAACAACTGTACAAACATAACGTCTGCCGTGTTATTAAAGAAATTACTAAGTGCCTGCCATCTGGTACCTTGTGGCAGATTGCGCACTAACACGGTGCGAGAATATGCAACCTTCCCAATGTAAGTGGGATCAGTGTCACTAACGTGATAAATAGTTCTTCTATTTAATCTTTTGGATCTGGTAGTCTTTTGAGATGATGTCTCATAGTGATTGACATATTTATTTGTCCTAATTTTATTAGTTAAGTTCATAAGAACTCCACCATCATTACCCTTGTTCGGTGCATCTTTTCTTTTCCCGTTTTCAACAATTTTATTCAGATCACTGTTAATATGATCCTGTCGCCAACATCTATCTTCCGACTTGGCGGCACTCTTTCGAGAAAAGGCATATCTGCCTCGAAATGATTTTCTAATTTTCTTAGGATGGGCTGGTATTTTAGTATCATTTTTATCATGTAGGAGAGTCTTATCCTTTTCCTCATCGATTTCCAGAATCGTACTGAGACTGAAATTAGAGAAAACTGTGCCACGTGTATTCATTTTGTTGGCCCGTAATGTAGCCATTGCAATGACAGCGTTAGCATTGCAATAAGATTGCACATTATTTAATTCCCATTCCTCAATTTCCTGTGGGGAACAATCCTTACTACCATGGATGCGTCCCAACATCAGATCTGCAATTGGATTCTGAAGCATGCATACCTTCACGTTCCCTGTGAAAAAAGGTGTTTTAACATGGATAATAGCTGTGGGGTAAAACTCAATAGTTCCCCCAAAAGTCATGCAACGGACATATTCCCCCGTTGCACAGCTAGGATGTACAAGCGACTGTCGCACTCCAATGGTCGTGGACCCCGAGTCTCTCAATACAGAAACTATAGAACCGTTCACTATCCCTCTGTTAAAAATCAGAGAGCCTGTTCCATCATTGGCTGCAAGACCTACTTCTGGTGGAATGTGTCCGCAGTTTAGCACTGTCTCCTTTGCCTTCTGAAAAATAAGATTGCATTGTGGGCAACTATTCGCCACGTTATAATTAATAGCAAAGCATGCAGCAGAAGAATTCATTGTATTATCGTTAGGTGGAACCTGAACCTTAGGGGTGATATCATTTGTAACTGCTGCCCCGGTATTATGGTTATAATGTGAAGATCCACGAGAATGAGAACGATTACGAGAATAATTAGTTGAATTATCCCGTTGTCGTCTATTGTAATTGTTATCTCGATGTCTCGAGTTATAATTATCGATATTCTTCCAATTGTTACCATTATTATATTGATATGACCGATTATAACTTGAGTTACGTGGATTACTGTTGTATCTTGACTGAGGTGAATAATTTCTGTTTTGTTGTCTTCCTCTATTAAAGTTATTGTTAAAGTTATTCTGTCCCTTATGAAAATTAATGTCATAGTTTCCTTTGAATCTACCTCTGTCTACACTGTGTGTTCTTGGTTTGTTATTACTATGATATGCCATATTGGAGGCTACAGGAAGTGGTTCTCTTATCAACGAGCCAGAAATATTAGCATTCGGATGAGCTGTGCAGTAATTTAAAGAAATTTTTTCTAACTCATCAATAGATTCTGGTTTTCTTTCTTGCAGATAAGCAAAGAATGGTGGGCTGACAGAAGATAAAACTTTATCCCTCAATAACAAATCGACTAACTTGTCGTAAGATTTGTTGACACCTGCCAGTTCAACCCATCTGTTAAAAGTATTGCGTATGTTAGCAATAAATCCCGTAAAATCTGTATTATTATCTGGCAATAAACTTTTTAAACGTAATCTACATGCCTCTTCGTTCAAATGGAACCGACGTAATAACAAATTCTTAATGGCCTCATAGTCTGTGGCTAATGTAGGATCAATATTTTGTGCTGCACTTGCAGGTTCGCCATCCAGAAATTCCTTAAGTTTAAGTGCCCATGCAGTTTTGTCAAGGTTATTGACCTTACATATATCCTCAAAGCGCGCCAGCCATGATGATAGGTCATCCGCGTGTAATTTGAACGGTGGTAGCTTAAAGTAATAATTGCCCTTAAGTCGGTTGGAAGAAGATCCCGATTGAGCATTATCATTTTGGCTTGCTGCAGCACTCTGCGAATTAAGTTTTGCTGTTTCCAATTTAAGCCGTTGCAATTCCATTTCTTGCTGCAGTATAATTTCCTGTCGTTTCAATTTATTCTCTTCTTCAATCCGTAGGATTTCATCTCTTGCCACCTTTCTTTCTTCCTCTTCCTTAGCAATAGCTTTCTTTTCAGCCTCTTTTCTTTCAAGTTCTTCCATCTCTGCCTTAGCAATAGCTTTCCTTTCAGCCTCTTCTGCCTTATGGTTCGCAAGTTGTTGTTCCGCAAATTCAAGGAGTGCATCTCCTTTTTTGTTACAGTCTTTTCCAATTTTAATGAAATGATCCAAGGTAAGCATTCTTGAAGTTGAATTATTTAAGTATTCAATTACTTATGTCTTGTAATCACCACTGGAATATATGTCGATAATTCTAATTACTCGACGAGTGAATAATCAATATACGAAATTGCAATATTCCTGTACTGTTATTTATAAGTTCCACAAATCTATAATATTTTGTAAAAATATAATATATACCAACTAATATCTATCATAAATAGTTAAGATAGTTAGTTATATAAGGTGCTGAAATTATATCATGCACTTAATATTAATATTCAATAATTATGAGTATTATTCCTAAATAATTAGGTTATTTAATCTTAATTGCCACTAAGTTCTCAATGTAGTACTGAGAAAGTGTACTAATTAACATTAAATATGTCTTAATATGTTATAAAGTTATAATAATTAAGCATAGTATATTATGCCATAATCATGAGCAATAAAATGCATTGCCCATTTCTTGGACCATCACTGCAAATTGGTGCAAAGTCCCTAATTCCTCTTTAAAACTCATAAAAATTTAATCATATTCATCTACACTATTATTAATGAAGAAATTATAGCATTAATATTAAATTATAGAAGGATGAAATGAAGACAAACAATACAATGTGTTAACCAAGGATTACAGAACAGTATTACCATACGACAAGACATTTTCACAATAAAAAAAATGCATTTACAACTAAGTTGACTAGACCGGAAGTGAGAATTAGAGAATGAACTGAATAGATAATTAACCTGCGTACACAAAAATTAGTGACTTATACATGGACTCATTAACGGTTGTACAACAAAAATATAAACTGAAAGATAGTAAGGTCAGAAAAAACACGATAGATTACCAACATTGTTACAAAACTGAATAAAAATTAGAACCAAATACACTAGAATACCACAGTTATAACACGACTATACAACTAACATGCAAGGTGAATTAATGCAAGACCGAACGACACGATCACCGATATCCGACGCGTTCTTCGCGAAATGCTATTAATTCACGGCCTTAAGAAACATTCAGAATGAATATCGGCATCCTTAGAGCCACGTTATTCATTCCAAACCGCCGCCCATCCATACCCGCTACATGTAAAAGACAGAAACAATATTTAACATGGCTACGAAAATGAAGAACATGGCATTATTGGACAAATAGGATTAACTTATTGTAACCTTCAAATAAGTTACTTATCTTTTTGCCTCGATAGATTCATACAATGCTTGCTTCGCCAACGGACAGTAGGACCTATATTTCATGCTCATGTTGATTGAATCTATTTTCCAATGTTCGATTAAGCGTTTATAGATAATCTTCTTCAAAGACCTTGAAAGGCGGCTGCCATCACTACAGCTGATTCATCCTGTTGTCAAGGGGGTGTGACGTCATCGGTGTAGATACAAAAAGTGTTCATTTCGCTCGAAGGAAAATTATTTCTTTCAACTCGATAATCTTTGAGTATTTTTTTACAATGAAATTCCAGTTCCGCACCACACTGGCCACCACTGTTGCGTGTGTAGTTTTACTGGTATTGGAGGGTCCTTCGTTCGATTATTATCTTGGAACAAGGGTCAACGTTATATTGATTCATCATTTGTTGAATGTCCAAGAATACACTCGTTCCCTTCGGAGCTCAACAATATATATACATATTTTTCTTATCAGAAGAGTTCTTCATTTGCATAATCAACAACATTGGCAAATGCAGCAAATAGCTGTAACGTATCGATGTGATAAAGTCCTCAATTCAGAGTCCATGAATTTATTTACAGTTCACACACAAGACATTCACGTAGGTATAGATTCATATATAGTCATTAGAAATTACATGCATAGTATTCATGTCCGTCCGTGTCAAAACAATATGTCAGAAGAACATCGTGGCTATATACGTGCGCTGTTGTAGTCAACAGCCAGAAATGAGCACATGAGTTCTTGACAGCTACAATTTGAATCATAATGCGATTCTCCTTCCATCATTTAGTTAATTTAATTAATCTCATACTTACATTAATAACCGAACTGATCCTGAGTTCTACATCGATTTATATATATAATATAGGCTATATACTCAGCCTTTTTCCCTTGGAAGAAATACAAGACACGACCTTCTTGCTTGACGGATAGCGTAACAAGGGCCATGTAACTAAGTCACCCAGCGTGACCTTCCCAACGCGAATGCGTCATAATCTCCGCATATATTTCGCGTTCAGTATACCGTAAAATATCGACATACTCTATAAATGTTAATGACCCCTAACGTTGCGCATGGCTAAACCCCAGCAGACGCCGTCATTTAAAATAACACCGTAACATTTATAAAGATACTATTTTCATATGTTGAGGTTGCCAGCCTCATGGATAACCACTTAGCAAGAAAACATGTCAAATTGACATTTGTAAATTAAATGTTTTCACTTACCCCAAAGCAACTTTTGGGAACACAATCTCCTGACACACTTAGAATGGACACAGCACGTTGATGCTTTCGAATCACTTGGTCTGGGAAATATTAGTATTCCTCTTATGGCGGGTGATCTGATTCCTTAGGTCTCCAGTCTTTGTATTAAAAAAATGCGAGTTTACTTTTAAGTTTTGCAGTTGCCCAAAGACTCTGCCCTGGTCCTTTAAGTTTCAAATCTTTGTATTAAAAAATTTGCGGTTTACTTTTAAGTTTCAATGTTGCCCAAATACTTCGATCTGTCACTTATAATTTTGGAATTCTTTGTCCGATTATTCTTTCACTCCTGGGGGTTGCTAATTTGACGTTGCGACGCAGTCTGATTTGTGACTCCGATTTCGCTAGATTATATTTCCATTTCTCAGTTCAAATCTGAACTTTGACAATGAAAGTCAAACTCTATTCCGGCTCTCCAATTAAACCAATGGTAAGCTCTTTTTGGGTCGGGGTGTTAAATCACAATATTCCCCGCGTGTTTTAAAATATCACATTTTAAAATTCCAAAGCGTGACCTCTTTCTAATAAGGCAGTAATACTTCCGATTGCATTTTTTAGCTAACTCACAAACAAATCTGTGAACTTATTTTCTGTCTAGCTACTTTCCCACAATATTGTCTCCCAGAGATAGATTATCTTTAATATTGATACAAAGATGGTCAAGCTAAAAAGATTATCACCTGTGTCTTTGCACACCCCAGACGGCTTTCTCAGACAGACAGACCGCGACCATAGGTGGTCAATTGCCTGTTTGTCGCTGCCCCTGGAAATGAGTTACATCAAAGTCGCTGTTCCTCTTCACGTTTACTGTCTGCATCAAAGGTGGCTAGACAACTAAAGTGATAAACGTATTATCCGCTGACCTGTTCAGTTAATCTGGTATTATTACGATTCACCTGGCGAAACGTAAACAAGTCTGGGAGCGGTTAGGCAAAATGAAGGTGCATAAAATATGCTAAATAATAGGACGATCGGTGAAGAAAATGAAGAAAAGAAGAGAGGATGAAAGTTATAAAAGTGCACAACTGATTCGTCACAGAGGATGAAATGTCAAGATAAGTTAGCAATCTATTTTATATTAAAATGTGTTATCCCATGCCAAAAAACCTCACTCAACTTCGTTCTAACAACATGCCAGAAGAAGCAGTTTTGTGATATTTCTTAGTCTACTCACAGACCTTTTGTAATAGGGTTTACCATTGTTATAACTTTATTGAAAGCAGTATTTAAAGGTAATTGTCAACTTTGTAAATTTCTGATAAGAGAAGTCATGCCTAAATAATAGTTTCTCAACATTATCAACTTTCTCTCATTTATGCATTAATATTTTTTTAAAATAAAATTTAGCCTCGTTTTGGCGAGGCGCGTCCCGTTCAACCCAGTCGGTTATATTGGGACGCATGTCCAAATACAAAAGACCTTAAGGTCTGGTGGTAAATCCTTCTACACCGCAATTGGTTTGGCATTTGAAATGCAAATATAGGTTGCTCTTGATTTGACCTCTCATATATATATATATATATATATATATATATATATATATATATATATATATATATATATATATATATATATATATATATATAAAACAACTGTGGTCTTCCGCTATCTAAAAGCATTTTCATCGGACTCACTGGAGTAAACTTAAAACTCAGGGAGGGTAAAATTTCTGAGGAAGTTGGAAGGGGTGTATGGAAGCTGAGGGCGCCTGATACTCATATCAGGGACTCAATACTCAAAAGAGGCATTTGTTTTCTTCTTAGTTTGTGGTGCAAGTTTGTGGTACAGGTTGCAATCAGTCGATGCTTGACACCAACATCACACGGATTTTGAAGACGCCTGACAAACTATGTGATTACCTCATACGTGTTGCGTGAGACGTGTTACAGCCACTAGTCGACGATTGAAGTGACGTACAGTCCAAAGCACCTGTGGAAAACAACAGCGGCTGAAGCAGACGCCAACCAATTCCACACTGGAAGCTAAGTAGAAAACAATCTACATCAATGAGCATTACACTAGCATTTCACATCAGAGGATAATCAATATAAGAGGGGACCAATGATGGTGGGGATGACATGGGGATGGAGGGGCTGAGGGCAGCACTGGAGAAAATCAAAATGGGCAAAGCAGCAGGGCATGATGGTATAACACCAGAAATGGTTAAGTACATGGGAGCATCAGGCGACCTATTACTCTTAAGGGTTCTACAGGCAGCGTGGTACAACAAGACCATACCAAAGGATTGGGAGATTGCCATTATGACACCAATTTTCAAAAAGGGTGACAGTCGACGGTGTGGAGACTATGGAGGCATGTCCCTTCTCTGTGTCCCTGGTGAAATCTACTCTAGAATCCTGGAGCGGAGACTCCGACGCCTGGCTGAGCAACAACTGGATGAGGTCCAGTGCGGATTCCGAGCGAACCGAAGTACTCAAGACCTAATCTTCACACTCAGACAGTTGAGTGAAAATGCCCTTGAGTATAAGAGTGAGATCCATCTTTGTTTCATAGATCTGGAGGGGGCGTTTGACAGGATCCCCTGGAGCAGGCTTTGGGATTGTTTGACAAGGAGGGACATTCCGGCACCTCTGATTCATGCTGTACAGAGCTTCTTCAAGTCTTGCAGAAATTATGTGGGGACAGCAAACCATGAGTCAGAGGAGTTCAGGACCACCGCTGGTGTGGGACAGGGTGATATCCTGTCACCTTACCTTTTCATGCTCCTCATGGACGATGTCGTTAAGGCATGTGGGGAGAGAACAGGAAAGTGCTCAGTGGGGTACTGGAAGATGAGACAGGTCTGTATTTCGGAGCTGGCATTTGCTGATGATGTTGCCCTGATTGCTAAATCAGAGGCACATCTCCAATTCAACCTGCAAGTCTGGAAGGAAGAGCTGGAGAAGAGAGGGATGGTCATAAGCAGCTCTAAAACAAAATCCATGGTGATATCACGAGAAGAAAGAAGACATCAGATTAAGCTGGGAGAACAGGTCCTGGAGCAGGTAGACCACTTTAAATACCTCGGAGCTATTATTGACCAAAAGGGAGGCATCAAAGAAGAGTTGGCCACTCGAAAAACAGCAGCTGGAAGACTTTTTCAGGCCATAAATCGAGGATTCCTCAGCAAGAGAGAGGTTGGTAAGAAAACGAAGATGGCTGTATACCGCTCCACCTATGTCCCAGTCTTGACATATGGATGCGAGTCATGGGCAATGACTACAACCCACAAAAGCCAGATCCAAACCTCAGAAATGAGGTATCTGAGGAAGGTTGTTGAAGTAACAAGAAGAGACATGGTACGCAACCAGACGATACGTCAAGGCCTTAAATCCTACCCCCTGCAGACCCAAGTAGAACAATCCCAACTAAGATGGTTTGGCCATGTCTGCAGAATGGGAGAAGATCGGCTACCACGACAAGCATGGGAAACAAAGAGCCAGGGATCCAGACCCCCAGGACGACCCAGAGTCCGCTGGGAGGACAACATTAGACAATCTTTGAAGGACCAAGGACTAGAATGGAACCAGGCCAGGAGGAAGACAGCCGATAGGATGGTCTGGCGCTCTCTCTTCCAAACCTCTACACCTCATGGTAGAAGAGGAACGACTAAGTAAGTATGTAAGGATAATCAATATCATTGTTTATTTTTCTATACCAAGTTATTTACTTTAAATCTTGTTAAACTATAAGTGATTATTAAATCTGTTTATCTGTAACTCTAACGCTATAGTTGGATTAATTACTATTGAGTTGTCACATAACTGGTCGTTCGCCTTTTCTCATTTTCTCTCTCAGTGCAACTATCCATTCATTTTCTTCATTTTATGCACATAAACCTGTACTATAGCCGCGAATTAGATTTGCTGACCTCTGTTCATATTGTGGTTTAGGCATTGGCTCTCTCTTGTCCACAGGTCAAGGCGTGTCACTGGCTACAAGTGGGTGGGCTTTTCGCCACAAACTTTCAATTCCGTGCTATGGGTTAGTGTAAAGTACTGTTTCGGTGTGAAGTGAATGTTAGTAGATGGAGCGTGTCGTGTTATCCTGGACAGTACCAAGTTGTAATGAGGATTTAGGTCACCAGCGTGAGGTACTGCCAGGGTGTACTGTAGTCACTCACAGAAACAGCATACATGTATTCAGCTATGCAGTACTAGAATATTGCTGTGGGATGATGTGGTGTGTGTGTAGACGAATGCGTTGTTGGGTTCTGAACAGCTTCACCCTGCACCCACTCTCATCCACATGCAGAGGTCAGTGAAGGAAGGAACTGCTGCTGACGTTTCATTACATTTATTGCACGACATACGATAGTATTATGGACGACACAGTCAATGGCACAATAATCATGGAGCATATTATGATGGTAAGCACTTGCATAATCACAGACGTATGGAGCCAACAATGATGGCCTGTCAATCCACTTTCTGCTTCCATATACTAGAAAAGTTCTGGTACCCTGACAGAACCCCTGTCAGGTACCCCTGTACAAAATATACCGCACGGGACACGGCGGTTTAATGGCCTAACCAAAAGGCTAAGACTTCTGCTGGCGTCTCATGCCAGACATTTCTTCTCCTGAAGAACAAAGGCCGTGACAACGGACCTTTATGGCGATATCATTAAGCCGCAAGTAGCGGGCCTCACATATCAGGTACGTTATAGTGTTATATATATATATATATATATATATATATATATATATATATATATATATATATATATATATATATATATATATATATATATATATATATATATATATATATATATATATATATATATATATATATATATATATATATATATATATATATATACAGTAGAACTCCATTTATCCGAACCCCTTGGGACCGAGCATCGTTCGGATAATCAAATGTTCGTATAATTGGATTACATAATGTATCGAGTACATGTACACATACGCTCGTATTTCTAAAAATAATTAACCATCACAAGGGAAATACACATTAAAACATATTTACTTGTACTGTAATAATAATACCCACACTGTATTAGATCACCGTATCACCAAAATCTTTTATTACACAGCAGTGCATGTACTACTTGTATTAATTATGTTTTTTTAAGAAAGAGAAATGTTTTCAAAATAACATTACAAACGATTCAAAACCATGCGCAACTTACGTATACATGTACTTGCACAGATGTAGCCCACTATTTAAAATAATGAGGAATCCTCTTTTGCACCAAACTGGATAGTCTCCTTTTGGCTGCTAAGTCCCGCATTCTCTTCAACAGCAGAAGCTGTGTAGGACAGCTGTCATCTTCTTGCTCGTACCAAGCCATCGCTGTTTCTAGTGCTATAAAGGCCTCTTCAGGACTTGGTCGACGTTTTGGGTTTTCTTCATAATCTACAAGTACATCATGTACTTCTGAGGAGTCTTCATCATCGGTCACTACATGTATTTGGTTTTCTTCTTGCACAAAAGACAAAATTTCTTCGTCATTCAAAAACTGAAAACCAGAATCATTATCATCTTCTAGCCACGTGTGTGCATCATCTTTGTCACAGCCCGAAAATCCGGGCATTGCTTGAAACAGTTCCACAACTTCATTTATACAATCATCATTTGTGTCCACTGCAGTAGTTTCATTTCCTTCTTTTTTCCCAAGCAATCTATTCCAAGCCTTGTTGAGATTATCTTGTGACAGGGTGGTCCAAGCATCAGCTAACATATAGCAGCAGTCTTTGAGATTAAGCTTCTTGGAAAACGCCACCACACTTTCTTCATCTTCAGCCAACAATAAACGACGCAGGACTTCCTTCTTGTACATCTTTTTAAGTTTTGCTATAACACCCTGATCCATTGGTTGAATCAGTGCTGTTACATTAGGAGGCAGAAAAATTACTTTAAAATTTGCATCAACTGCATTCAATGTATCCGTCTCTGGATGAGATGGTGCATTGTGGTAAATGATGACTTCCACTGGCATTCGCGGCTACCAAAATTGTTACTCTCTATTTGCACTTTTTAAACCCAGGGGCAGCTGCTTTGCGCTGAGATGCAAGTGATTTTTGAGGCATTGATTTCCAGTATAAGCCAGTCTCATCGGCATTATACACATCATCGAGTGAATAACTTTCTTCTTCCAAAAAAGCCAAGAGTGTTTCTTTAAAATTTTCAGCGGCAGTTGCATCGCTAGATAAAGATTCCCCTTGAATCTCCAATCCTCGTATGCCATGACGAGATTTAAAGTTTCTTAACCATTCCTGGCTAGCCTTAAAGTCAGGAGGACCGTCAAGTTGATTGTTGAACTGAAGTGCCTTTTCACACAATAGAGAGCCAGAGATAGGTTCCCCTTTGCTTCTTCTTTGCACAAACCATATATACAAAGCCTCTTCCAATTTCAAATCTTTCGCATTTCTCATGGTTTTACGTTTCTTCGACCCATTTTCACTATCCAATTTCGATGCAAAACTCATAATTTTATCCTTGTTACTTTTGATGTCAGAGACTTTAGCTTTCCCAACATTGAAAATTCTGGCAAGTGAAGACACAGTTTCACTTTTTCCTAGTCTCTTGATAATTTCTGTTTTCGTTTCAATTGACAAAACATTGCGGTTCCTTTTATATGCATTAGGCCTACTGGAAGATGCCTTATCGCACAGAGAAATACTTGTACACCAAAATTATTCTGCTGTGGTAGCAGAGACAATTATTTTAAGTTGAACTGTCTGTTTAGCCAGTGTTCTGCCTAGAACGCACTCGTCGTACACTGGATTGGTAAACTAGATATTAACTGACTTTATGATATAATGATCTAACTGACTTCCTGTATGTAAGCGACCGACCATTAGCCCATCCCATCCTCTACAAATTGTTCGCACACATTTGAAGCTTGCCGCATCAAAAGATTCAGAATTGTAGTCTAACGTGACTGGTGGCACCTGGTTTTTTTTTTTTCTGGACAAAGTGTTCGGATAATTGGATGTTCGGATAATTGGGGTTCGGATAAATGGAGTTCTACTATATATATATATATATATATATATATATATATATATATATATATATATATATATATATATATATATATATATATATATATATATATATATATATATATATATATATATATATATATATATATACGTGTACCGATTCCTGCCACTCCCACCGTCTGAATATCGGATTACTCCAGTAAATAACTATCCTCTGGGCTTCTAAGGTACAAAAGACAACTTGGTCTTGGTTCCCGTTCTCAAGAACCCAAGATGGGGCTCTATGTAATAAGTCAGCTGTGAGCTCTGTTCACCATGGCTTCTAAAGGTAATCGAAATGTAGTTAAATTGACTGCATTACCTTATTTCAGAATCCTATATAACACAAAACACTACACTGCCATTTCTGGCATATGGAATTCACTTGGGGAAGGAAAGATGACATCTTAGTCATACAAAAGACTTCCAGATCCCCGAAAAATGGCTAGGAAAACTTATCGGACCTCCCTCCGATCAGAACGCCCAGTGTACACTGACCAAGACGGAAGTTCCCCGGTCTCGCGCCAAAACCTGCGCATGCCCAGAGATGGCACAGACCTTAGCGAAACTAAGACAAGACGAACAGTCAGCATAAGACAAGGGAAGATAACCAGGAATCAAACCTGTCACTAACGTAAATCACCAGTTCCCTTTCTTAGATTGCCAAAATAATTAACAGGTTGATGTCTTTAAACATATATGCAAAATAGACAGCAACAGTTAGTTTGCGTGACAACCTGGTGTTTTCGGATTCACTGGTTAATAAAAATCACCCGCCTTCTGTCACAAATGTTGCGTCCAGTCTCACTTTCCTGTATTTCCTGTCAAGCGTTGTGACACGGTGTTCTTGGTTTGGGGCTGTCAAGAAAATTACAGTTCATGCACGGACTCCAACAACTGGTTGATTTTTGGGTCCACAAATACAGGCATATTTATTATGCATGAAACACGTTCATTAGAAAGCATGGAATACATTAATGATTTGAAAGCTCCTACAGTCCTCCTTGGAACATTACACATCTGGAATATTTACTACGCAGTGCCATCATGGAATCACTGAAGTATCGAATCCCAGACGTGGAGTTAATATTTATATATTTTTAAATTGCGATAGCAATACTTCTCTGTAAAAATACTTAGTCGAACTCAATCCTTCTGTTCGGAATCTTTATATATTATCAGTGGCGACCTTCGTACAATATACAGCCACGTAGAAGAGTAGATAATCTTCAAAATTAAGGAGCAACAGCTTCGACGTCCTTCTTGGACACAAAATCCACAAATGAAAGGCCCCGTCTAACGGTTTGCATAAATTATGTTAAGCACCAAAACCACGTCATCATATACAAGTGACGTCAGACTAATATCGCGTTCATTTAACATTTATATAAGTGCAAAATACATCATGCTGGCCACGACTAGAACTGTTAGCGCGTAGATTAACTGATTGTCGCAAGAGGCGAGTAATTCTGCAAACTCATGTTCATAATGATTTGAAAAGAATAAAATGAAACACAATCTAACAAAGTCTGTCACTTTTAACGATGCATAGAAAAAATTATTTATTTACATGCATAGAAAGCAAAGTATTTCAGTTTACACGTAATTATATAGTTACTTTTGTATAGTTACATTTTAGACGAACTGTAAACTGAGAAAGAAATTGAGCATTTGAGCGGGATAAAATTTATTGATTTAACAGTAACTGATATACGCCTCAAAGAGAGAGACCTCACATACAGAAAATCAACAATATAGTTTAATTCGTATATCCTGAAAAGTTTGAAACATCACAAAGCAGGAAGGCTAACATTGATATTCTTTTAAACCGACGGGAAATAATTACTTTCTTTTGAGATGTTGCATTATATACTACAAAAGGCAAAGCCGGAGCTGCAAACCAGAAATGTACACTGCTTACAAACCTTTAGCGGAAGGTAGTTCGAACATCTATTATAATCAGTAACTTCAATGTAAGATTTTCCCAAGTTCAGAGCAAATACACTAAATTATCCGGACTCAGCAAGGCCCATTCAAAGTACACATATCTTTTTACTATCAATAATTCCTAGTGCAAATATTATTTTGTTCATACATAACAGTTAAGAATACATGCTTAGTAGTGAAAACAACCTTGTTACTGGTGGAGCATTTTTTCTACACAAGGAAATCCACAAATTATCGTCGGAATCACTGTAACAGTACTACTGGTCTAGTCATCTAGCTGTATACTCGCTCTCGCAAGAGATGATCTTTCCTAAATGTTTTATTTACAACCCAGGTTCCTTGAACCTCATGTATGATGAAGACCTTTGTAACGTGATGCCTTGCATACAACCATAGAGAACTTAATACATGTCAGACGACATTAGCTGGGTCCAAGCTGTATATAATTTGTTATCAATTAATTTGTGCCTAAGGAAAACGTTTATGCTGGATACTGTTAACCCCCCAAGATGATTACTTCACAAAGGTCACAGTCTACAAAATGATAATTATCATAGATCCACCTGTACACCTAGTCGGCATGGGGATTGATGACTCACAACCTTGGCGACACCATTTTCTTTTCATATATAATGCTGACAACACTGTTTTCATATATAATGCTGGCAATACTGTTTTCATATATTATGCTAGCAACACTGTTTTCATATATAATGCTGGCAACACTGTTTTGTTTTATAATGCTGGCAACACTGATGACAATACGTATTTATAAATGTGTACAGGTTCAGAGACAATACGAGTCTACAAATGACACGCTGAATTCTAAATCAGTTCACTGTTGAGCATGTTCGTGTTTAGTCACTTAGTGTTGAGATGTGAGAAGGTTGCATGCTTTCAACCTTTCTGTCTGTAAAAATCACATAACACATGTATTCTCGATCTCCGAAAAACTATTTAATACACTGTTTTCATCTGCCAGTTCTAGGCATTAACATCCATGAAAGCATTCATGTCAACATTAAACTTTCTACCTAAAATTTCTACCAAGCAACATGAGACCTTACGGCTGCCCTAACCAAACCGGAAACCCAACATCTCCTTTCTTTTTCTTCTTCCGGTCTTACCTGTTTGTACCCAAACCAGATTTGATGACGTCATTCCTTTATGACTAGTGTTAATGTAACTAGCAAGTCTCTAATACAATTTTCTACTTAATAGTAGCGCTATTCGCGCTTATGTAGTATGAGTAGGACAACCGGTCACATACCAACCGGTGCCACCAAAATGTATCCTTGCGGGAGACATTTTCATCCTAGAAAAAAAAAGAAAACTAAAACTTGAAGAAGAAAAAAAAATGACACAACGTAAATATAATGAATGGCATTAACATTCATAATGCAAATAGATGCGCCCAAAACGGCACTACATTCCAAACACACGAAATGAAAATAATTGAAAGGTGTCAAACATTCATCAGTAACATAATTGCAATGCTAACGCACACAGGCTCAAGGAAAAAATATACGGCCTATTAGGGCCTTAGAGAACTGAGCATGGAATGCGGGTGATCATGGACAACATCATAGGGATGGAATGAATAAATGAAGAAGCACAGCTTTAATACAAACATAAGTGCTAATAATTAACTATACGTTATAATTATCAACTTGAAAATGATTAGAAAACGGTAAAATGGGAAAAAAATCACCAAAGGGAACAACAAAGTCAGGAAGTATCATTTTATATAAGCTAATCGCTCGTAAATGATATAACTGGCAACACGCAGCTTAGTACATGGCAAAATGTAGGATGACACAATCCAATGGCAGGGGTTTGTAATCAAGGGGTAAAGCACAGGGTTAGTAAGCGGAGGGGGAATGAAGTAGGAGGGAGAGCAGGAGGAATAGTGAATGAAGAGGAGGGAAGGATGGTGAACAGAAGAGACTTCCAAACAAGAAAGGAGTGAGCGAGACAAAAAACGAGACATGAACAATATGAACACAAAAGGGATGATAAAATGGGCATCTATCATAAGACTGAGCAGACACAAGGATAGAATATGTAGAACGGGCATGGTTAATTGTAAGCACATAAGGAGCAAGCATAAAACACAAGTCATTAGGTTGATACCGGCTTTAGCGAGATGATGATGAAAATTAACAAACAATGCTTTATACTTACTTACTTACTTACTTACTTAGTCGTTCCCCTTCTACCGTGAGGTGTAGAGGTTTGGAAGAGAGAGCGCCAGACCATTCTATCAGCTGTCTTCTTCCTGGCCTGGTTCCATTCTAGTCCTCGGTCCTTCAAAGATTGTCTAATGTTGTCCTCCCAGCGGACTCTAGGTCGTCCTGGAGGTCTGGATCCCTGGCTCTTTGTTTCCCATGCTTGTCGTGGTAGCCGATCTTCTCCCATTCTGCAGACATGGCCAAACCATTTTAGTTGGGACTGTTCCATTTGGGTCTGCAGCGGATGGGATTTTAGGCCTTGACGGATCGTCTGGTTGCGGACCATGTCTCTTCTTGTTACTTCAACCACTTTCCTCAGATACCTCATTTCTGAGGTTTGGATCTGGCTTTTGTGGGTTGTAGTCATTGCCCACGACTCGCATCCATATGTCAAGACTGGGACATAGGTGGAGCGGTATACCGCCATCTTCGTTTTCTTACCAACCTCTTTCTTGCTGAGGAATCCACGATTTATGGCCTGAAAAAGTCTCCCAGCCGCTGCTTTTCGAGTGGCCAACTCTTCTTTGATGCCTCCCTTTCGGTCTATAATAGCTCCGAGATATTTAAAGTGGTCGACCTGCTCCAGGACCTGTTCTCCCAACTTAATCTGATGTTTTCTTTCTTCTCGTGATATCACCATGGATTTTGTTTTAGAGCTGCTTATGACCATCCCTCTCTTCTCCAGCTCTTCCTTCCAGACTTGCAGGCTGGATTGGAGATGTGCCTCTGATTTAGCAATCAGGGCAACATCATCAGCAAATGCCAGCTCCGAAATATAGACCTGTCTCATCTTCCAGTACCCCACTGAATACTTTCTTGTTCTCTCCTTACATGCCTTGATGACATCGTCCATAAGGAGTATGAAGAGGTAAGGTGATAGGATATCACCTTGTCTTACACCAGTGGTGGTCCTGAACTCTTCTGACTTATGGTTTGCTGTCCTCACATAATTTCTGCAAGACTTGTAGAAGCTCTGTATAGCATGAATCAGAGGTGCTGGAATATTCTTCCTTGCCAAACAGTCCCAAAGTTTGCTCCAGGGGACCCTGTCAAACGCCTTTTCCAGATCTATGAAACAAAGATGGATCTCACTCTTATACTCAAGGGCCTTTTCACTCAGCTGTCTGAGTGTGAAGATTAGGTCTTGAGTACTTCGGTTTGCTCGGAATCCGCACTGGACCTCATCCAATTGTGGCTCAGCTAGGCGTCGGAGTCTCTGCTCTAGGATTCTAGAGTAGATTTTACCAGGGACACTGAGAAGGGATATGCCTCTATGGTTTCCACATTGTCGATTGTCACCCTTTTTGAAAATTGGTGTTATGATGGCAATCTCACAATCCTTTGGTATGGTCTTGTTGCACCATGCTGCCTGTAGGACCTTTAAGAGTAATAGGTCGCCTGATGCTCCCATGTACTTAACCATTTCTGGTGTTATACCATCATGCCCTGCTGCTTTGCCCATCTTGATTTTCTCTAGTGCTGCCCTCAGTTCTTCCATCTTTATGTCATCTTCACCATCATTGGTTTCCTCTTCTGTGTCAGTGGTTATCATTTCTGATGCTTCATCATGCTCACCATCCAGGAGTTCTGAGAAATATTCTTTCCATCTTTCCATTACTTCCTTCGGGGCAGTAAGCAATTTGCCTTGCTTGTCCTTTATAAATTTGAGAGGGCATTGTTTTTCTTTCCTCATGTTCTTTAGGGTCTTATAGAACAATTTCCGGTTTTCTTGTGCATCTTTTTCTAGCTTTTCTCCAAATTCTTCCCAGGACTTCTGTTTTGCTGCTAGCACTTTGTTCTTTGCTTCTGTTCTGAGTGTCACATATTCTCTATATTTTTCCATTTGTCCTGTTGTGTTTTTAGCTCCTAAGTATTGTTTCCATGCCATTTTCTTCTCTCTTATTTTCTCTTTGACTTCCTCTGTCCACCAAGGTGTCCTCTTTCTCTGGTTCCCAAGTCGGACTTCACCGCATGCTTCTGCAGCAGCTGTCTTTATGATATCCTTGAATTTATTCCAGAGGGTTTCCAAGTCATCAGGTCGTTCTTCTGTGTTGCTCACTGCTGTAGCAATAAGCCCCTGATATCTGGTCTTAATTTCTGGCTCTCTCAGCTTGTAGGTCCTAATGCTCATTTCTCCTGCTTGTTTACTTGGTTTCTTGCGTGATGTTGGGCAGTTCCTAGGCTGAGCAACTCTTTCAGTTGTTCGTTTGATTGTTAGCAGGTAGTGATCACTTCCAATCTCTGGCCCCCTCCAGACTCTTGCATCTCGGACATATCTGAATGAGCTTCTCCGAACAATGGCATAGTCGATCACTGACTTCTCATTCTTGGTTGGTTCACATCTAGTGTATGCATGTATGCGCTTATGGGGGAACTTTGTGTTTGTAATGATCAGATTCTGCTCACTGCAGAATCTAAGGAGTCGCTTTCCATTGTCATTGAGAGTATCTTCTCCATATCTTCCGATAACTCCACCCCATCTAGCATGTTCATTTCCAACTCTGGCATTAAAATCTCTGAGCATAATAACTTCATCTATGCAGTCATCCACTGTCCTTTGAAGCAGCTCGAAGAATTCCTCCTTGACCTTGTCGTGAGACATTCTAAATACCCATATATAAATTAAAAAGTAAATGAAACCCCTAACGAATTACTTCAATAACAGGAAAGAGAAAAGGTAAAAGAGAACAGTGCTGTCACAATGGCGTACAAAAATCCCCCTTTTTCTGCTTCGTCTGCAAATCGTAACGTTTTCACGTTGATAGTAAAAGCCTACTGCATCACTACACGCGTTTCAAAAAATAAAACGGGTACTGCATTTCTTAGAAAAACCTTGAGATAGGCGCTGAGTGATGACCTAGATTTAATATTTCATTCATTCCATTTTATACACGGCGTAACTAAAAGACAGATGAAAGTAGGATAGAGAGAGAGGGACGACTGAAGGCAGGAAGCATGCAACACTAACACGCGTTTCGCGATCAAAAGTGAACGCAAAACCCATGCGTAAGGCATGAAGTACTAACTTTTTTTCAAATAGTCAGTGATTAAAAAACACTACTACTACAAGAATCAGGTTTAAAAACATGAAAAATGCTTATTAGGAAATATGAAATTCTACTGATTTACATCTAAGCTCCTGACTTTAGTATGACATAACAGTGGAAAAGGCAGGACAGGTGGCGGTTCTAAACAACGAAAAGGAATAAAGAACAAATATACGACTATCTTTGGAAAACACATATTTTGAACGCCGCCATGTAGCTCACTTTAACTTATATATTATTGTACGGCCGGACTTGCTAACCAAGAATATGTTATGTGTTACGCCTTTAGTCTGTTAATAAAATAGTTATGGCCAAAATACAATAGTGGGGGTGCCTGACAGCATGGAATCATTTCTGCTCATAAAATTTTTTTATAACGTGTTTGAAAAACATTACGTTACGGAAATAGCCTACCATGTTAACTCCTATTTGATTGGCGGGAATGAGATGTAAGACTAAACACGATTAGTTGGACTGCAAATACTAGTTTAGTTGTTAGGGGAAACGTGAGAAGGGTAATATTTTTTGAAAAGTAGGTAAACATGGCATGATTGGTTAGAGCTGCCAATATACTCAATTCAGGGCGTCTGTTCCGGGCCACATCTTGTAATAAACCTACTAAGAAACAGTGCGTTGAGCACCAGTGCATATTTTTTCTAAATAAAAGCCTGGGACAGAGGCAGATCGGAAGTTGTGCCTATTCATTGCCAGTCAACGAAACTGTTTATTTTTCCATGAATTGTGGTAAGCTTGAAATATTTGATATCTTTTTAATGAAAATTGAATGTGAATTGATAATTTATGTCTATCTATGTGTGTGGTTCAGTGGCCAACATGAGAATAGCCTAAATATTGCTCCAACCTGAATAGGAGGTGTCGGAAAAAAGTAAAACTGCATGGGATTGCCAAACAGTACACTGACACCTATCTTATGGACTAGAAAGAAATAATGCTGGAATTGCAGAGGCGTAGTAACCATTAGGGAGGAGTATACTGGTGTAAATTGTTTCAGATGAAGCTAGCAGTGGCCTACAGCACTGAACACAAGTGTTTGTTATGTATTGTGCTCAGTGTAGAAATAGAGTATAAATTAGTTCTGAAGTAGGAGGTACAACCTTCTTGTTTCACGGACGGTGGTCCTAAGTCATTGAGGCAGAATTTGGCCTGAGTTGTGCTGAATCCAGAGGCGGACAGCATACTCCTTGGTCCATATAGCAAACAGTGAGATGTCTCCAGAACACAGGGGAGCAATCGAGCAGAGGAGTCCCTTCCTGCCGCCATCACGAAAGTTAAGCCTATGTGGTCAGCGGAGCTCAACATTATGTATACCCCCTTAAACTGACATTGTATTAAAATAAGAGGGGAAATTAATTGTTTTAATGAACGGAACTGAGAACATCTCCAATACTAGTTCCAACAGAAATAAACACTTGAAGTCATGAAGACAAATAAGAACATAGCTTGAAAAAAACAACACCAGTATTACCTCATATTACTACTACACAACTGACACACATAGGATAAGATTAATAAAATATGTCACTACAAGATTCATATTGATAAATTCTGTACATATAACTTGTAATTAAAATTGATTGTGAATTCCTGGTTCACTTTGTATTTGAATCAGGACTCATATATATTAATGAAAAGTACTTAATACATATTGATATTTGAAAATTTACCAGTGACTCGTTTAAGATAGTCTTATAGAATGTTTCATGTGTGTGAGTGTCACAGTGTTGTCAAGTGTGGTGGAATAAATTAAATTGTTGATCTGTCTGTTGTTGTTGTGACTTACACTTCATCATATACATACCCTAGACATATAACGTAGTCATCACAATATTCCAGAATAATTCTGACTGAGGTATAAATATGTGGCAGCAAGTAAGGTTATCTGTAAAACACTACACCTATTAGATACAGATACCTTCACCGCTGATCTCAGTCAGTACACTAAGTCCCCTATAGATATTTATAAAATCCCACTTTACCACAGATCTCTGCTCTCTCATCCTCATTTGGCCTATACACTATGACCAGGTTGACTATGGTTTCTCCTTCTTTTAGTTTTACAACCATAATGCGCTCCGAGACAAAGTTCCATCCCTTGATACTATCTTTTTGATTTTGGGCCGCAATGCAACCCACGCCCCCTTTAGCCCTTTCAGATATGGGTACACCACTGTAGAGCAACATGTTGCCATCGAGATCCATGACTCCTTGTCCTTTTTTCTTCGTTTCCGTTATAGCCAGGATTTCTAGTTTTGCTTTCTTCATCTCTTCCACCAGCTCCTCTTCCTTCCCATTTATACTTCTTGTGTTCCAAGTTCCATAAGTCGTAGTCCGTAGTCCGTTCCAGTTCGTCGCCTTTAGAATCAGTCCGGTTTTCTCTCTTGTAGTTCGCGTAATCATGATTTAAAGCAAACAGGTGATTGGCCTGTTGTGCCTTTGCATGGTGGAGGGGCTGCCTCCTTACGGCCTCCATGCAGGCCGCCCTCCTCCTTTTTCATCCGGGCTTGGGACCGGCATTGGCGGAGTTACAATGCTTTATTCAATCATTAAATAAAAAATAAATAATAAAACATGGCGGCTTCAACATGGTTACAGGCACGAGAAACGACCTCTGACAATAACCTGGAAAGTCAAGGGATGAACGACTGGGATATAATCTTAAGCATTTCAATTTGTGCGACCTGTCTGGATGATAATCGTGGATCATAACATTGATGTTGATAAGGAGGGGAGACAGTGTGGATCACATGAGGGGATGGAACAGGACGGGAAGGACGAAGAAAGGGGCGGAGAGGGGAACGAACAGGAGGACGGACTGGAGGACGGGGGAATGTACGTGGAGGAGGATAAAAACTAACTGCAGGGGTTCGGACTGGAATACTGGAATGATGTGGTGTCTTAGATTTTTCTGTTTTTTCTACTACTGTTTGTGTGCCGATACTTCTGGTTGTTTCTGTTTGTGTTACAACACTGACCACTCTACTTGTCTCTGTGTGTGTGGAAACACAACACATTGTTTTCAATCTCCCCTCTGATTTCCGTGTTGATATGGGTTGCATGTTATTCCCATGAGTGCACTGTGTCTTATCTGTGCCTACTACGTTGATGTGTTGGCCTCTGTTGGTTTGCGTTCCCGATCTAATTGGGTATATATGGGCCTTCCAACACCCTTTTGTTGTCATGACACAGCTTCGTTCGTTTCTACCAGCACTATTGTTTACCTCCCATATCTTTGTTGGTCTTATCTCTGCAATGAAATTTCTTATTGTCATTCTATTCCTGCTCCTATTTCGGCTGTTCCAATGTCCTGACCTGCACTTTGGGAGTACCTTTTCCTGACTGTGTTGTGTCCTGCTTTCCGCCATCCATTCCGGCGTTCTGTCTTGTTGTCTAAACATCTGAGGCTGTTGTATTTTCTGCTGCAGCTGCTGGTTTTCTTGCTGCAACAGTAATGTCTGTTGCTCCATTTGTTGTGGAGAGACCATTATAAAGAAATGCATGCAGTAGAGGGAACAGGACTAGATCTTCAGAAACGAAGTCCCCAATGGGATGATCTGGATATTTCACCAAATAAACAATGGTAAGGTGCTCAAGTATGTCACTCAGGGGTGGGGGATCTGTGGGGTCACTTTGGAGAATACTCCGCTAAGTTACAAAAGAAAGTCTCCACCGGTATGAGTTGGTCACTGCGCCAAAATACAAATACTCGCTCTCGCAAGAGATGATTATCTTTTCTGGATGTTTCATTTTCAATCCAGGTTCCTTAAACCTCATGTATGATGAAGACCTTCGTAACTTGATGCCTTGCATACAACCATAGACAACTTAATAGGTGTCCGACGACATTAGCTGGGTCCAAGCTGTATATAATTTGTTATCAATTAATTTGTGCCTATGGAAAAATGTTATGCTGGATGTAAAAGGGGTTCCATACTGTTAACACCCCGAGATAATTACTTCACAAAGGTCACAGTCTACAAAATGATAATTATCATAGATCCACCTGTACACTTAGTCTGCATGGGGATGATGACTCACACCCTTGGTGACACCATTTTCTTTTTATTATATAATGCTGGCATCACTGTTTTCATATATAATGCTGGCAACACTGTTTTAATATATAATGCTGGCAACACTGTTTTATTTTATGATGCTGGCAACACTGTTTTCATATATAATGCTGGCAACACTGTTTTGTTTTATAATGCTGGCAACACTGTTTTCATACATAATGCTGGCAACACTGTTTTGTTTCATAATGCTGGCAACACTGTTTTCATATATAATGCTGGCAACACTGTTTTCATATATAATGTTCGCAACACTGTTTTCATATATAATGCTGGCAACACTGTTTTGTTTTATAATGCTGGCAACACTGTTTTCATATATAATGCTAGCAACACTGTTTTCGTTTTATAATGCTGGCAACACTGTTTTCATATATAATGCTGGCAACACTGTTTTCGTTTTATAATGCTGGCAACACTGTTTTCATATATAATGCGGGCAACACTGTTTTCATATATAATGCTAGCAATACTGTTTTCGTTTTATAATGCTGGCAACACTGTTTTCATATATAATGCTGGCAACACTGTTTTCATATATAATGCTGGCAACACTGTTTTGTTTTATAATGCTGGCAACACAGTTTTCATATATAATGCTGGCAACACTGTTTTCATATATAATGCTGGCATCACTGTTTTCATATATAATGCTGGCAACACTGTTCTCATATATAAACGCTGGCAATACTGTTTTCATATATAATGCAGGCAACACTGTTGCTGGCAACACTGATGACAATGCGTATTTATAAATTTGTACAGGTTCAGAGACAATACGAGCCTACAAATGACCCGCTTAATTCTACGTCAGTTCACTGTTGAGCATGTTCGTGTTTAGTCAATTAGTGTTGAGGTGTGAGAAGGTTGCATGCATTCGACCACTCTATCGGTAAAAACCACATAACACATAAATTCTCGGTCTCCAACAAACTATTTAATAATAAAACTATTTTAACTGTTTTCATCTGCCATTTCTAGGCATTAACATCCATGAAACCATTCATGTCAACATTAAACTTTCTACCTAAAATTTCTACCTTCACGCAGCATGAGACCTTACCGCTGCCAAAAAAAAAAAAACCGGATACGCAACCTCTCCTTTCTTTTTCTTTTTCCGGTCTTATCTTTTTGTACCCACACAAGATTCGATGACGTCATTCCTTTATGACTAGTGTTAATGTAACTAGCTAGTCTTTAATACAATTTTCTACTTATAAAATAATGATCAACGGCAGATGGAGGTATTCTCTGCAAGATGTGAAAGTAAGAATAGGTGCAGATGTGCGAATTGATCACCACCTAGTACTAGTAAGAATAAAGATGAAGATCAGGACTAATGGGCCAAAAATAACAAAACAGAAAATATTTGACATAAGTAGATTGAAGGACACGCTCACGAGAAAAGTATTTATATCTGTTATAAAGAAACATTATCAAACTGCCAAGAGCCAATAAGAGACAGCAGTTCAATATGTTGACCAGAAATTATGTACTATTTCAACAGTATAAAGATAAAGCAGCAAAACTTGCTCGGGATTCTAGGAAAGGAAGATACAAGATTGAATAACACCAGAAACGTTGAAAACCACTTGTGATGGGAAAAGAATTCAAAAGAAAGAAAATATAAGCAAAGTCCCCTAGGCTGAAAGTAATATATAGTTAACGGTAAGTCAACCGAGCAAGGAAATAAAAGTTAAACCCGAGCTGACTAAAGGAAATTCATAGATAACCTTGCAAGTCAGGAAGCAATTATGAATGAACAAAGCTTGGTGTACAAAGTAACAAAAGCGATCAGTAGAAAACGAGGCGCAAACAAAATTACACTAGCTGGAGACAAGAACGGAAATCTCATCACCATAGAACAGGGGGCAAGATGGGCAGAACACTTCATAGAAATGCTAAAAATGCGCCTCATGAGTAACAGTTGAACATTCCAGTGGCAGAAAATGATTTAGATATAAATACAGATATTCCACGTAGGGAAGAAATCATCACAGCTATCAAAAGGTTGAAGAAAGAAAAAGGTCTAGGCCATGACAACCTAACTACGGAGCTGTTTAAAACTGATCGTGTACTAGCTGCAGAGCTATTAGAACCACTATTTGCACAAATCTGGCAAACTGAGACAACAACATTGGAGTGGTACAAATAAATAATTACTAAATTACCAAAGAAAGGTGACCTCACTGACACGAACAACTGGAGAGTAATTACTATCCTATAAGTTCGCAGCAAAATATCGGCACACTAATTATTCAAAGAATTTTAAGAGCACTAGATCACTGAAAAAAGGAACAAGAAGGATTAAGTAGAAACAGACAATGTGAAGATCATATATTCACCCTCAGGAACATAATAGAGCAATGTTCAGATAAGCAGAGGCAGCTGTGTATAAATTTTGTTGATTTTGAAAAGGCATTTGACAACATACACAAGTGCAGCCTAAGGAAAACACTGATTGCTTATGGAACACGTAAATGCATGGTCTCCATACTTAAAAACTTATAATGCTAATTTCACATGTAGTTTTGGGCAGAGTAACCTAACGTTTGAGGTGAAAACAGGAGTGCGACAGGGATGCCCCTTATCAACAATACAATGTTTAGATTGGGTGGTGTCCAGACAACAGCGGATGTCCTTATAGGAAGACGATGGGCAGCATTCTCTACACTGCTGTATCTAGAATACACAGATGACATTGCACTATTCGCACACTCACATCCACACATCCAAGAAAAAAACAGACATACTGAATAAACATAGCCAACAGGTAGGACTAAACATTAATCTCAAGAAGACGTAAGTCATGATACTAAATGTAAGAAATCTGCACCCATAAATGTAAGGGACCACGAGCTTGAAAATACAAGCATATTCACATACTTGGGAAGCGAAGTAACACCAGATAGCAGAACAAGCACAGACATTAGCAGCCGAATGAATAAAGCCAGAATGGCCTTCGCCAACCTAAACAACATCTGGAAATCCTTCCAGTAACATTATTAAATGAAAGATATAGGATAGCTGAGTAATTTCTGTACGTCTGTACAGTGCAGAATGCTGTAGAGTAATAGAAAAAAAATGTCCACATTGTCCTCTTTCCACACAACCGGCCGAACACCATCACCAAACACGAACTGCTAACTCGCAGCCACCAAGAAGACATGCGTACCATCATAATGGGTAGACGCTGGAACTAAGTTGGCCACATCCTCAGAAGAGACCGTGACACCATCACGTGACCTGCCATGCTATGGACTCCAGAAGGAAAGCAAATGAAAGGACACTCAAAAACCACCTGGCGGAGAACTGTCTAGGCAGAGATGCTCAGCATGAACCAGAGCTGGGGCAAAACATGCAGGGTGGCTGTAGACCGAGAAAAGTGGAGGCAGTTTGTTGCTGACCTATAATACCCCACCAGGCGTGATTGTTTTGTCAGTCAGACGCCTAGGACCAAAGAGGAAGAAGAAGTGAAACTTGTACGATACAGTATACATTATTCTGCATAAAAAAGATGCAAAGATTAATGTATTTTGATATTTGCACACGGATATTTCCATTGTCACTATTAGTAAACACAATCACTGTCGGTAAGTGATAAATAATGGAGGAAACTTTGAGGAGTCCTGTAAACAGTAAATAAATTAGTAAATAAATATATAAAGGCAATTAACAGGTACTCTTTGGACATAAAGGATGACAATAGACCACAGAAAAGAAAATATAAGTGATAGGCTTACCGGGAATCGAACTTAGGACCAACCAAACGGCGCCATCGCCTTGCTGTGACAGTACATCGTGAAAGGACGCTCAGCCAATTTTGCACCCCAAAAAAAGTGGGGTAGGCCTTCAACAAGCGCATTCCAAGTCTTCCTGTCGCGTGTCATCAACTCAAATTACTTCAATGTCTTCCTCATAATTTTCATTTCTGTCTCGAACTATCTTCCCATGTGCTTACTATACCACTGCTTAACAGCCGCATTGGAAGCCGAGATGCAAAGAATGAACTAGAGCTGGGGCACTGCATGAAGGATGGCCGCCGACCGAGCAAAGTGGAAGCAGTTTGTTGCCACCAGGCGTGATGGCCACTGAATGCTTTGGCAGTTGGCGGCTAAGGATCAAAGAAGATCTTCGTGGAACTCCATAATGCTAGTAATCTTCCAGGATTTCTTCTCTTTTTGTCCATGATATTCTGTAGTATGGCTTTAAATTAATTGGTTAGTTCCCTGCTCGGGGAATCTAATTAATGGACACTTTTTTCAGAACCAGTGGTTCCCAATGATGTCATACTCCCCGGGCCCCCCCCCCCCCCTATCTCCTGGAGATCGGATGCTTAGCCTTCTCAAATATGGGAGAAATAATAGGAGTACACTCTGCGCACGTTAACAATGCCCTGTCAGCTGGAAATCATAAACATTAGGCCATTCGGCCTCTACCCTGGCAAAATTTAAACATTATGAAACCTACCCACCCTAAAAATAGGCATAGAATATGAGATACCTGTTTACATACATTGTGATCCTCTACGGGGCTACAGAGTTCTTGTTCTGTGCTGAGAGCCTCCCTGTGGGTTCTAAGGGAGGAGATCGGAGCACTGATGGAGTTGTCCGTGATCAAGGAAGGCGGTACTTAAAACTAAATCAACCAAAATTAATCTTTCTTTGTCATTAGTTGGTGAATAACATTGGATGATATTTATCTTGATTTTCTTGTTGGTTGTTTTGAATGTTACCGTTTGTAGTTTGGGCCTATGCCTTTCAATTTAATTAATGCTTTATGTGCTTTATAAGACAACCTTAGAACAAACCCTTCACGGTTGTTGGCAGTTTCTTCATTATTTCGTAAGGACAGCACCATTGCTATTATGATACTCTCTTCCTCTCTATGCCTTTCCATCTTGTCTCCCATAGTCGCGAGGTATCAGTCTTGTAATTCCACATTCTTCTTCCACGTGTGCAGTTTTCCGTTGGTTGGTTAATATACGTACATTCCAGATGCCGAGCCAGGCGAGTTTCTTAGATGAAAAAAAGATTAGTCGGCAACGCAAGGCTATCTTACAGCTATCTCTTGGTTGCGTCTTGAGCTTCATTCTCAGATGACCTTTTTCTGGCTGTGATGGCTGAAGTGAATTATTTCCTTAGTTTGACTTGTCCATGTTGTGTGAAGTTTTGTGGTTGAAAATTTCTACAAGATGGGGTAACATGGTGTCGTGCTTAGATATGTTTTAAAGTTATGTAAGGTCACGCCTGAGTATAGGAGATGGTGATAATACGTGAGAAGTAAGGTGTAAGAAATAGATTTTCACGAGTGAATATTTAAGGAGAAGATCTGTCTCTGAACTGAGTAGTTTCTCTAGTCCAGCCTATCTGTACGACTATAATTTAGTATCAGACAATCCCTCACCCCCTTATATTGAGAAATATAAGTTTACTATACACGCACACACACACACAGAGCTATGTGACAACAAGACACACAAACGTGAAAAAAACTATGGGTAAATTTGGGTATGGGTCTGACCTACACACAAAGTTTAGTTCTTTTGTTGTTTATTATCATTAAACTTTACAACATCGAATATATAGAAGGATCAAATAAATCAAAATTACATATATAGAGAAATAACAGAATACCTGTGCCCTCCCCCTCCTTGAGAAGATAAGAACCCAATACGTTAATAACCCCAAAGGTTAAAGGTTTAGCACTAGGTTACAGTATACGCATTAAAGAAAACAAAATTCATAATACGTGCTACTCCGTAAAGTAAACAATTGTTAAAGCAAAATAACTTGTTTGGTACAAGCTACCAAAACAAGAAAACATTCAATCTCTCTCTCTCTCTGTCATACAAAGCCACGCTCTCTCTCTCTCTCTCTCTCTCTCTCTCTCTCTCTCTCTCTCTCTCTCTCCTTAACTAATCTTAGTGATATTTCCTGGAATGTACAGTTATCCTGAATATATTTATCGATATTGATAGTGTCAGGGTACAGTGCCAAATTTGGCCCCAGTTAAGCCTTGACAATAACTTAATAAGGTGGACGCCAAGTTTGATGAGGTAATCCTGGGTCGATAGTGTCACCTCGAATAGTTAATTGTAGAAAAAATCGAGATCTAGTGTTCACAAAAAAAAGAATGGAAAAAACAAATACTTCTGGTATTTGGGCACAGCTAGTTGCTAAAATTGTTACTTATGATGGTACATGATTGATTGGTAAATCCTATCGGCTGGCTCTGTGGTGAGTGCCAATTTTGAAACAGCACAACTTTCTGAATAAATCCAGTGCTGCGTCTGTCAAAAGTTAGATGTTGCTATTATTGCACATACCACTATCGTGGGCTGATAAATTGGGAAAATATATCTGGGAATTAATAGTCCAGTTAAACTTAATAGATACTGTGGTGGAATACATTGATACAGCGATAAAATCCTCCATTATAAATATAACAGTTAAAATAAAATGTAGGGATAAAATATAGTTATGATACGCTGCTGCTTCTTCGCCCACGCCACAAGCGCGTTGATTTTGGTAGACCGTACCCTCGTTTTCTAGTGTCATTGAAAAAACTATTTTTAACATGGGGACACGAAAGGCCTATTCGTTCAGACGGGGTAAGAAAAGGAGGGAAGAGGAAAATGATGCCGTCTGCAAACGGGGTTTGAATCTAAGCCTGGCATACGCGCGAACTTGTAGTTAGTTGTTTGAAATACGATGTAAAAGTAAGAACATGTAGACAATTGCGTCACTAAAACAGGCTCAGCTCTTATTGTGAATGACGTAATTCCCACGTACTACGGGAGAATCTCATATTTAGCTTGAAAATAGTGCAAAAAGACATGAATAGGTTGGATAACATGGAAAAAATATGGAATTCCTTATTAATAGGTTTAGAATCACAAAAGTTAGCTAGTTTAAGAGCTTATCTTTTCCTGATAAATAATATGCTTTCAAATAAAAGGACGGAAAGATAACTTGGAAGTTATTGACAAAAGACTGATTTGTTCAGTGGCAGACTAGCAGACAAATGTTCGTTTTGCAGTCACTAGTGGTTACATTTTGACGCGTCCTTGAGAAAACGCAGCAAAAGGGTCATGTGTTCTGTAGGAAAAGGGGTAGACACGGGGTAGAAATTATGGGATAGTGCAAACTGAATGTTGTTTTTTTTTTTTAGTGTTGGGCCAAAACCAAGTCCATTTTTGGGGAATGCCAAGTTCGGACAGACCGACCGACAGAAATACACTACACATTGGACCAAATTTGGACCTTAGTGTAAAATTTTAAATTTAAAAAGCTTGGCTTTCCTATTTGATTGGTCAACACAGTTAAGATTATTAGAAAATTGGACGGCTCGTTGCCATTTTGTTTAAGACTGTCCATAGAAGCAGATCGTTGATGCTATGAAGTTTGACGTCCACTAAATATCTATATGTATAATATAAGGCATACGGACGACATAATTCAGCCAGCAGCTCATCTGAGTTTGTGCCATTTCAACGTACCTGTGAGTTTTCATTTTGAATTGTGGTAAGACATAAATTATTAACCTTTTTATTTAACAATTCTGAGTGAGTGATACTGCCATATAATGAAAAATGATTATGACAAGTGAGTACTTATTCTAGGTCCCCAGCGAACTGTTACAGGACCTAGAGGTTGAATTATAATATGATAAACTATCAGAAATGTAGAATACAGATGTTTCTTTTCAGGTGGTCAGGTGGAAACATATCACCCACCTTATTATATGGAAAAAAGAGATTAATGATAATATTTCAGATTCAGTGCAGCCCTTAGAGGAGAGGAATGTGAAATTAGTGCTAGTGCCAGATATTCTGAAGAGTACAACACTGTATGAAACGAGATGCCTACCATACTACCTCAGAGCATGTGAGGAGTGGGCCTAAGCAACAACTATCTTCAATCGTCACAGGCCAGATAAGTATTAAAGAACTGGCCTGCTGAGATTCATCAACGAATATAATATAATATAAACGCTATTGTGTATTAAGAAACTTTTCCACCATTAATCCTGTTTAAAGAGCAAATGAACACTGTTAACTAAAGACTGGGTATGATGCAAATACCCCGACCCTACATCCAGTTCTAGTTCCTAAAGACTAAGTCCTGACCAGAAGAAAAACTAGGTTCAGGACAAAATAAATTTGAAAAAAATTGTAATTACTAAATTTAAAACACAGTGTTAATTGACTTGATTATAGAGATTAATATTAGTGTTTGTGTGTGAGTGTTTGTGTATTTAATTACCAGCACACCATATTTCATTACCCTAGACATTAGACGTAGCTATCAGACATACTAGTCAAGAATAAGTCTGATTGAGGTCGTAGGTGGTAGCAGCAAGGTTCTCAGTAACTCAGCAAAACTGTTATCCTCAGGGACCTTCACAGCTGACCTCATTCAGTACACTAAGAAAACATAGCACCCACACTTAATAACATCAAAACCCACCACAGATACATGTTTTATTTGTCTTTTAGCCAGTCCTGTTCACAACATGGACTTGGGACTCACAAGCCACGAAGAAGACGACATAAATCTCATCAGTAACTGGAGGCAATAATAAAGAAGAAGAAAAAACAGCTGGCCGCTCTGTCAGGTCTGCGATAAATAGACAAGACATTATAAAAAAGAAATGCAACTATTCTATATGTGCACGGACGGGGACGAGACGATCTTTTTCCCTCTCCGGCAGTCCTGCTTAAAGTTAAAAGGCACGCGGTGACTTTATTTACAACTAAACGGTCAGCTTTTCGCCCGTGCTGCGTTTTCAGGTTCGGACCAAGGCATGCACCTTCCCGCCCCATCTGCGCGTTAACGATCAGCTCACACTGTCAACTATTGTTTTAATTACCCCTACGCGCACTTACAAATATCGTCTGTTGTTAATAGTTATTTTATTGTCGGCGCCTGTTAGTTTAGTCATAAGGTATAACAATAGTCACTTACTATAAAACACAAAATGAAAAAAACGTGAATCCTATTCGGTCACTATAGTCACGCTTAACACTTAATCAATCAACTACCGTATCTTCTGGCAAAGAAAAATAGTTATTTATGTTGCTAGTTTTAACGCTAGAAATCACATTGAATTATAATGGTAAACTTAACACATTAAATCACGTAAAAGCTAATTTCTATTACCACAATCAGAAATGAAACAATCTCCACGAAATGCTAATAACACACTTCCACAATGGTTCTAGAATAACGAGCTTAGATTATCCAAAATTCTGAGCGACAACTGATCAGTGAGTTTAAGGAACCGTTGTTTATATACATTTATTTGCTCTCAGATCCCTAAAAGTGTTAATTTCGCATGAAAGTGCGAACTAAGAATTGAGAAACTGTGGACCAGATAAAAGTCTTCTAAGCCGGCCACCGTTTTTTCTCGTCGAACGCTGCTTGCCCAACATCAAAGGTACTACCGCCGATAACGGGGTTTATTTGAAAATAGCTCGCTTCTCGAGATGAAATGTTACTCGGCTCAGAGATTTCCCTGTATTTGAAGATCAAAGGGTTAATTGTTTATCTCACGTGCGTCTGTCTACTATCTTGATGATTGGCAGACCCGCTTGCGTGAGAAAACTTAGGTAACCAAATCAGAGCTCGCTGCCTGTTATGCTGGCAGGACACGGAAGTTGTTGATATGTCTGATGTTTACATCTCAAGAAAAAGAGGCGTGGATAAAAGTATGAGTAATGCAGTCTGTCAAATGTTTGACTTAGCGAACGAATCATAGAACTACGGCGTGTTACGGAAGACTGTCAGATACCGCAGGCTTTATTTCCATTGTATGTCACACAGGATCAATGCCAAACCCTCCTTTGTCATTTTTACTACATGTATTGTAGGTTACAGTCTTCAGCCTTTAGCCGCCGACTGTCAAAGCAGTCAGTGGCCATCACTCCTAGTGGCATCTTGTAGGGCAACAACAAACTGCTTCCACTTTGTTCGGTCGGCGGCCATCCTTCGTACAGTGACCCAGCTCTGGTTCATTCTTTGCATCTCGGCCTCCACAGTTCTCCGCCAAGTTGTTTTTGGTCGGCTCTCTTTCCCTTTCCTTCAGGGGTCCATAGCATAGCTCTTCTTGCGATGGCATCGGGGTCTCTTCTGAGGATGTAGCCAACTCAACTCCAGCGTCTGCCAGCCATGATGGTGTGCATGTCCTCTTGCTTATTTCGAGTAAGTAGTTCTTGGTTATTGATAGTGTTCGGCGAAAAAATTCGGAGAATTTTCCTTAGGCAGATTGTGTGGAAGGAGGACAGTTTCGACATTTCCTTCTCTGTTACTCTCCAGCATTCCGCACCATAGAGAAGAACAGAAAGTACACAGCTCTCATATAATCTTAATTTGGTGTTTGTGCTGCACTGGGAAAACTCCCAGATGTTGTTTAGACTAGCAAAGGATGTTCTCGCTTTATTCATCCTGTTCTATGTAAATGTGTCCGTCTGATCCAGCTTCTGGTTCTTTATTGGTATGCCCACATTGAGTGTCATGACCTCTGTCTTCTTTAAACTGATGTTCAGACCCACCTGCTGGTAGATTACAGTGTTATCCATTAATCGTTGCTGCTTTTTCTGGCCGCAGTAGTAAACGGGTAATTTTCCATACTGCTTCGTGCTATGTTCTGTTTTCGTATACATGATTATTGAAATGCAGTAACACTATAGTGAAAATGATCAGCGCACTATACCATATACATTACTTTGGGTAGGAAAAACGTATTGAACAGTGTGTTTTGATGTTTTTGAGAACAAAGATATCCATTACCGCTTTATACAGTTTCGCGTTGTTTATACAAGACTGTAGAGATAATGTAAAACTTTGTAATAAAATTGATCTTCAACATGACATACAATACTTTTTATAAAAGGATGCATTAATCAATGTTTTTCACATCTTTAATCAGATATTTCTATTACCTCCATACTGCAGAAGGATTAAACAAAATAGTTCACAGAAAGAGCCACAGTCTCCTAAACGTGGCAATTGCAACCAGTTGTGCTAAGTATCAGCAATGCCGTTTACAAATATAAATATGCTTCAATTTCAGTAATGATTAGTTCGGTATTATATAGTACTCACAAGGGGAAGGAACGCGCACAATCGTAATCTATATGTCGTAAATTTTATCAGAAAGGTAATAGATGTTTATAGTCCTGTCTGAGCAGAGGTGATAGTGATAACTATGTGAGAGTAAGGTGAAAGAAATAGTTTTTCTCACGAGGTGGTCGTGTAAGAGAAAGGACAGTCTCTGGGTTGAATAATTTATCTAATCCACCCTATCTGGACGACTAAATTTAAATCAGGCGCACTTTCTCTCCTTGTACAAAATACAAGTTACACTGCACCCACATGCACACAATTCTGAGACAAATACGCACAAATGTGAAAACAAACTATGGATAACATATATGGACAGGGGTTGACCAACACAATAACTTAAGGTTTATTAAGTTTATTTATCTCTAGAACTTTACAACATAAATCATATACATCAATAGATCATGGTTTACAGACAAAATGAAACTTAATCAAATAGGTTTTCCCCTCTGGTAAAGGAAAAGTAAAAAAAGATCCCAAACAGATGTTAATTAACCCGAAAGATCAAAAGTTAACAATAAGTGTATGGAATAGTCATTAAAGAAACAAAGAACAAGTTCCTAATTAATCTATCCCGTAAATACTCAGGTTAATGAGAACAAAAGAAAAGATTTGTATGATAAGGGTAACAACAGAAAATTATGTTACTCTCTTACAGTTCATTCAATCCTTCATACTTGTGGCCACATTCATATTCGCTCCCCCAATAGTTGTCGCAGGCATTCCGTGGAGAGAAACACTAATAAGTAATAAGACTACTCAGTGTCATATTAAGTTTTGCCAAATCCAGCCCTAGACTCGCCGTAGTTGCGGTCTCCAAATTGCACAGGAGTCGCTGGAGTTGGTGATTTAATTTTTCCTGGATAAAAAAATACGGTATCTCTGCCTTCAGTTGGTTGGAGTAAGGTTCATACGTGGTGATCGCCGACATAGGATGAATAATACATATATATTCTGGGTTGTCTAGCCTCTGGTTGCTGAGATACTATGTTTAGTTACACAAATGTTGCTGACAATATATTTTTCCACAGCTGGCTGATGAGATTGATATAAATGAAATCTGGTAATAGTTCTGGTCCAATTAATATTATAATTTAATGGTTCTATTCTGGTTTTTCTCATGAAATGAGGAAAAGGGACAGCACAGGTCACAGCAAGAAGCTCATCAATATTAACTATCCCTGGATGCTTATAGATTATAAGACTCTAAGAACGTAAGTTCATTTGGCCATAAGACCGTTAGACCGCTAGTTTGCCGGTTTTGATCATCCTATATTTTAGGAAAGAAATTTAAACATTTAACCATAATAACAATAATAGATCTAACACGAGTTAAGGTAAGACCTCTTCACCATTCCGTTATAAATTAGGTTTAAAACACAAATGTCTAGCTTATCCTATCGTTTTTAACGCGTGATATGAACACCAGTCATTTATAAAATTACATAAAAATGGATAGAAGTAAATAATATATACCGTCAGTAGACAGTTATTTAATGTATGTACTAGTCAATTTAAAACATCTCTTACTGGGAAAAAGCGAGTAATTAAATTTACTTTACAGCTGGAAAAATGTTCTATAAGTTATTTAATTATGCTATTCATTTAACGCAGAAAATCCCAGTGAAGTATAAATGAAAACTTTAACACACCAAATCACTTAAAGGCTAGTATATAAATTACCGCAACAGAAAAATGAAACACTCCACGAAATCTAATAATTCACTCTTGTCCGAGAGATCTGGGATAACGAGCTAGTGAATTCAGAAAAATCTCTGAGCAACTGATAAATACTATAGGAGAGACAAGGTATATATTCATAGATTACGTTCTTTACGCTTCTTAATGCAAAAGTCACACCTACGTCCAGGGCCGGGCGAATTTGCCGTTCGATTCCTGAATGAAAGGATACTTCTTCACCTCTGCTGATCGACGATCTCTGGCTTGTCTTTGATTATCTCCGCCTCGCCGAATCACAGCTACGTAAATTAATTCAACGGCTCGCAAAGCGAAACAGCAAAGTGTGTGGCACACTAGAGGCATGTCGGACATAGAAAAAGACAATGGCTAGCCACCGTGGAAGAGATTGGGGCCTTACCACGTACTTCCTACAGAACGTAATGGGATCACAACAAGATAAGAATCGATATGTAGAGAACTCTCTGTCCCCTGGGGAAGAATCTACTGTACAAATTAACAGGGAAGAGGCAACTCCTCTAATGAGTAAGGAAGTACATAATGACGAGTGTTCCTTAAATTCTGTTGAAAGGGAGCATTATGAGAAAGACCACCTAAAAACTAGTAGGAGAAGCCTAAAAATAGGAACATGGAATGTTAGAACTCTAAACCGAGAGGGAAAGCTTGACAATCTTATATTAGAGGCAACAGACATGAAACTCGATATACTGGGAGTTGCAGAGGCAAGACTTTTGGATACAGGCTACATAACAAGAGACCAGTACACGCTTATACACTCAGGAGGAGAAAAACATGAAAGAGGGGTAGGAATGTTGATAAAGAAGGAGTTAGAAAAATACGTATGTGGATACTGGACACACAATGACAGAATGATGTTACTAAAGATGAGAGCAAAACCATTCGACATATCAATCTTACAAACTTATGCACCAACTAAAGATCACAGCGAGGAAGAAATAGAAGAATACTATGAAGAGCTACAACAAACACTTAAACCAGTCAAATCTACAGATGTGTTGATAGTAATGGGTGATATGAATGCAAAAGTAGGAAAAAGAAAATACAAGAAAATAGTAGGACAGTATGGATTAGGGACAAGAAATGATAGAGGAGACAGACGTATCCAGTTCTGTGAAGAAAACCAGCTGGTCATATGTAACACCTTTTTTGAACACCACCCAAGGAAATTATACACATGGAAAAGCCCAGGAGATGTAACACGAAATCAAATCGCCTATATCATGATAAAACATAGATTTAAGAACAGTGTCACAAGTGCAAAGACACATCCTGGCGCTGACATAAATTCAGATCACAATCCAGTCGTCATCAAAGTAAATATAAAGCTGAAAAGAGCAGGAAACAGAAGACAGGAGGAACCCCAGATAGAAATATCAGCGCTGAAACAACCAGATATAAAACAGACATATTTAATCGATGTCAAAAATAAATATCAACAGTTATTGACAGAAAGCATGGAGCAGTATAAAAGAGAAAACCCAGAAGAAAAAGCAACCGCAAAATGGGAATGCTTAAAAACAAGCATACAATCAGCAAATGCAAATTTACCTAAAAAGGAGTCTAAGAAAAATCAAATTTGGATGACAGATGACATCTTGAATAAAATGGCAGAAAGAAAGAAAGCAAAAAACACTCCAAAATATAAAACAATAGACAATGACATACGTACTATGTGTAGAGAAGCAAAAGAACGGTGGATAGAAACAAAATGCAAGGAAATAGAAGACTTGGAAGCAAAGCACATGACAAGAGATATGCATGAAGAAATAAAGAAATTATCAAATTGGTCGCGGTTTGCACAAGGAGGAAGCTGTATCAAGAACAAAAATGGTGTAATATTACTTGATGAGAAAGACATATCAAACAGATGGGCAGAATACGTAAAAGAACTATTCGAGGACAACAGAGGTAAAAAAACCATCACCAGATTCTAATGAAGGCCCAAACATTCTCAGATCAGAAGTAGAGAATGCCATTCATATGATACAAAAAGGAAAATCAGCAGGCATGGATAACATAAAAATTGAAATGATAGAAGCTATGGAGAGCTTTGGTATAGATACAATCACAGAAATATGCAACGATATATACAATACAGGATATATACCACACGACATGAAGACATCAGTTTTCATAACATTGCCCAAAAAACCAAATGCAGCAGAATGTTCAGACTTCAGAACAATCAGCCTGATGAGTCATGCAATTAAGATACTGCTCAAAATCATACAGGAAAGAATAAAAAGTAAAGTAGACAGCGAAATCCAAGAAGAACAGTTTGGTTTTAGACGGAACAGTGGAACAAGAGAGGCAATATTTTGCCTAAGAATATTAGCAGAAAAATATACAGAGGTCCAAAAAAGTATGTATATGTGCTTCATTGACTATAAGAAGGCTTTTGACAGAGTCCATCATGAGAAAATAATTGAATGCCTCGAAGACATAGGTATTGATGGAAAGGATATAAGAATACTCAGTAACCTTTATTGGGAGCAAACTGCCACAGTAAGATCGGGAAGGAATTATTCACCATACATAGACATAAAAAGAGGTGTCAGACAAGGTTGTGTGCTGTCCCCCTGCCTATTTAATTTATACACCGAAAAAATTTTCAAACAGATACAGGAAATACCAGGACTGAACATCAGTGGAAGGTCAATAAACAACCTAAGATATGCAGATGATACGTGTTGTTAGCTGATAGCGAACAGGAGTTACAAGAACTAGTGAAGCAAGTGAACAGTATAAGTCATGAATATGGACTCGACATTAATATTGAGAAAACAAAAACTATGATAATTAGCAAAACAGACGATAAACCCACATAAGCGTAAATGGGAAAATCCTGGAACAAGTCAAGAGCTACGTATATCTTGGTCATATAATAACAGAAGATGGCAGATGTGAAACAGAAATCAAGAAGAGAATAGGAATGGCCAAAGCTACTTTCAACAACATGAAACATATACTGACATCCAAACAGTTATCTCACAAATTAAAACTGAGAATCATAAAGTGTTATATATATTCTGCATTTCTGTATGGTGCAGAAACATGGACGATGAATAAGCATTTGGAAGAAAGAATTGAGGCTCTTGAAATGTGGATATATAGAAGAATGGGGCGTATCTTATGGAAAGAGATGAAAACAAATAAGGAGGTCCTAGAAAATCTAGGTATGAAAAGAGAACTAATGAGGGAGGTCAAAGTTCGGCAGCTAAAATACTTTGGCCACATAAAAAGGCATAACACCTTTCAGAAGACCATAACAGAAGGGAGAGTTGAAGGCAAACGTGCAAGGGGAAGACAGCGCTATAAGTGGGAAGATAACATCAAAAGATGGACAGGAAAGAGTCTATCAGAGTGCACCACCAAGACAAGAGACAGAAGACGTTGGAGATCCATTACAGCCAACCTTCGTTGTGGAGATGGCAACTGATGATGATGAAATTAATTCCCCTGAAAATGTAACAATTCAAGGTCCGTCTCAGACTGATCGCCCCTTGATTCTTCAAAGAAACTGTTAACGCCTGGCCTCTTGTTAACGCCTGGCCTCTTGTTAACGCCTGGCCTGGCCCGCGTGTTTCCCTGATCAAAGAACGATTACGCCATGCTGCGCACTTCGCTCTGTTCCATCCGTGCTTAATTGCCAAACGGCTCACGTGTTAATTGCGATAGAGAATCAGTCGTTCGTGTAGCAAAAAAATATAAACCTAGAAGGGAGGTGGGGAGTGGACGGTCACTGCTGCGACTAATTCCATATGTGACACCATATATTCAGGATAGAAGCTACCATGGCAACAATCAAAAAAAAAATTCTTTAATAAAACTCTTGGCCGCTTCATAAGTTATGCTTGTGTCAAGGTGAGGCAGCTTTCCCCTTTCCTTTGCCAACATGTCAGCTTCATTTCCGAGGATTTTGCAGTGAAATGGGTCCACTGTATTACAAGTCTTAGGTTAATGTTTTTCACTGAAATAAATTTTGCAAGTAAGCAACCATGTGTTGTTTCTGAAAAGCAGAGAAAATGTCAAGATGAGTCACTACCTTTGGACAAATTCTATGGAGATATCTGCATCCATGTGCTTATCAACTACTTTCTGGAAGCAGACGAAGGTGAATAAAAACAAGATGTGCTGAGCTAACCTGACGGTCTGGATCTTGAGGAATGTCTCTCAGAATGTTAGGTGTAGCTTCGGCAAGCAAGGAAAGTAGTCGCTCCTTTGCCGAAGAAAAATCCCTGTAAAATAACAGAAATGATGTGGCAAATGTCAAGGTAAGAATAATGTACCTGCATGACTAATGGGAGTCAGAAAAATGCACTTTCGCCCAAGGCTACCCCAGCGTTCTCCATTCTCACCAGCGTTGTTTAACAGCAAGTAGTCACAATTATACCAATAGGGCCGGGACGAACATTAACTATCGCAGATACCATACTCACTTAAAAGAATTGGCTCAGACAGACAGACAATAAATGCTCCAAAGCATAGATAAGACACTACAGGCGGTTTCTAAATGGTGCTAGGAAAACGGCTCAACTGTCTATCTCAACGAGACATGTTTGATGTGGTGTTCCTTGACCAACTTCAAAGCGAAATCCGACCTTCCAGACATCACTCTCAGTGGGCAGAACACTGAAAGGTAATACAGGTTGAAATATCTTGGAGGAGTAACGTTGATCGCGGGCTATCCTACATGTACCATGTAGAACTGATCATGCAGAAGTGCAAGCGAAGTCTGGCCTTCTTAAAAATAATGACAGCTGCGGACTTGAAGCAGAGACTACTGATTCTCCTGTATCATCAACACATCATATCAGTAATCGAGTATGGGGTGGAAATACTCACTCTGCCAGTATGTCAGTGTGAATGACTGGAACGCATTCAAAATGAAGGCGTGTGTATAGTTTTGAGCTGTCGCAAGAGACCCCTATTGTGACAATGAGGTACATGCTTTGGTTGCTGTCTATTAGATCTAGATATGCGATGGCCAATGCAAAACCCTGTATGCGGATAACCATAGACAAAAGACACCCTCTACATGGGAACATAGCTTACACCAAGGGAGCAAGAATAAAGAGAGGGATGTCATGGGCGGCACAGGCAGGGGTTACGATAGGCAGGTGACCACAGTTTAAAATAAATCCACAGGGGAAGATTGGAGTAAATCAGGTGAGAACCGGATAAGCTACCAGGAGGTTATCACTAGCCTTGGCAGGGAGTGCAGAGCTTAAAGAAGTGAGAATGCAGAGCTAACGATTAATCAACTGATAAGTGATCGTGCCGTGGATGATGATGCCGTTGTGTACATTGATTAGTCTGTACTCTGTGGTGAGAATTCAAGATGGGACTTCTCTGTGAGAATAATGGGCAAGGTTGTCGCTGAACAGAGCGGAACGTACTTGACAACAACTTCCAGCATGAGAATGGAGGTGAAGGCAACCACTGCGACCCTGAGATGGCTGTCTGAAACTCAGTCTACCTGGGCAGCTATTTTGTCACTCTCAGTCCATGCTTTGGAAGGTCCAAAATAGATGGCTACTTCGTGAATGGAAAACATAAATAGCAGATTCGAATCTTTAGTAACTGGTGTGGATATACTGTCCTGGTCATGCAGGGGTACGTGGCAATAAGGAAGCTGGCATACTAGCATCGAGAGCACTCATAGTGAGAGCACTGGATGTGACAAAACGTCGGAACGTGCTCTTTTGTGTGATTTCTCACACCTTCTGCCCTCAGGCAGTATCCTTTCTTTTTCTTCATTTTTCTCACTCTTCGCTTTTATTTGGCATAAATCACGCCTTTTCATTTGTATTTTCACTATTTTGCTCTATGCTGGACATAGCATAGTGAAGTCTCTAACACGCCACTCCCCTATGGCAGTATTTGCTACGGGAGTAATTCTTATCTTATTGTGTCGCATTCACGCTTCACGAAGACGTGTTAAGTTACGCCAGGTTATTAGACGGTCATCGACAGTATTCTATCACAATATCGGTCTGATCATCTTTTCAAGCGACAGGGAGTGTTGAACAGAACCAGATTTGTTTGTCTGGCGAAATACACGATAACCCGTGCACGAGGCGGAGCTTATGACATAAGCGCTTCCAGGTCATCCTTGCTACACCAACATTACCGTCTGTGTGACACCTGTGGGCAGACAAGAGTGATATAATCGCTTCCGGTCACTTGGTAGAAGGGGCAATCTATTGTAAAATTACAAGAAATCCCAGACACGTGTAAGAGAAGATTCGTCTCTTTTATTCATCTGTGCGACAATTCTGTAGCCAAGATTGGCTTATTTGTGGTACCAGCAGAAAGGACCATTTCTAGCACAAGCAGGGACAAGCGGTTTCCTGGGAAACGAGATTCACCCTACAAACCTTGACCAGAGACGAGTGACAACAGTGTACAGAAAATCTGCCCATCAGGAGGAGGATTAGAATGATCATTGGCAGCTAAGTTAACCTATATGCTGCCACTTGAACTTTTTATAACCCCACACTTCCATCACCGACATGATGAGTAACTTTTCTTGATTCATAACTATTCAAATTATTTTCCAACTGTTGAAACCTAAAGTGATTATTAAATTTTGTTATTTGTAATGTTACAAATTTAACTTTGATTTAATCTTTTAAATGTACTACATGTTTGTCTCAGTCAAAATTGCTAAACACACACTCTAAACAGAGCTATATATATATATACATTATAATAATAAATTCCACTGATTAACTCAGCGGTGGGGGCTTAACGAGCTAGAACAACCATTGTTAAATTCTTCATTAAAGTGTCGGCAGATTAAAGAATTAACGTGCTTAGCGACAGCCAGCATTGTTTTCGCTTATCTGAATATCTTATGAAGACTCCCATGTGATAGAATCTTTACCACTCTTCTAACGACATTTCTGCCAAGAGTAATCTTGTGTAAAGATAGACTCCATTAAAGCCTATAATAGATACTCTTGAGTTTTGGCCGCTGTTGAACCACTACTGCAAAGCAGGGGAGGTAATACCGTCACACTGGATATGGAGCCGCGGTAGCGTAGTGGCTAGTGCACTGGCTTCCTAGCTCAGTGGTCTATGGTTCGATTCCCAGATGAGGTGGGATTTTTTTAGGCCGCAAACGGCTCCTGGGTCGATCCAGCCCCAACTGGGTACCAACTGGGTACCAGAGCAACTTCTGGGAAGGTTAAGGCGGCCGGCGTGATGCTGACGACATTACCCCTAGTGTGCCGATGGTCAAGAAAATATGGGCCTAATACAATATTCCCAATATGCCTCAATGGGCGTGTAACGGGATCCTTTACCTTTTTTCCTTACTAAGGACAATAAAGGATCACCTGTTAGAGAACGACACTGCAATCGATTAATCAACAGGGCTAAGACAGTTTTAATTTGACATCAAACGTAAGACTAGCAGGAATGGACGTATGAGCGGATACATCCGTCATGTACACATCCAGCGAGCTACATGAACAATTAGCATTTATTCCCCTCGACATTTGCTGAGGGAGACTGAGCAGTTAAGGATTTGTTCTGAGTACACTTACGTCGATTCTGATCAATAATAACAATGTCTAATGTAAGTTTTTAAAAAATTCTTCAGGTGTAATGCTGAGTGCGGCGATTATGTCTCTTCCCAACGTCGTGATTTTAACACTGTTTATCACTTCTGTTAGAGACTCTTTTCAAGCCTCGATGTTAAACTGTCCACAACCTTTTTTCATGGTATCCTTTATTTCTTTTCACATTATATGTCATACTGCCACAATGCATTCCAGCTTTTCTTTTCTTATAACGTGCTCAAAGAAAATAACTGCTTCGTCCTGATAATAAGCTTTCTTTGTTCTCTGAAATTGTTTCATTACTCCCGTAAGCTGTCCATACTCTCTGTTCCTTTTTTTAATATCATGGCCAAGTCGACTTCCAACTGCCAGGTTGCGTGTGCGAGTGTCGTGAGAAGCGAGTAATGTTGTATTTCGATTGTGAATGCCTATTGTCTAAAGCAGCCAACTTTCTACTCAGCACATGTAGCGGTCCGCTAGCCGACTTGGTCTAACCGTACATTACCAGTCAAGTGAAAAGATTCTTGAGCTGCGTGAGTTCCTGCCGGTGTTTGAATAGCACGAGTGTTCAATAATTCTGTATACGGACCCAAGGTTAGTGTATTAAAGTTGTAAATTACTAACATACATTCATTTTAGTTTCAGTTAACTAAGTATGAATACTGTAAATACCAGTCACTTTTCTCACCCCATTACTTCTTACCTTACCATATAAACGTTGCAATAAACACAGTGAAGAGATTGATTACATTTATAAGACTGCACACACAGGCTACAACAGAAATGAAAATACACAGACACCACATTCATAGGATACGTTGTCTGGGTACTTATGAGGCCTTCAGTACTTTATTCATCCCAGTGGTAAAGGCAACACGATCGGGAAGCTTTACGATCCCTTCACCTGTCAGTCGTCTTATTACCCATGCTGGCATTTTGCGGTGAGCTAAGAAGAGTTTAAATTAAATATATTGCTACGGCACGTATCTCGCTACCAATAGCCGACAAAGCTCTAGCTAAAGCAACACGGAACGGCTGTCGCATATTACATAGTACCTACTGATATATCAATATCTAGGACCCAACCTAGAGAGGCAAACGGGGGTTGAGATGAGAAGTTACCCAATGTAACGGGGCGATTCTACGAATAACCACCAACACCAAAGCAGATGTCGCTGCTCTCAAAACACATCATCAAAGCAAGCTTACCAGTGACAACAGCTCAAAGTTTCTGTCTAATAGCATAGCGAAACGTCTAGATATTCAATTCGACACGACAACAAAGCCTTTTGTTGAGTCGATTAGCATTGTATTGGGCATTGTATTGGGCCAAGATAATAGCCAGTTTTCTTCTCAGCAGTAAGTAATTTCAGTGATACCTATTGTATTCAGACAGGAGCGAGTCAATTAAGTGGGGACAACAGAAGTCTCAGTGTCTCTAGAAATAGATGAATTAAGGGGATTCACTTGTCCATTCAGGCAACAGATAACATACTTAGTAATAGATTGCATTCATCATCATCATCCCTTGATTACAGCATAGTGTAGGATTAAGTTCAGGTTGAGTGTAATTATGCATGTATTACGCCATCTCTTTCCAGGTATAGCCTATATGTAGTTGCCATTATATGTCTATGTTGTTGTTTTGCATATAGTAATTTTTTTAGTTCAATAAATGTTATATGTGTGTGTTCGCTACAAACTCAAGTTATTAGATCAGTCGCAACGGAAAGAAAGTGTATGAGAGACGTAAAGTTCCATTTCTTACTCTTCTGTTCACTCAAAGTGAGTGGAGGGGTTGTGGGCTCGTGAGCTGTAGGAGAGGGAAGATAGCTTCGAAGAGATGATAATGTCACGGGGAAACTGAATCACTGGATCTAAATTCTGGGAACTTGTCCTAATTTCCCAAATTCGCCTTCCTCTGTCTCTGCAGTTTATCTCTACCACGTTGCCAAACACTTCAGTAACTCCTGAACAACCAGGTCAAACTCTCCCTGGTTAATCCTCGGATTAACCGTGTGACAGCGAGGTAATCACCGTGTAAACAATTTTCTACACAAACCACCATTGCATGAGTACATGAATGCTCTGATACATATTTTCTGATAGTGTTGCTGCTGTGGTGGCTCGTGCTTCATTAAGAGTGAAAAAAAAAAGAAAACAGGTGACTTCTAGGCATTTCCTTATTTTATTTTTTATTTTTTGACTGTCCGTGATTTGCTTTCATATTACATGATCATCTTTACATAACACTGAAGAACGCGTTTATTTCTACTGGCAAGATTTGTTGATACAATGCTTTTCGTTTCATTGAGTGCTGTATCTTGCTTATAGCAAAAAAGAAAGTTTTACAATTAAACGATGCACTCAATAAAGGAAAACTGTTTTGGGATTTATCATTCAAATGCCAGTTACAACACGGAGACAAAGAAATATAGACAGGTTTAAAGAAAAAACAAGGGACACAGTTTACATACTGAACAAAAAATAAGATAGGTAACACAGACAAAATAAAAAAAACATGGAAAAAGAACGACAAAAGACAACGGAAGGAAAAAATAGCACTAAACAAGTAAGTGAAATTACAAAACCAGAAAGAAAGAAATATTAGCACAACGAAATTAACAATTATAAATGGGAAAAAAATAGAAAATATTAAAATGAAATGACAAAGCAATGAAATAATATAAACGATTGGCCTGTCGTGACGAACTAATTTTCAAAATGGCAATTCCAGAAGTCAAAAGCGACATGGTTAAATGTTGGGTTCTTTTGTGATTGTAGTTGATAGTAACGATATGCTAGTGGTAGATGTATCAATGACTAGCTTAGACACACGAATGGTTTCAATGAAAAGTTGTCAAAAGGTTATTCAATCAAATTCCAACGAGTGGTAGGCAATTGGCCAATTCATGACTAGAATCAACTCGTTGTTAAAAGTTATTCAGGTTTATTGACGAATGACAAACGGCAATCAACGACACGATCAAGACAAACGATGAGAGAATCATAATTATAGTTACTGTTGATAATAAAACATTCCTGTACATTTCTTTATCAATCAAGTCCTTTTCTATCCAAGTGACTAGGATTTCCTAACAGTTGTCATTTGAAATACATTACGGTCATGTCCGTTAACCTTGTTCCAAGGACGTCTGTAACAGTAAACGGATTCATGCTCATGGATGACGCTTCCATATAATACTTGTTTAAATCCCAGACTTTCTCCTTACAATAATCTATACAGTTTGATATAATCCATAAAAGTTCTACACGAAAATACAATCAGGTTAGCGACTTCAGTTGACTAACCTCTCCTACAAAATATGCCACGACCTTGGCATAGGCATTACAAAATATCCGATATTCAAGATATGATCAAATAGTTATCCTTTACTCGTAGGACTTCCCACTACGAAATATTTACAGTGAAGTAAAGATCTCAACTGTTCCATTCTAGGAATCCAATAACATATGGATTCCCGCTAGAATCCAGTGATGATCATCTGTTCCACTTTATTCATAGACGTATTAATATACATGAAGGTTCAAACGAAACTTACGTATTGAACTGCATGTTGGCTTCATCCTGAAGACTCAACAAAATCCTTCAGAACAATTCTTCCATCGAATTGTTCAGAATCAAAATAATAACATACGGGCAGAGAGAGAGTCCATCTTGCCCTTACAACCACTGACGTCATAATCCCCAACTAGGTTACCCGTGCGCAAAGAGCAACTCATACTCTGCATTGTGCACGTCGGTGCGTGAATAAAACGTACGCACAAATAATATAACTATCTCAAGACTGGTGCGTACATTGGCAGGACCGAAGACTACCCCCTTAGGTAAAACGTACGCAACAGCTTCCTTATCACCGGCCCTTAAAAAAAATTAATTCTATTAATTTTTTTTGAAGTACCCAAGAGAGGTGAGTCAAAACTACATCGACGTCTATGTGCATAAATTATATTCATAAAGTTATACAATATTATGAAAAAGAATATGAAAATGGAAATCAATATAACTGAATGAAAGTATGCATTAAAGCACACATCCACAATCGACCTACTTTGGAACGATGTGGTAAACTACGAAGTAAAAGAAAGTTGAAAATGAAAACCAAAAAATGATAAAAACATTCAACTAAATTTACAACTCAAACATGTGATTTCAAATGAAAATGAATAGCAACGATGATGATAATAAATGACAAGAGAATCAAAAAATGAAAATGAAAGATGCAAAATGCAGCAAAGCATAATTAAACACGTTAAGAAGCAACACCCGTAATGTTTCTAACATTATGACGGTGGACTAGTTATCTAAACGTGAGAGATAATGTATAATGAGAAGTAAATATAAGTATAAAGAGACACTTACAACTATTCAAGTTAATTAATGTGTACTCTACAAGTAATTAAGTGGCTTAATTGATTTCATCTAATTAAGATAGTTCTTAATTACAAACAAATAACTAATTACTAATTTATTTAAGTAATTGCAATTTTACTCAGTGTTACTGTTCCATTAACACTAGTTAGTAATCGACTAGAATATGTTCTTAATGTTCCATGCAAGATGCAAAGATATTCTTGAATACAGTATGTAGTGTAATATGTTCCATAGAATAATGAATGTCTATGTGTCACTATGAACAGTGTTTCCGTACTAATAAAATGTTACTACACACGAAGTTACGTTATAATCCAAAAGTAAGTATATACAGGAATTTTTTTTGCTGGTACGAATAATTCAGTTCCATACAGAGCACGTATAGAAGTTCAAAAATTGATAATGTACTCAGTTCCTCTTATTATATTTGATTGATTATCTATGAGGACGTTTCAACATCCGGAAGTGGTTTAGGTTCGACTAGTTCGCTTGGACATCTTGACAGACAGTCCGCAAACACATTTTTCACTCCAGGAATCGCTCGAATTTCATAGCTATATGGCTGAAGAGCAATAGCGCATCTGGTTGACTTTGATGATTTAACGTCCTTAGTGTTCAGTGCTGTGAGAGCCTTTTGGTCTGTCTCCACTACAAAGTAGGAGCCAAGTAAGTAACGTTCCAATTTTGTGATTGACCAAACTAACGCGAGCAACTCCTTGTCCAGAACGGAGTATTTCATTTCGCTCGCCGTCAGTTTTCTCGAAACATACATGACTGGAAATAAGGTGCCCGTATATTCCTGCATCAAAACTGCAGCAATGGCGTAAGAAGATGCGTCACTACGAAGAATAAAAGTAAGATCTTTGTTAGGCAACTTCAAAAATGGCGCATTTGAAAAAAATCTTTTTATATAATCTAACGCGATTTGGTGTTCGTTAGTCCACTGGATTATGTTAGCTGTCCCTTTTCTCAGTAAAGAAGAAAAAGGTGCAGTTAAAGTAGACAAATGAGGGATGAATTTAGAATAGAACTCTATTAGTCCTAAAAGAGACCTAACTTGTTTTTTTGTCTTAGGTGCTGAGATGTTTAAGATTTTCGAGACATTACTGTCTTCTGTATACATTAAACCCCGACCTATACGATGACCCAAAAAGGAGATGTCATGAAAACCGACAAATGCCTTAGAAGGTTTCGCTGTTAAGTTATAATCCCGTAGAGTAGAAAGTAAAGCTTTTAATCCCTGAATGTGTTCATCCCAAGAGTTACTGAAAAGACAGATGTCATCTATGTAAGTAATGACATCGGGACGATGAGACAGTACGCGGCGCATCATGCGTACAAAGGTAGCTGGCGCATTCATTAATCCGAATGGCATAAAATTCCATTGGAAAAGTCCCCGTGGCGTCGAGAAAGCGGTGAATGGCTTTGCTTTAGGTGTGAGTGGCACTTGCCAATAACCCTTTGAAAGGTCAAATTTCGAAAAAAATATAGCATGGGATAATTTCTCCAATAAGTCATCTAAGAGAGGTAAAGGTTCCGCATCAAACTTTGTAACTTTGTTTAATTTCCTGTAATCTACGCAAAGACGAATATTGTTGTCTTTCTTTCTAATAATCACCATAGAAGAAGAGTATGGTGATGAAGATGGTTCAATTATATTTAATTGAAGCATCTCATCCAATTCCTTATCAACCTTATCACGAAAGTGTAAAGGGATAGGATATGGGCGCACTCGAATAGGCGTATCGTCAGTCAGAATAATGTCATGTTGGATGACTGACGTATGACCTGGGATGTCAGTGAGGACATCCTCATACGAGTGTAGAATTTTAGAGACTTGCTGACGTTGATCAGCCGAAAGAGTAGATGAAATAGTAACATCATTCCAATTCTCAGTGGAATTAAGTGACACAACTGGTATTGGCAGTTTTACATCATCGAAAGAAGATTCTTCTTCTTGGATGACTGACAAACTAGAATAGTGTTGAATAGGAGGTGTAGGATCGTCAGTTGCTTGGAATACTGACTGTAGATAATCAGGACGTGAGTAATACTCCTTCAACATGTTAATGTGGAAGGTTTTATGTTTACCATTTACATCAACGATGTAGTCAACATCGGATATTCTTGAGATGATCCTGAAAGGACCTCTCCAAGTAATTAATAGACGATTGTTATGAGTGGGGAGTAAGACAAAAGCTTCGTCACCAGGAATAAGCTGGCGAAGACGTCTATACTTGTTTGCAAATAGACGAGCTTTTTCTTTGGCTTGTTCGGATGATGCAGTAGCTAGTCTACAAGCATCTATGATTCTCTTTCTCAGAGAGATCACATACTCATAAGAGGATTGAGTTTCCTCTTCAATATTCTCTACAACCAATAAGGCGTGGCTTAACGACATCGGACAACGAGGTTTCATGCCAAACACAAGCTGGAACGGAGAAAACCCCGTGGCTTGATTTTGCACCTCGCGATACGCGAAGAGAGCGGCGGGTAGTAGGACCCGATCCCACTCCTGAGGGTGATCTTGGGTCATCTTACCCAACAACTGCTTGAGTGTCCTATTTTGACGCTCAATTAACCCAAATGGGGACATCGCATGGTAAATTGAACTAAGTGATCTGTCTATACCTAATGTCCTTCATAACTTGAAGACATGGATTCAGAATGAACTGAACCCCATGATCCCCCCCGTCCATAAACACCGATAACCCAGAAGTCTTCCCGCGGAAAACCCACGCGTGAGCAGATCAACATTAACACCTCTGCTACACTGGCAGCTGAGGTGTTATTCAGAGGGATGGCCTCAGGCCAACGAGTGCACATATCAATGCAAGTAAGAATATGCGTATGCCCTCTGGCAGATGGAAGCATCGGACCAATAATGTAGATAGCCATTTTATCAAATGGTCTAATCGGGATGTCCGCAGCTTGAATAGGAGCCGCATGAAATGGGCCCCGTACTTTAACTTCCTGACATATCAAACATGAACGACAATAGAGAGTAAATATCTCTATGAACGCCCGGCCAGTAGAATGCAGAAAGCACTCTGGATTTGGTACGTGAAAAACCCATATGGCCCGCGCATTGCGAGTCATGAGCATGTCGCAATATTCGCGATCTCATAGAAGATGGGACTAGAATCTGAGAATATAAGGATGAATCCTTTTCCCGTATCAATCTAACTAAAATCCCATTTTTTAAGAATAAAGTCATGTCCCTAGATTTTGCAAGTTTGTTGCTTGTGTTCTGTTTGTTCACATACTGAAAATTTTTTTTTAATGAATCATCATTCGTTTGTAAAGTTGCAAACGACTCCCGTGAAATAGGAGCATCATCATCACAAGTGGTATGAACTGTAGGTTCATATGGTGTATCAGGCATTGCGACATAAATAGTAGCTTGAGCTCTAGTCACTACTGCATTTGCAGCCTGAAAATGTTGCTCTTCCCATGCAGCAATTTGCTGTGGTGTACACTCTGTTATACCATGTATACGACCCAATATGACATCACAAATTGGATTAGGAAGAAGACAGGCGTGGATCTTCCCTGAAAAAAATGGTGTATTTAAATTAATAATGGCTGTGGGAAACATTTCCACTGTGCCTCCAAAGGTAACGCATTTGACTGTGTGGCCCGTGGCACAACGAGGATCTATCAGCGAAGTCCGTACCCCGACCGTGGGTACAACCTGAATCAAATAAAAGAGAGCATGGAATATTATTGACAAGTCCTTTGTGAAACTTAAGAGATCCTTGTCCCTGATGTACAGAAGTTGCCGTGCAGACCGCAGGTAGGCTAGGCAAAATGTGTCCGCAGCGCAACGTCGTGATCGCCTTGGGCTGGAAAAGTGTTGAGCATTCTGCACAAGCTGTCACCTGATGACTATCAATAGAACAAGACATGGCATTATGAGCATCAGCACCTTTAACCTGTTCATTGTTAGCATGAGTATCACTTAAAGCGACATTAGAATGTCTACGTGTCTGGCTCGACGATCTATCTCTTCGTCGCGATCTGTTCTGATTATTTGCATTAAAATTGCCCCAATTGTCATTCCTGCTCGCGTTAAAATTTTTGATGAGTACGATAATTAGTATAATTACCATTATAATGTTGGTTAAATGTTTTATTCAACGAACCTTGTCTATTTTGTGAAACCTGAGATTTTGATCGCCAGTTTTGTTTATTATTATACCCTTGATTATGTTTGAAATTATTGTTACCAAAATCTCGCGATCTATGAGCTTGGTTCCAAGAAACATTAAATGGAGCAGATTGTTGGAATTGCTTCCCCTTATAAAAATTACCATTGTTGAAATTCTCATTATTTCCCTTATTAAAGTATCTGTCGTTACTCAATGAACGATTTCGTGAAAAATTATTTTGTTGTACGGCAAAAGCAACTGGCAATTCACTTTTAATCTGAGCATTACTTAGATCCATGGATGGGTGAGCAGTGCAGAAATTTTTAGAATGTTCTTCTAGATCTTTCATAGATAAAGGTTTCCGTTCGTGCAAAAATGCAAGAAATGCTGGATTTACTGACGATAGCACCTTATCGCGCAGTAGTAAATCGAAAAGACCTTCATACGACTTTTCTATCTTGGATAATTCGATCCATCTTTCTAGTGTTAGCCGTATTTGGGAAAGAAAATCACAAAAGTTCTTCCCTGATTGCGGTAGCAAAGTCCGAAAACGTAATCGGTATTCATTTTCTGTCATTTGGAATTTTCGGAGAAGTGAAGCTCGAAGAGCGTCATAATTATTCTTATCATTAATACTGGTGGTATGATAAACCGCCAAAGCATCTCCCGTAAGCAATCTGGATAAATATGTAGAATATAGTGATTTATCCACATTGTAAGACCTACAGGTGGCCTCAAACCTATCCAAAAAAAAATATCACGTCGTCAGACGGGGGGTTAAATATTTAGGTAATTTTAGGTGAATTTCCTTAAAATTATCATGCCTGGATGAAGCTTGGCCTTCGAAAGTTCTCTGCGAATTAGCTTCTTGAGTTAACCTAATTCTATCATATTCCAATTCGGCAAGTTTCAAATCATGCTGACGTTTCTTATCATTCTCTTCTGTCTCAAGCTGAAGTCTTTTTGCATTTTGTTCAGCTATTAATCTTCTTTCTTCCATTTCCTTTAGTTTAACTTCCATTTCCTTTTGTTTAACTTCCATTTCAATCTTAAGTTTATCTGCAGCCTCCAATCTTTTCGGTTCTGCCTCATGCAGAAATCGTTTCTCTTCTAATTCAGCCTCAATCCGTTTTTGATCTGCCTCAAATTTCATCTTCTTCTCATTTTCCGCAGCCTCAATCCGTTTTTGATCTGCCTCAAATTGAAGTTTTTCTAGTCTTAAATTTTCTAACTTTCTCTGTTCAGCTTCTATTTCTTGAGCTTTCCTATATTCCGAAATAGCGAATTGTCGTACCTCTTCAGGAGGTATCTGAAGAGCTTTTGCTTGCTTAATGAAATAATCTAGTGAATACATTATGCTTTATAAGTAGTCACTATACTCTTAATTTCTAAATATGATAATTAATTAATGTAAATTAATTAACCTTGTTAATGCACCGAGTGGTCTTCGTTCCTGTCCTAGAACGGTATATCATACTCATATAATTGTCAAATATATTAATAATCAATAAATTAATTTATGTAATGACATGTTATGAACAGACAAAAGCCATAGACAATAGCAACAACAATGACAAGACGAGATACTCAAAGACAGTAGAAAACAGTCGCAGAAATCCAATAAAAAAATAAAAATGTGAAACTAAAAATAGAATGTCGTAAAGAGTTACGATGATAACTGCGATCAAATACTAAACAATACAATTGACAAGACAGTGTAAAAACATATGTTTTGTAAAGAACTGAACGATAGTCAGGTGAGGATGACGTAATATACAAACAAAATACATTATAAAACTAAGGTACGAGTAAAAATAACTGTGAAAACAACAATTAAAACTTGACTGAACAGCTAAACAAATACTATCATAAGAAGCAAGTAGCGATCGGAACTACAGCAAGGTTTCTAGCCTTGAACCGGAATTATCGCTCAATTGAAACTTATAAATCAAACCCTATAGAACATCTGACAAAGAGCCCGAATCGGCTTCGAGATGAACCTCGTTTGTCAGATCGACCTCCCTACCACCCACGACGGATATACAACATAGAACATGCAACATGAAAAGTATATTGGTGGACATAGAAGAGAATAGGCACAGCCAAACACAATACAGTAATAAACGAGACTCCGTTTATACTTATCTCGGCTGATCAAACAAAAAATGTGCCTCGTCTCCGTAAATGTACGTTTGAGAATCGAAATACTTCGGCCTGAGTATTGGAGTATAGCTCGCACGTAAATAAGGACCAAAAGGATGATGTCCAACGTAGGTAGTCACTGGAGAACTTGGTGTTGAGGTTCATTGCTGACCTTGACCTTCTGATAACCGTCGTGTAGATTCCATGATGAAGACACGGGTCTTTCTGTCTAACGATTTTTGGAAAGATATTGAGTAAGTTCCCTTCTTTGAAACTTGTCCAAATCCCCACACTGGCCACCATTTACTGTTGGGTTCTTTTTGTGATTGTAGTTGATAGTAACGATAAGCTAGTGGTAGATGTATCAATGACTAGCTTAGACACGCGAATGGTTTCAATGAAAAGTTGTCAAAAGGTTATTCAATCAAATTCCAACGAGTGGTAGGCAATTGGCCAATTCATGACTAGAATCAACTCGTTGTTAAAAGTTATTCAGGTTTATTGACGAATGACAAACGGCAATCAACGACACGATCAAGACAAACGATGAGAGAATCATAATTATAGTTACTGTTGATAATAAAACATTCCTGTACATTTCTTTATCAATCAAGTCCTTTTCTATCCAAGTGACTAGGATTTCCTAACAGTTGTCATTTGAAATACATTACGGTCATGTCCGTTAACCTTGTTCCAAGGACGTCTGTAACAGTAAACGGATTCATGCTCATGGATGACGCTTCCATATAATACTTGTTTAAATCCCAGACTTTTTCCTTACAATAATCTATACAGTTTGATATAATCCATAAAAGTTCTACACGAAAATACAATCAGGTTAGCGACTTCAGTTGACTAACCTCTCCTACAAAATATGCCACGACCTTGGCATAGGCATTACAAAATATCCGATATTCAAGATATGATCAAATAGTTATCCTTTACTCGTAGGACTTCCCACTACGAAATATTTACAGTGAAGTAAAGATCTCAACTGTTCCATTCTAGGAATCCAATAACATATGGATTCCCGCTAGAATCCAGTGATGATCATCTGTTCCACTTTATTCATAGACGTATTAATATACATGAAGGTTCAAACGAAACTTACGTATTGAACTGCATGTTGGCTTCATCCTGAAGACTCAACAAAATCCTTCAGAACAATTCTTCCATCGAATTGTTCAGAATCAAAATAATAACATACGGGCAGAGAGAGAGTCCATCTTGCCCTTACAACCGCTGACGTCATAATCCCCAACTAGGTTACCCGTGCGCAAAGAGCAACTCATACTCTGCATTGTGCACGTCGGTGCGTGAATAAAACGTACGCACAAATAATATAACTATCTCAAGACTGGTGCGTACATTGGCAGGACCGAAGACTACCCCCTTAGGTAAAACGTACGCAACATTAAACTATTCTCTTTATTTCTTAGAAAGATCGTTCATCTGATGTTGTTGGCATGCCCAAGGTATTTAATTTGATAGACCTGACTCACGCCAGCCCCATTAACTATGATGCTGCATTCATGAGAGTGTCATAGATGGCATTCATCTCTAGTGCTGCCACCACCATGGCACGTTGGATGTATTAGGTGCACAGGAAAGTGATTACATACCTTGCGTCATACTCATTGCAAAGGGTAAGACCACTAGACACAGGAAGCCTAAATAGACCTTCCAGCATTCTACAGGCCCACTCGACTGTAACAACCCTTTACACACATTGTGCCAAAATGCCAAACAAAAGACAGCGAGAACACCTTTCACCCACCCTCCCTGGTGGAATAAGACAGCGGAGAAAGCATGGATAGAAAAGGAAAGAGCAACAAAGGAATGGCATAAAGCACAAAACAGAAGAATGATGAATGAGGGAGAGGTTGAAGAGATGAAGGAGAAAAAGCAAAACTGTTAATAGATTCAAGAGCTTGGCAAGGGAGGCCAAGGATAAAGTGTGGGAAGACTTTGTGACACTGGTGGGCACGGAAAAAACCCTACAGAAATTCTGGTCTTTACATCGAAGAATGAATAGGAAAAGTACAAGTCAACCCATCCCTAATATCAAAAGCTGTGCAGGACTAAGTCTGAAGACGGACGAAGAGAAGGGAAGAGCATTATTCAATCGATATGTGGAGCAAACGGATAAAAGTGACAAAAGTGCCCGCCTGAAAATAAGGGACAGTGTGCTGGAAAATGCCCTAATGGGCCAGATATACTTCGATCTCATTTCTGAAGAGGACGTGGTGCACACATTGAAAACCAGCAGAAACACTGCTCCGGGTCCTGATGGGGCACAATACCATCACATTAAACATCTCGATGACACATCCATTTTAAATATGGTGAACGATTTCAATACCAGCATACAGAATGCTGAGGTGACGGAAGACTGGCTACACAGTTACCTTCGGCCACTTTCTAAACCTGGCAAAGACCCCACACTGCTCAACAGCTATCGAATTATCACACTACAGAATGTCTATGGTAAATTACTTGAAAAGATAGTTGCAAGACAAGTAATGAGCCACCTCGAAAATGCACACATCCTTCCTGATACCCTGGGTAGCTATAGGCCTATGAAAACAACATAGGGTAATGCTGCAAAGTTTGCGTTCGATGTGTGCGAGGGATTCCAGGGTAAAAGAGAAACGGTGGCTGTCGAAATTGACCTAGAGGATCTTATTACAGTGTGGACTTTGCAACCCTAATAGACTGTATAATGGCATGTAGTGTAAATCCTTGGATAACAAGGTGGAAAGCAGCTGCCTTAATGGAGAGATCAGTTGTATTTCGCTTGGGAACTTGGATATCAGAACCAATGCGCATTTTTCCGGATCTACCCCAGGGTTCTCCACTATCACCGGTACTGTTTAACATCTACACAGCAAAAGTAGCAACCTTTCAAACTCAGGACTGGGACGAACATTAACTTTCGCAGGTGACAAACTCATGTACAGAACTGGCTCAGACAGACAGGAAATGGTACAAGACATACAACAGACATTACAGGCGGTATCTAACTGGTGTGAGGAAAGCGAATCAAGGGTCAATCCCAACAAAGACTGTGTGATAGGGTGCTCTTTGAAGAACTCCATAGTGAAAGCAGACCTTCCAGACATCACTTTCAATGGGCAAAACATTGAAAGGCAAGACAGGCAGAAGTATCTGGGAGTAACGTTTGATTGTGGACTATCATTCAAGTATCATGTCGAACTGATCATTCTTCTTCTTCTTCTTCGTTCGCCCTGAAAAGGACGGTGGTTGCGTTGTGTCTGTTTACGCCTAAGCTGTGATATCTGCATCTTTCGGTCGACACATCCGACTTCAGCACGGCATTTTTTAGGGACCGGGTTTGCCTTCCCATTGCGATCCGCACTCGCTCAGCCAGACTGCACTGCTGCAGACTGTTTCCAGGACCACCACGTGGAGGTGGAGTGCGGTCTTGACCAGCTCTGGTTCGCTGGTCCTGATGCAAGCAGTACAGCTATGGGTCGCTGACTGCATTCACTATTGCTGCATCTTGGGGTCCCGAACTGATCATTCAGAAGTGTAAGCAGGAACTGGCAGCCTTAAAAGCAATGGCTGCTGCGCGCTTGGAACAGAGACTATCGGTGTGGGGGGGGGGGGGGGGGGGGGGGGGGGGGAGGTGGGGGGGGGGGGGGGGGGGGGGGGGGGGGTAAAGGAAGGGGGGGGGGGGGGGGGAATAAATTTGTATAATAAACGTTTCTCCTTTATCACCAGCTCGTGATTTCAGTAATCGAGCTCCGGCTAGGAATACTCACGCTGTGAGTGTCACAATGTAAACGACTGGAACGCATTCAAAATGAAGGGATGCGAGCAGTTTTGAGTTGTACGCGTGATACCCCTATTATGACAATGATATACATGCTCGGATTGCTGTCGATTAGATCCACATATGCTATGCCCCAGGCAAAAGCATATATGCGGGTATCACCGACAAAAAACACCCCTTACATGAGAATGTAGCTGACATCAAAGAGCAAGAGTCAAGAGCAGGATGTCATGGATGGTACAGGCAGAAGCTACGATTAGTCAGGTGACTAGGGTTGAAAATGTATCCAAAGTGGAAGTGTGGAGTAAGTCAGGGAAGAACTGGATATACTACCAGCAGGTCATCATTAGCTTTGGCAGAGAGTGCAGATCTTGGGGCAATGGAAAAGCAGAGCTGGAGATTAATCAGCTGATAAGTGATCATGCTGGGGATGATGACGCCATGTTGTACACTGATGGGTCTGTAGTGCGTGGTGAGAAATCAGGATGTGGCTTCTCTGCGAGAATAAAGGACAGGGTCGTCGCTGAATAGAGTGGAGCCTACATGACAACAACCTTAAGCATGAGAATGGAGGTAGAGGCAGTTACTGCAGCACTGAGATGGCTGTCTGAAACTCCATTAACCAGGGCAGTTATATTGTCAGACTATCAAACCATGCTTCGGAAAGTTCAGAATGGATGGCTGCGGCAGAAATGGACAACATCAATAGAAGCTTCGAGTCTTGAAGAACTGGTGTGGATGTACTGTCCTGGTCATGCAGGGGTACGTGGCAATGAGAGAGCTGACAGACTGGCCTCGAGAGCGCCCATAGTGCGGACACTGGACATGGATAAGGGAGAGATACTAAGGGCTATTAATGATCGCCTGCTGGATAATGACACTGCAATGGATGAATCAACAAGGCTGAGGCTGTTGGAGTTTGACATTAAACGTGGGACTATGAGAAATGGACGTGAGAGAGGATGCATACGTCATATGTACAACCAGCGTGCTACAGGTACAATTAGCTCTCATACTCTTCGACATTTGCTGAGGGAGACTCATCACCTATGGGGTTTCCCGGAGTGCAGTGAGGTCGATTCTGATATAAAAAAAAACAATAATAATAACATTTCATGAGAAATATTATTCTTATAGGTGACTGTTGCTTCTGTTTTATTTTTTTACAGTTTTGGCTGAAGCCAAAGAAACTTTATAAACAGTGTACTTATTTGGCCAACACAAAAATAAGAAGTATGCAACTGTATAACAAATGTAATCTTCCAACTAATATAGTGGTAAGAAAAAAGTAACTGTATGGTTAGCGTTAAGATATGTGGCTACTATAACTTTACACATACACTCTTGATTACTTGTTAAAATTAAAAATATGTGATGATTATACTAATTATGTGCATTACAAATATGTAACACAATTTTCTATAAATATAGCCATCCTGTTAAGGTATTTTATTGGCATGGTCTGCTAGAGGTTAACAGCATAAGATTAATAGGTGACTACGTTTAATATAATGTAAATAATTGTTAGTTAGTGTACGCGATACACACGTTTGATTATGACGTGTATGCGTTGGTATGTCACGCACCGTGACTAGGTTACCAGACCCCTTTTCTTAGATGACCGTCAAACGGATAAGACGTGTCCTATAATCCTTCCAGTGGTAGGCATGATATTGCCGCACATATGTTATTGCAGTACGGACATGGGTCAGTCCGATATTCTTATGAAGAGAGGAATGTATCGAGGTTAGTAATTTTAACTAAAGTCAAGGAAGGATGAAATTATGGTCCACATTCGTTTTATATCGCCAGACGTCTAATCTCATTGTCGGCCGTTGGATGTCCCAACCGCGCGTACATATAGTTACGACGTTCTGACTATAGTGTTGCATATTATTGGACCAGGACTATAATGCATGGATAGCATTTATGATGTATGATTCAATTCTAATATATAATGTTTTCATAATCAACCTCCATGGACTGTCTACTGTTTGAAATGTATATTAAAAATTGTGTGGACTCGAGAAGAGACTTATCACGTTCATTGAAGTTACAAATTCAACAATTATGATACTGAGTTCAAACCTGTGACAGACAGAAAGTATTAACTCACATTCGCGTAACTATTCCAACAATAGCACGATCAAGAATTAATGAATCAAATGACCAGAACTAAGAAGCTTATTGAATCAATGAGAACGGTGGCTTTCCACAACGACCACTGAAATAGAAGACGGGGCCGCAACAACAATAAAAGAAGTGAATCGTATAAAGCCCCGCAACAAAGTGGTTGCCATTGCTGGGGAACGAAGGAAGAAAGAAATTTTTCTTGTTTACATACTTTCACGGACTGTTTACGATTACAAGAAAACGTTCAAGTCACATGATTCCGAACATGACGTGGCTTGTGTAACTATGCAAAAATCAGTGACGTCACAATATTCCGTGTACAAGCCAACGATCGAAGGACGATGCCAGCTCACCTAATGTTTCATTCAAGAATACAACTTCTCAGTAGATCATAGGATTGAAAAGACATTATTTACCAACAAGGAGCAAACAGTCCTATCCTCTAGTCTAGGCCGTTGGTGAAGATCGCATCGGACGACGGGTTAAAAAGATAAGTCTCAGTTCGTGACTGTTGTCATTCATAAGAAACATCACTGAGTCTAATTCACATTTTGCAGGCATGTCCGTTCTATATATTTTATATGCACGTTATATTTGTTTTCATTGTTTGTGCTGTGCCTAATTTGTGGGAGGTTGGAGTGGAGATTCAGAATGAATAAATTATGGCTCTACGGATTGCCGATATCCATTCTGAACGGTCTTTAGGGTAGTGAATTAAATCGCATTTCGCGGAGAACGCGTCGATGACATTTCCGGGGCTTGTTTCGTTCGGGACTGCATTTAATTCACAGTATATGTTAGATGTCTAGTTTGGTGAAATAATCGGTGTATTTTATCGTATTCAGTTTAAATTCTATTTAGTTTTTGGTAACAATGTTAGTAATCTGTCTTTTTCTCTTTCTGATCTTGCTATTATTCAGTTCATTTTTTTTTTATAGTATAAACCGTCAATGAGTCCATGTTTGCGTCATTAATTTTTGTGTACGCAGATTTAACTCTATATTCAGTTAACCTTCACCCTACTCTATATTTCCGGTTTGCAGATTTGGTTTCATAATATCAATTTTTTATTGTAGAAACGTCTTGTTTCGTGATAATATGGTTTGTTTATCCTTGGTTTACCCATCGTATCGTATGTCCTCATTTCATCTGTTCATGATTTAACACTAATAATATAATTTCTTGCTTAATAAGAGTGTATATGAATATAAAGTTAAATTTAATGACTTTTAAGGGAGAATTAAGGACTTTGCAACAACTTGCAGTGGTAGTCCAATTAATGGGCAATGCACTTTATAACTCATGATTAAGGCATAATATAATAATAATATATATTTATAAAATAATTTGACTTTTTAGTCTGTCCTGCATATATAAAGACATAGTGTATTATTATTTGGTACATTTTTTTCCATTATAACTAAATGAATTACTTTAGCACATATCACTGACTGAATGATATCAATACATTGAGGAATAATACTAAAGATATTATTAGTTGGTCATGATAGTAATCAGACCCGAAATAGATAAATATCATAACTATTTATGATAATGATTAACGATATATATATGTAATATTTTCCCAATCATAGTATGTCTATGTATTATGAATCTACAAATAATAGTTAGATAATATTACAATTAATTAAATTGAAACATTTCCCCAGATAAGTAATTCAATAATCTTATGATTGTTATAAAGTCGACTATTCATAAATTGAAATAAGTATAATAATTACTTAAAAGGTTTATTGGTGATTATTACATAACCATTACGTACAATATTAACGTAGTCAAGAATGCTTAACTTAGACTAATTTTATTAAAAATGGTAAAGATTTGGGAAAAAAGGAGAACTTCTCGAGGCTTATGCATTGGGCTGAATTTGCAAAATATAAAGCAGAGATGGAAGAACTTGAAAAGAAACAGCGCGAAAAGAAAGGCAGAATTAAGACAAGAAGAAGAAAGAAAGATAGCAAGAGATGAAATCCTACGGATTGAAGAAGAGAATAAATTGAAACGACAAGAAATCATACTGCAGCAAGAAATGGAATTGCAACGACTTAAATTAGAAACAGCAAAACTTAATTCACAGGGCGCTGCAGCAACCCAAAATGATACTGCTCAATCTGGATCTTCATCCACACGACTTAAAGGTAATTATTACTTTAAGCTGCCTCCATTCAAGTTACACGTAGATGACCTTTCATCGTGGGCTCGCGCGCTTTGAGGACATATGATAGGTGAATAACCTTGACAAAGCGGCATGGGCACTGAAACTTAAGGAATTTCTAGATGGCGAACCTGCAAGTGCAGCACAAAATATAGATCCAACACTATCAACAGACTATGAGGCCATTAAGACGTTGTTACTACGTCGTTTCCACTTGAACGAAGAGGCATGTAGATTGCGTTTTAAAAGTTTGTTGCCAGATAACAATAGAGATTTCACAGGGTTTATTGCTAACATACGCAATACTTTTAACAGATGGGTTGAACTGGCAGCTGTCACCAAACCCTACGACCAGTTAGTCGATTTGTTATTGCGGGATAAAGTATTACCGTCTGTCAGCCCACCATTCTTTGCTTATCTGCAAGAAAGAAAACCAGAATCTATTGATGAGTTAGAAAAAATTCTTTAAATTACTGCACAGCTCATCCGAATGCTAATATTTCTGGCACATTGATAAGAGAACCATTTCCTGTAGCCTCCATATGGCATATCATAATCATAACAAACCTAGAAACACACAGTGTAGACAGGTAGGTTCAAAGGAAAACTATGACATTAATTTTCATAAGGACAGAATAACTTTAACAATAACTTTAATAGAGGACGACAACAAACCAGAAACTATTCACCTCAGTCAAGAAATAACAGTAATCCACGTAACTCACAGTTAATAATCGATCATATAAACTATAATAATGATTACAAGTGGAACAATAGCGATAATTTATAACTCGAGACATCGAGATAACAGTTACAATAGAGGAACAACGGATAATTCCTCTAATTATACTCGTCAACGATCTCATTCTCATAGAGCGACAACTTATAACCATAATCCAGGGGCAGCTGTGACTACTGCTACAACCCCTAGGGTTCAGAGTTCAACTACTGATAACAAAATACAGTCATCGTCTACTTGTCTTGCAATGAATTATAACGTTGCAAATAGTTGCCCAACATGTAATCTTATATTTCAGAAAGCAAAATAGACAGTTTTGAACTGCGGTCATATTCCACCAGAAGTCAGTCTAGCAGTCAATGAAGGAACAGGATCACTGATCTTCAACCCAGAGGAAAAGTTTAACTGGAAATCCAACGATCGTCTCAGTCTTAAGAGATTCGGATCGACTCCACGATCGGAATCCGGTCAGACACTTGTTTCATATCCAAATATTGTGCAACTGGAGAACATGTCAGTGCATGAACTTTTTGGGTGAACCAATAGAATATTATCCAAGCAGCTATTATTTACATTGACACACCTTTCTTCACAGGCAATCTAACCAATAAAAGCAAAGCATGTTAAGAAACCCAATATTGCCGACCTTATGTGGGATGCATACACGATTAAAGATTGCACACCAGATGAGATTATTCAATGGAAAAAAAATAATCTATACATCGGAAACTGCAGCCAATAAACCAAGCACATAACAAAACAATTAGAGACTATACACACGGAAAACAAGGAAAACAAATGAACATGAAAATGTCGATATTCATTCTCCTATTGACGGAGGATCATTTGCGGCAAAAAAGAGGGAAGACAGGGCACTAACAAAATTTTTTACGCTGGTCAACAAAGATGACAATCTTTCTAGAACAAAAATGATCAGTCAGTGGTTTAGTATTAAAAATGACATTTTATTAAGATGTTTTATGGATAAAACTCAGATAAGACAACAAGTCATGGTACCTTTTGCTTTTAGGGCGGTACAAACTATCAACATGCACAATTGATTCTAAGTGTGCAGCTCACATGTGGTTATACTCGTACACGTTCACGAGTATTATCTCTTTTTTTTTTGGCCGAGTATCACGAGATATATTCACAGTACGTACGCTCCAGTACGATATGCCAAGAAGTGAAAGCACGGGGAGGCTTTCACACGGCGCCTATTCAGCCTTGGGATATATCGGTGAGACCATTCGACAAAATGGCCATTGATATCAGTGGCCCACATTTACCAACAGCCAGAGGACATAGGGTTATTCTCACGTGCATCGATATATGCACACGATGGCCAGAAGCCATCCCATTAAAAACAACCACCACCACAGATCTAGCTGATGCACTCCACCTGATCTTTCCTAGCGTAGGTTTCCCTAGAAAACTTTTGTCAGATCATGGTTCTCAATTTATATCTGAGACTATGACGGAGGTAATGAAGACTTGGCAAATAGATAGAAACCTCAGCAGCATTTATCACCCAATGAGTAATGTTGCTGTAGAAAGACTTAACCGTACACTCAAACAAATGCTACATAAAGTTACAGTTAACCATCCAAAGGACTGGGACAGAGTGCTACCAGCGGTGTTATTCGCTTATCGAGAGTGCCATAATGAACAAACTGGCTTCTCTCCGTTTCATTTAGTCTCTTTGAGGGGTCGCTCCTCCAAGAGGTCCTATGGGACTGATAAAAGATTTATTAATCGATTCTGAGATGACTCAGGACACTCAGTCAGACCTAATGAATATGTAATTAATCTCCGGAATAACATTATTGATGCCTTCAAATGGCAAACAGCTTCATCTGAGGGCTGCGAAAGAGAAAGCTAGAACTTTCCAAAACAGTAACAGACGATTAACCTGTACGTCAATTATTCCAGGAGATCAAGCTTATTGTTATTGCCACATAACAATAATAACTACTAATCTCGTGGAATGGTCCTTACCAGGTTATCAATAAGATTTCTGATGTTGATTATGTCCTGGACATTAAGGGACATCACAAAATATTTCACATAAATATGCTCAAGCAATTTCATACTCGACCTGAACATCTACAAGCTATTTTTCATGAATTAGATGACACTTTTAGACCTACATGTCACTATTCTAATTTATCCGTTATCCAGGAAGAAGAATCTTCTTTTTCCTTGAGGTACAGTTAGCTTTTACCTGTACCTTATACAACCTAGCGAATCTTGGCGGGACTTAACCATCTCTTCGTCGGTTGCACCGAAACAGCATCAAAAGATTGCTGATCTGCTACAATCTTATCCAGATGTTTTACCGATGTTCCAGGTCGCACATCAGTCATTAATCATGACATCACTCTTAACGAGATACTCCAATTCGGGTACATCCTTATTCTGTTTCCTATACACTTTCTTACTAAAACTACTAAGGAACTTGAACAGATGTTTATCTTAGGAATTATCGAAACTATAATTCCCCATTTTCTTCTCCATTAGTTTATTGTCCGAAAGAAGGACTAATAACATTAGACTATGCGTCGACTATAGAAAATTAAATGCACAAACGATAGTTGATAGCGAACCACATCCACTTCTCGATGACTTACTGGCCACGTCTATCGACAGCAACTATAATTTACTAAGATAGACTTAACTAAAGGTTATTGGCAGATACCACTAACCGAAAAAGCAAAATACTACACAGCGTTTTCAACTCCGCTAGGTCTATACCAGTGGAACGTGAGATGCCTTTTTGGGCTGGTTAACGCTCCAGCGTAACCTTTGAGTCGCATGATGCGACCACATTTTTTCAGAAACCGACCAACATTATTACATATATAGATGATGACATATGCATGTTTAGTTCATCTTTTGAGGAACATTTTTTGGGTCTTGGATACGTTTTTGATACCTTGAGAAGGAACAAGTTAACTGCTAAAACCTACAAAATTACAGGTAGCATTTCATGAGATCACTTTTTTTGGGTCACATTATTGGAGCTGGATATATCCGAAACATTACCCAGTACTTACAGTTTCAAAAATTTTAAACATTTCCGTTCCTCAAACGAAGATAACACAGTGAGAAACACACGCTTGTTAGGTCTAGTCCAATATACAGTAGATTCGTACCTAACTTTGTCATCCATCACTGCTGTATTGTCCTCATTTACTAAAGAAGAACTACATGCCAGTGAATTAGTGACATGGACTGACGAATGTTGACAGAATTTTCGGCAAATAATTTCTATATTTTTAATCAAATCCACCTATTTTGACAGATTAAATTGATGCTTCTAATAAAGTTCATTCTTCGTACAGATGCGAGTAACTACGGAATTGGCGCATGTTTGCTCCAATACCATGACGACATCCTCCATCCAAACTTGTACGTGTCACGAAAACTGATACCTCCAGAAGTGAAGTACTCTACTGTTGATGGCGAACTCTTAGCCGTCGTGTGGGCGATTACAGAGGATGAAAAAGTACCACTGGGAGCCCCTTTTGTAGTACAAACCAGATCAAGGGCCTAGCATCACTACAACAACGAGCAAATCACCAAGAGGGAGCCTAGATACAAAATTGACCAGGATTTGCTATACTCCTCCAACCCTTCGAGTTTTCAATCGAGTACACATCACAGGATCCGACAACATCTTGGTGCAGATACATTAATCTCGAAATCCTAATGAATGTCGATTCCTAATTTACGTTGTTTGTCGCAAAGACAATACTATCACTACAAGAGAAACAATCCATTATTCAATCCCAAAGAACATAGCACCATCGTTTGCTTTTTGACACATGAATGAACCATTTACTCAGCTGCTTTCACCTATACAAATTATACGCAAAGTGACTGCAATCAATTGACACTATATTCGTCTTTACACGGGACTTTCCTGGTTTACATTTATCACAACATTGATTCAAAACACTTCTGAAAAAAAAAATGACATTGCAGTCTAACTAATTCGTTATATAACGGGATTCAGAATACTTCAACACTTTGTCTAATAGAAATTCAAGGATCAACACTACGAATAGATCTTCATATCCAATGTAAATTACTTTAAATTTATTCTTTAAAACTAATCCACATTAAAATGACAAGTGAGTTGAATTTTAAAAAAATGAATGAAACTAAAAAAAATGAAAGAAAGAAAAGAAAACCACATAATTCTTTGATTATATCTTAGAATTACATGATTATATTGCATACTATTGTTTAAATTAGTTAGAAAGGTATTAATAACTTAATGCTACACTTACTTGATGTTCAACACACATAACTTAGTTAAATTTATACATCATTTTTTTCTTTTCCTCTAATTTATTCTTTATAATTCGTTATTATGTCCTTTCTTTAACAGATCCTCCTCATTTATCTTACATTAGATTTTCAACAACTTATTCTTATTCCATACCTAGTATAGTTATTTAGTTTAATTTTAACACTTTAAATTAGTCTGACATGACATTTTATCACGACATATTATTTTAAGTTAATTACTTATTTAATTAGAGATCGACATTACCATTCTCTTTTTAGTTTCTTATTAACCATTTATATTTATTTATAATATAAATAATGAATATATTACATGACTATTGGTTAGTCGACATGACCACTACATTGGTTCTAGACAGAACGTCGTAGGCCATATGCCGCAATCCGTCGTAAAGATTTTTTTTTTTTTTGATATTTGTTAACATATTGGTATTTTTTCTCAGATGGGTTTTTTGTTTAAAAAAAATCTATCTAATAGATTTTTTTTTCCCCCAGGGGACAGGAAATTGTTAAGGTATTTTATTGGCACGGTCTGCTAGAGGTTAACAGCATAAGATTAATAGGTGACTACGTTTAATATAATGTAAATAATTGTTAGTTAGTGTACGCGATACACACGATTGATTATGACGTGTATGCGTTGGTATGTCACGCACCTCATGACTAGTTACCAACCTTTTTTTCTTAGATGACCGTCAAACGGATAAGACGTGTCCTATAATCCTTCCAGTGGTAGGCATGATATTGCCGCACATATGTTATTGCAGTACGGACATGGGTCAGTCCGATATTCTTATGAAGAGAGGAATGTATCGAGGTTAGTAATTTTAACTAAAGTCAAGGAAGGATGAAATTATGGTCCACATTCGTTTTATATCGCCAGACGTCTAATCTCATTGTCGGCCGTTGGATGTCCCAACCGCGCGTACATATAGTTACGACGTTCTGACTATCGTGTTGCATATTATTGGACCAGGACTATCATGCATGGATAGCATTTATGATGTATGATTCAATTCTAATATATAATGTTTTCATAATCAACCTCCATGGACTGTCTACTGTTTGAAATGTATATTAAAAATTGTGTGGACTCGAGAAGAGACTTATCACGTTCATTGAAGTTACAAATTCAACAATTATGATACTGAGTTCAAACCTTGTGACAGACAGAAAGTATTAACTCACATTCGCGTAACTATTCCAACAATAGCACGATCAAGAATTAATGAATCAAATGACCAGAACTAAGAAGCTTATTGAATCAATGAGAACGGTGGCTTTCCACAACGACCACTGAAATAGAAGACGGGGCCGCAACAACAATAAAAGAAGTGAATCGTATAAAGCCCCGCAACACATCCACGACAGTGAAAATCGGGTTTTAGGTACAAAATATAGATTTGTTACATTTGAGCTTATTTTATTAAATAATCATCGAGGAATCTATTGAGCAAGGTTTTATGACATAAAAAATGCATTTGATGTGTCAAAAAGCATATTTGCGGCACTTACCCCCAAGCTATGATTTGCAAATTTGTGCCGAAAATGCTACGATTTGTCTCTACTCTCAAAAATACCTTAGTTCCGCTGAGCGCATCGCGAAGTATTTGGTATCGCCGAAAAGGGAATGTCTTTGTCTCCCGGATTATAGCAAATTCGAAACCTTTATTTCACATATCTCTGGTTGATTTGGCATTCAAAATTTTCCATCGTTTTACGCTAACTTTCTTAGAAGGAGAGGTCACGCAGTGACCTATTCTCTCAGTCAAGGCTAATTCATGAGACATTGGTGTTTTTCTTTCTGATTGGTCATAACACGCGCAGCCTTGTCTGCGCAAATGCGGAACATAACGACCAGTGTTGCCACAGCTGGGTATTTTTTACTAGAACTGGGTTTTTTGCCCTCCGTCTGGGTATCTGGGTATTTTCCCCCCAAATCTGCAATAATCTGGGTATATTTGACAATTGGCATTTACAATGTATGTACATTCTGTGCACTGAGCATTATACATTATATTTATATTATAATTAAATGTAAAACATTATGTGCTATATATTTTTTATTCCACTTAAATTTAATTCTTGTTTTTAACCACATCAATGACGTTGTTTTTGGCTCATTTACATCAGCTATCTATTTCCTGTTTTCTGTTAATGACTGTCATCTACAATACTCAGTCATTTTTGCGATGTTTTTTAAAGTATTCTTTTTAAATTTTAGACTTAAGCGATGGTGAAGGTACGCTGGGTAGTTGTAGCAGCATGACGACACACATGCCATCGCGTTAAAAAGTGAAGCCATGGTATCAGCAGGCTTTTTGTGAGGAATGGCTAACAGTCAGCGAACTGAAGGATTGGATAAAACCGGACGCTGGCAATCGCTATGCTGCGATTTGTACGGTCTGTTCCTGTACCTTAACTAATGTCAACAATACAGCTTTATTGACACATAAAAGCACACAGAAGCACATGAAAAACTTCGAAGCCAAAAACATTCTGAACATTAACAAGTGTTTAATCAAACCAAAAGAGCCCTGTCTACAAGACAAAATTGCTGAAACGGAGATACTGTTGTCGGCTTTCGTGGAAGAACATAATACTCCGTTTCCGCAAGCTGATCATTTCATCATTTGATTGAATGTTGCAAGCAGATGTTTCCAGGCAGCACAATTGCTAAAAAAATATCACTGAAGCGCACCAATGGTGCCTATGTGACGCAGTACGGCATTGCTCATTTTGAGCGGCTTGAAGTTATAAACATTTGCAGAAATCAGAAATTTTCTATAATCGTTAATGAGAGTAGTGATGTTGTGCGATTCTGTGACACAAAAACAAGAAAAGTAGTTGAGTCACTGTTAGACCTAATTGAGGTGGAGGAGCAAGCTCTCGAGACCAACAAACCTTCTGTCATTCCATTAGCAGCGCAGTTCCCAACAGTTGTTTCAGAAGAGAGCCTTGATCGTCTGTCTGATCAATGGCGAGAACTGGCATCGTACCGAAATGATCTTGGACATCTGGTGGATGAGGATCCGCCCGCATTTTGGCTGAGACTGCAACAAGTAACTGATGCTAATAACCGGAAGAAATTTGATGTTTTGGCTGACCTCATGTGCACGCTTATGGCACTATCTCACTCCTCAGCATGCGTCGAAAGAGTGTTTCCGAAGGTTAACTTAGTTAAAACTTAACAAACCAACAAGCTTTTGTGTGAAACAGTTTCCAATCGAAAACTAATAAAGCAAGCAGTTGCCAAAGATGGAGTTTCATCATCATCATATCCCTCCACTCCTAAAGGAGCATTGGCCTTCAGCAAACAAATGCCAAGTCCTCCTGTCACGTGCCATCATCTCAAGTTCTTTCCACGTTCTCCTCATCATTTCCACCTCTGTTTCCAGCTCTCTTCTTCATGTGCTTCTTGGTATACCTCTGCCTCTCTTGCCCTGGGGGTTCCATAACAAGGACTGCCTTGTAATGCTATCAACAGGCTTCCTCAGTGTGTGTCCTATCCATCGCCAACGTCTTCTTCACATCTCTTGCTCCACTGGCACTATTGTCTGGTTCTTGTCATCAATTCCACGTTGGTAACCTTGTCATACTATTTTAATCCCTCTATTCTACGCAAGCACCCATTTATGAAAGTCTGTAGCTTTTTTGTTGTTGTCTTTGTTGTTCTCCATGTGTCAGAGCCATACAATAGGACTGACTTCACATTTGTGTTGAAGATTCTTATTTTCGTGTTGGATTCGATTTCTCTTGATCTCCATATATTTCCCATTGCAATGAAAGCTCCTATTGCTTCTTGTATTCTTATTTTGATATCACTGTCTGTCCCTCCAACTTTGTCTATATTGCTGCCAAGATATGTGTACGATTCCACATCTTATATTGGTGTTTCTTCAAGTTCAACCCTGTTATCATTACCTGCATTTATTGTCATTATTTTTTGTCTTTTCCCTGTGTATTTTCAGACCCAATTTCTGTGATCTCTCATCAAGTGTTTTCAATCTGTCCTGCATTTGATTACGGTTATGGGACATAGATGGAGTTTGTCACAGGTTTAATCCTAGTAAAAGCGTGGTTAAAGATGTCTGCGATGGACGTTGTCGGCAGAGATATGCAAAGATTTTGGAACTCCACAATCAAGATTCCACGTTGTCAGTTCATGCATATGATCTTGACGAAGGAGAAGTTGTCGACGTGGATGCCGAGTAGCCGACAAGTGACAATTTTCAACAGTAACAAGTTACAACTAACATTTTATATTTGATTTGAGGAACATTTAGTTAATGTAACTACTGTAAGTATGTTACTGTTAAAATATCTCATTTTCAAGAGTTCATATATTGGGGAGTTTTTTTGTTTTTTTTTTTAATGAATTTTTGGTAATAAAAAAAATAAAATAAAAATGAAGAAATAAATAAAAATTGGTTGCACACAGCTTATTTGTGCTAAATTTGCACTAAAATATTGTGTAAGTATCGTCTATCCCGTGTTTTTGAGGCATAAAATAATCTGGGTATTTCTGGGTTTTTAATAAAAGAAAATCTGGGTTTATCGCTAGAACTTGAGTGGCAACCTTAATAACGACAGGTACTTTCGCCCGTAAACAATTAACTTTGTTCCATTTAACGTGGTACGATATTTTTCTCTTGATTACAGTCTAATTCTCATTAAATTGTGTTTTTAGTTCAAAATGGGAAGACAAGGTAAGAAAGCAAAGCAACTTTCTGTCGCTAGAGTACGTCGAAATTGTGTAATTTCCAGCAATGTTACAACGAATCAGCGGTGAATGATAACCAACCTGATGTACGTTTATCATCAACGTATGTCAGCATACCAGTATCCGATAGGCCTATAGTTCATATCACTGATCCAATAGTGCCTTTCACCGCTGGCCTAAGTCGATCTGATATAAAAATGAACTTGAGCGCGAGGAAGAATGGTGTTTCTCATAACACTGTCTGTGCTAAACCTACGTACAGAACCATTGTGGACATTTCTTTTATCAACAATGTGTGTTGCAATGTGAGCAAGCACAGAACATTGCACACAAGAACCGATAACACCAAGTCAAAGGGTTTCTCCCTCTTAATGGAAGTTGTGTGCGACACATGTGAAAAAGCAATTTCTAGAACGTACACATCCGAGACGGAACCAGAAGTCCTCGGCCCTCGGGGACATGCAATCAACAAATCTGCAGTTCTTGGTGCCCTCATGTCTGTAATGGGACCATCTACTTTCAATCTCTTCTGTGAGAACTTAGACCTCCCTGGCCTGCACCAGAAAACATTTCATAAATATGCAGATCAAATTTTTAATCATTTGGATACCATGCACAACTCTACAGTACTTCAACGTGCCGTCAGCATCGTCCGAGCTGAACATGCTAAGAGTCAGCATCGTACCATTAATTTAAAAAACGTCATTGACATCGCTCAGCTTTGATGACTACAACCTGCTCCATAAGCACTTAGCCCCTATTTATGAACGTCTTTCTGATCAGCATCTGCTCAAGCGGTGTGAACTAGGTGCAACTCAAAATGCAAATGACAGCCTCCACAATGTTTAACGGAGTCGTTGCAGCGAGCGGACATTTGTGCCATTAAAAAGGGTCATATTCAGTGTCCCTGTGGCCATTGGAGAGTTCAACTTTTGTCCATCAGCCAGTGCAGAAATAAAAAAGCTGTATGGACAAGCATCTGGACAGAACTCGAAACGCCTTGGACAGGTGCGATTAAGGAAACGTCTGGCCAACAGCCAGAAATATGAGGCTGAAAACTTGTAAAAAGAAGAAAAATTAGGCAAGAGGCATGACGAGGAGCTGCAGGAAGCTGAAGGAGGTGCAGCATCCTCCCCGTTACCCCCCGAATGGAGTATTCATTTTTCTTAAAACTAACTTTTTATTTTAAACAAATTAAACAATTAACAACCTGTCTACCAGACCTTTATCAAATTTGGCATGTATGTAGTACACATATATATCTTTAAATGTTCAGGACAGAATTTTGATATTTTGGTAATTTTGTTTAATATATATTTTTAAAATATGTTTCTAGATATTTTTTCATTCAAATATAATGTATTTTTTTTTAAATCATTAAAAATAGAATTTTAAACTTACCAAAATACGCTTCTAATCAATTGTTTTAATTGTCAGTAACAACATATGTGTGCAATTTGGTAAACTTTGGTCGAAAGGAAACATATGTTATTTACTATTGAAAACTGATGAAAAATCCAATATGGGGGATTTTATTGTTTTTGTTTTTTTTTGTTACCATGGTAACCACATGTTTTTTAACAAAATAAACTGTAGAATTTGGCTCCTGGACATACATTGTGTCTATTGAGAATATAAAAAGTTTGTAAATATTATTAGAACAGAAGTTAGTTTTCACTGTAGTGCATGCCCTACAGGATGATTGTACAGTCACTTCTTACGTTTTTTTTTTTTTTCAGTTTTTATTTTCTGACTTGTATCCATTGATTATACATCAAACACATGTCAAAACTATCAGCCATAACTGTCAGTTGAAAATAAACGTTATTTCTTTTATTTTCTTTCTTTTTAAATTCTTTTAATCTCCCTTCTAAATGCGTTGGAGAAGAGTGCATAAATAACAATTTACATATAGTACGTGACTTTTCAATCATCCTATATTTTCCGAGAATATTATTCAAAATAATTTTGCAACTGTCTACTTAAATTTCGTAATTCGCTAATCTGTTATTGTTTTTTTTTTTAAGGCTAACAATTTGAATTCTAAATGAAACGATTTAATGATCCCTAGTGAAAAAAATATCATCTTTGAAATAAGACAGAATCAGATACTCCTGTCTCTCAACGTTAAAGAAGAAAATATTTGTTGAAAGAAATTTTTTTTTTTTTCATGTGTAAATGGATCTGTGTTCGGTTTGGAGCTATTTTTCTGGTTATAAATTTGCGTGAACATATTTTGAAATCAACGTACTATTTTGCTGGTTTAACTTAACTAAATGTAGTGGTATGAGCACTCTCTTCCAAACCTCTACACCTCACGGTAGAAGGGGAACGACTAAGTAAGTAAGTAAGTAAGTGGTATGAGCTGGATTTCAGGCGAGCGAAGTGTTTTACAGATGAGCAATACTCAATGAGGTGTGTTTGGGGGGACATGACGTAGTTTGGTGAGCGATAGAATCAGTGTAGGAATGTTATGTTGCAGTTTATTTATTTTTGGTTCGTTGCTGCGGTTGTGGTACTTTGTGGCAAGTGATAGTTTACCCAAGAGATTATTATTGCAGTTTCGGATGAGGTGAGTGTGGGAACTGATATTGTTTTTGTGTGAAAAAGTAGACATTAACTGACTATATCGCTGAAGTTGTCGAAGATGGTGCAAGGACTGGACTTTTTTTTACAATTAGCGCTGTTTTCATCCATTCATTGTTGTCTTACGTATATGTACATAACAACCTATGTTGATTGAAGTTTATGTTCAGCTGGGTCGTTTCTTATGTATCGTCCCTAGATAGCGAAGTTAATGGGGAGATTGTCATGAGGTTTGCGCTTCTTTATATACACCAGGTAAAAAAATTAAATTTAATTATTTTAGGTCGTTACGTCACCTGGGGACATCTGTGGCCTAATGGATATGAACGCAGTTTCATAGTCCAGATATACCAGGTTCGAAACCTGCTGCAGGCGGTTTGGTGGCAGATCGCTTTGTGTGGATTTTTAACAATGGTATAAGTGCCGTACCGTTCAGAAAGCAATGGCAAACTACTGAACGAAAAAAATTGCCTAGAAAAATCACAAACAGCCAATAAAAGCTGGGGTTGATTGCCACGTCCTGTAAAGGATAAGCAACTAACTTTTTTTTACGTCACCTAGTTATCTCCCCACAATACATACAAAGAATAACAAGATTATATAATCATAATAATAGGATATCTTTAAGATTACAGTTTAGATGGAATAAAGTTGTCCTATAAATAATTTTACTGCAGTCAAGAAAACTCTCATATAATCATTTATTTTTGGGTTAAAGAATGCTTATTTTATGAGCACCTGTATTCTTTCTATTGCTTGATTCGTATATGACTTAGCTTGTAAATGATAATGCAGATAGCAGCTATTCCGCTAACGTATTTGCTTGTACTCTTTAGCTACATGAAAGCCACATGGTATTTAGGAGCTGGGTCTTTTTTAAGATTTAGCAGTGAGATATGTTGGCTGTGCTTACTGTGCGAACTCAAGACTGGACTCTCTGGACACATAAATTGACAGCTGCACCGGCAAAGCTGCAATAACATTTGCCGCCTCACACCGCGTGTTTGGTGGAAACTCCAAACTCCCAATGAAGACCAAAGCTGCAGTATATAATGCCTGCGTCACCAGCTCGATTCTATATGGCAGCGAGACATGGACACCCTATGCTAAGCAAGAAAGAAAACTCAGTACCGCCTATCTAAGGTGTCTACGAAGCATACTTGGTATTTCGTAGAAGGACAAAGTGAAAAATATCGAGGTGCTGTCACGGGATGGCCTTTAGAGCATTTATACGCTGCTTAGACAGCGCAGACTACGCTGACTTGGCTATGTCTGCCGCATGAAAGACGGTCGCATTCCCAAAAATATTTTCTATCCACAACTGGCAGATTATGAAAGAACACCCAGGCGACCGCATTTGCGATTCAAAGATGTGTGGCAAAGAGACATGAAAGCATTGAACACAAATCCAGCAACTTGAAAGGATGAAGCTGCCGATCGCACGAAATAGCGATGCTCCATTGGGCGCCACTTTAGACTTGGCAAAATGAAGCTCTGACAATAAGCAGAACAGAAAAGAACATACGACGTATCACCTCAGGGGCGCATTCCCATTGTCATTTATGACTGGTTACTACTAGACTCGAACAATCAAACTCTTCTAGGCCACTTGCCGAGCACAAAGCTTCAAAATGGCAACAATACCTTGTACAATAACTGGAGAAAACCTAGTGAACGTGTCTAGTAGTAAATATATATTTGGTCGGCTGATTCGGCAAGTGAAAGGTTGTACCATAGCAAACACTGCCGTAGGGTAGTGAAATGTTGGAGACTTCACATATTAAGTCAAGCTTTAAGGGGTGGGGATGACCAGTTCCTTCTAATTACTTGTATACTGTCGAGGCTGACTTATTCTCCTGGCCCAGTTTTCACAAATATTAAACTGTTTTTAAATTTCCTACATATTACTGTCTAGTCAGTTTGATTAGGAACATTAATTCTTTGGCTTATATACGTCCAGAGGCGTCTAAGATGTTCTAAAAACCAGGTGTTTACTATGTTGTGTGTTCTTGCCCACTTTATCAGTTTGTCGCCTTTCTCATTTCATTCTCCGAAGTCATAACCACCTGTCACGCCTATCACTATTTCATGAAAAACTCATGCATTGAATATAGGTACAATAGTTGTCTCGTGACATTTGCATTGTGTCATAGCCGTGTGAAGTCCACTGTAGAACAGGGCTTCTTAACAATTTTACTGTGTGCTATGGACCTCTTTGATTGTCATATGCAGACTATGAACTCCTTTGATTGTACGATGAAGGCTATGGACACCTTTCATTGTCAAATAAAGATTATGGACTCGCTTTTTTGAGAAAAAATATGTACATACAAGAATAACTATTAAACTTTACATTTTACGTTATGTACACTGTCCTGGGTTGTCCCCCCTGTTCTGCAGAATTGGTCCACTAATGACCAAACTTCGAGTAAAAGGAATGGGGTTTACAAAGGTAGCCACCTTCGCTCATGATTACTCTTGGCAGACATCAAGTACCAGGAAGGTGCTTCTATTTGAGGGAGTCTCACGTGGATTTATAGAATGGCAAGTATAACAACTGACTCATCAAGGATTTTTTCTCCGCCAACGTCTGTGAGAAATACATGCTCTGACTCGCATTAAATGAGCCCCCAGCTGAAGGCAATTCAGCAAAATATTTATTTAATAGCTCTGTCTATATTTACATGTATTTTTTAATGAGTCATACGGGTGCTGATATTAAATTCACTTAATAATTCATAAACTCAACTCTAGATTTACATTTACATAAATAACAAGAGACTTAAGAAATGTATGATTAAAGGGTTAAAATGGATACAAGTGATTTGTCAACGAAAAACAGTTAATTTGAGTTGTCTTCATTGGAAAATCTTAAGTGATAGCGGAATTTAATTAAAAATATCCGTAAGCTGTGCCAGTTCTAGACATTTAGTTTGCAATGCAGTGACAGTGGTTGCCGTTGACTTCTGGTTCAGTCACTGCTGGTTCTCATTTTAATTTTTGTCTGTTCCTTCTCTTCAGGAGTCGAGTGGTTTTGTAGCAGCACGCTCCGGGCAATGCCGGAGTAACTGCTTCAGGTTGTCTCTTCGAGTGTTCTCTAGACCCGTCAGTTACAGATGGTGTCCAGCGTCGACTTCTGGCAATTGGTACAAAAAAAACTGAAAAACATACAAATGTCTCTCTTTACTATCATGTCTCCGATTTAAGGATCACAAGACCTCTGCTTTCCTCCACCAATTCATCTTCCTCAGAATGTCTACCCATGCCCATGAGCATTTAAATTTAAACCCATCGAGTCAGATGAAAGTGTTTAAGGAGAACAGAAGAATGCTAATTCATTATATATATATATATATATATATATATATATATATATATATATATATATATATATATATATATATATATATATATATATATATATATATATATATATACATACAAATACACAAATCTTGATTAGAAATGTTGGTATAATAAAAATATATAAAATTATGTTATCATCATCCACTCATTGCTCACTGTGGAGTCTGGCGCCACTTCTGCTATTGGTTTCTTGTGTGGAAACTCTCACGAAGCAGTCACCAGCTCTTTGAGTGGTTGTTTATGTGGCAAATTCTTTTATATGAGGAGGTTGTCAGCCTCATGTGCAATTGTACATCAATAGGTAATTCAGACATATGAAATGCAGGTATAAATGATTAAAATGTACATGTTACAACTTATCCCAATATATTTGGGTAATTATATCCAGACGTTGTTGCACAACATGGCCATAGTAAGTATTGCAACTGTTTAAGATGCAGTAGTCTTTATGTAACTTAGGTTTCTAACTGTTTACACTTGAGGAAGGTTCCTCTAAGTTGGGGCGCTAAGTATGTACTTTGAAGTTTTACTCTATTTTTATATATTTGAAAGCTACTTCTAGTTCTTTGGCCTGTCCTCTAATAGAATCCTCATTACTACTCCTAATTCATGCTGTTTTTGATCTCCTGACGAAGGTAAGAATTTACAGTGGGGAAATCTTCGAAACGCGCTAGGTTGGTTTAAAAGTATAATTTTTCCCCACGCACAAATGTCACCTTGTTAGGATCCCTTGTGTGAAACCGAATCACAGTTCTAGTTTATTTTAATTTCTAATTTCAAACCAACCGAGAGGTAAAAAGTCTTATTTTAGTAAAGGTTAACCCCCACCACTAATTCTGGACATTATTGACATGACCATATAAGGTTTTTTTTGCCTTTAAGTGTTATGTATACCAAAACCATTATATCGCACGATTTACCCTTAATAACCTAATAATCACTTCCAATGTGGCTCTTGCTTCCCCTTTTGTTTATGACAACAAGACATCTTGGTAAATGTTGTTAAGAGACTTGCCAGAAATACGTGCCTGATATGTATGGTGTCCAGATTGTTAAAATCACGATAAGCTTAAGATGTGGCCGTAATTTTGCACGTCGAGCCCACGTTATCTTTTAAATGACCATCTGTTTTACCACTACCAGATGAGCGGAAGAAGTTGTGCAATACTAGTGTGGTGATAGGTGGCTTAATAAGCCTATCGCTTGCGTCTTAATCAAACAAGTCAAGTTGGCATTGATCCCCGTCTTTTCTAAATGTGGACGACCACAAAGCAAAGATAAAGAGATCAGGGAGGTGGAAAGCCGGTAAAATACTTGGTGTCAACTCAAGGATACGATATAACTTGGTAGATGTAGGCGTAAACAAAAGATAATAACGGTAAATAATGTCAGAGAGAAGTGTAGCATAGGAATAGAGTAAAAAAATTAAACGGATGAATGTCATCTGGTGACACATACTAATCCTCTAGAATCCATTCACGGACCCGTCCGTGGACCACAGGTTAAAAAACCATACTGTAGAATATTTTTTAAAAATCCTTTTCTGTACTAATCGCTGTTTGTACGTATATTTGTGTCACAGAATGACCTCGAAACCTTTCATTTCTTGTGCCATCCCATAATTAATTTTGTGCTCCTCACGTTCTATTTTCCTACCTCGAACAATATTTGGTATTTTCGAGTCATTATTTACACTGCTTCCTGTAATAATTCGTCATGTTTGTTTGCCTGCCCATCCTTGCTGGGAGTATATACAGGTAAAACCAGACTGGCCGCCAGTCATTTTCGTGTAGTGACACCCGTTGTTTGTGTTTGTACAGCGAGCGCCGGTTAATATGATAGATACATCTGAAGACGACGAAAATGTTGTAATCGCTTCCTGATAGAATTACTACGAAGACAGTATTTGTGATAAAGTAGGAAGTTGTGAGTGTAAACATTACCGATAATAGACGGAAATAACAATTCCTTATACTGAAAGTTAAAGTTAGTTGCTTATCTTTTACAGGACGTGGCAATCAACCCCAGCTTTTACTGGCTGTTTTGTGATTTTTCTAAGCAGTTTTTTTTCATTCAGTAGTTTGCCATTGCTTTCTGAAATACTGAAAGTAACTTTTAAAAAAATCATACAGAAATTTCCTATGAAGAAATTGTTGGGATAAACCCATCATAACACGCGTGATTGAATACAATTGGCTGGGCGATTCTAGATGTTATAAACAACACTTCTGATTGGAGCCTGGTCAGATAGTGTTAACCACGTGCGTGGGACGAAAGATGCAATATAATCTGACTATTTCGCCGGTTTAGAGCACTGTGATATTCACCTCATCAAGATGAAAGCCAGCTAGCCAGAGAATGAATAGGATCAGAATTCCATTTATAGGACCGGACCTAGTTTGGGCATCTTTTGGACATATTCCAGGAAATCTCTACCTACATTAACACGGAAAACCAAAATCCGACGAAGCTGAACACAAAGTCAGAGTGGGTGTCTAGTGTAAAGTAATACTCCACACCGCGTGTAAGAGGCATCCCAAACAAGTTGCCTTAATTATTTATCTGAGCAAGGAGTCAGTATCCCCATGAGATTTTACGTCGGTAGTACCAGGTGAGGGTGCTGTCTCTGGAAAAAAGTGTATGGTATAAGTGGCCTGCTGTCAACTCTAGACACCATCATCAGACGGGTCTTGAAGATGCTGGACCAGATTCGTGATTACTCCCTGATATTTCTTGGAACGTGTCACAACCTCCAGACTTAACCAGTGACGAGAATGCATCAGTTCAAGACATGCAAGGAACCAAACATCGGCTGGAGCAGAAACCAAGAAACTTACTGGCAGCTAAGTGCAAACTAAAAAGCTGCCAAGTGAACTTTCAGACAATTCCCTCAATATCTATAACATCACCCTGTGACGATTACCTTTTTTTAAAAAGAATTATTCATTTTAAATTGTTAAATGTAATTGATTATTAAATTTGTTATTTGTAAATACAAACTTCTAGTCGATTTAATCCTTTTGAGTGTACTGCACCCGGATGTCGCAGTCACCTTAAATACACTTAAAACAGAGCTACAAAATTAAGATTTCACTGAATTAAATCAGTTGGGGGATTGAACGAGCTAAATCATTCAATATATCTCTTCACAAAAGTTGTCGGGCAGATAATAAGATAACTGTGCTGACCTATTCAGCATTGTTCTTGATTTCTGAATATCTTGTGAATATTCCCTCAAGGTAGAAGCATCATCATCCTTCTGTTTGCATCTTTGTCAAGAGTAATCTTGTGCGAAGGTAGATACCTGTGAAGACCCACATTTAATACTATAGTTTTGGCCATTCCTGGACCATCACTGCAGAGCAAAGGGGAGGTAACCCATAACAATTTGTACGAAATTAATATATAGTGGTATATTATGTACTTTACCAAATAGGAATCAATCTGATGTTGCCAAAAATCCGTTTAATGCTCTTTTACTGTATTTACTTAAATTATACCTTTCCTCTTTCATGTTTATTTCTTGCGGAACAAATTTTTTTGTAGGACAGTATATGTTTCACCTGCTCTCATATATATCTTTTTAGATATTCCAAATAAAGGTATATCATACCTGCCGTTCCCTCTTGATGTTATTAAATGTGTCATTCTGATTAAATGTCCTGGCAATCCAGTTTCCTATAGCTAATGTTTCATTAAAACCAATTTTGCTGACAGCGGCTAGATGGTTAAATTACACCACTAGCTGATCTATATTCTAGAGGCCGTTCAATCATTAGCTACCAGATAGACGCGCCGTAAAGAAGGACAGGCTCCGCCTCCTACAGTTGCACTGCTCAAAACTATAAATACGGCCCGTAGATACGAAACGACGCATCACTCCTACTCACACGTATGTATCATGTTTCCATGGTATATTCAGATTATAACTTGCGCGATTGTGGTGTTAGTTGGTTATGTTGTCAGCAAAATTTCTGAAACAATTTGGTCAAAAGAAAAGAAGGTACTACCTCCTATTTACAGTGGATGGCTTCCTTGGCTCGGCTGCGTGATCGAGTTTGGAAAAAGTCCTCTTACATTTATCGAAACAAAAACGAAACAGGTGAGTTTATTGCTATTTAGTAGAATATATGTAGAGCCTTCAGTCAGTCAACTTCAAACCATTTTGATTTTACTGAATGTTTTACTAAATTGCACTTTTTATATGTATGCATTAAAAAAAATACAATAACCAATCAACATTAGAAAGACTTAATCACACGTATGTCATTGTGTACATATAATATTAGGTACATATCACACGTCTTTGCTACATTTTGGTCCAAACATTCCTAACTACAAAGAACATGCGAAGAGGACAGAATTGGGCAATGTATAAAGTGGCTGAATTTGACAACAAACAAATCTTTCTTTGGCTCGAGTGTGGTTATTAGTATTGAAGTGTTTCGATCTTTTTCCGCAAAGCGGGGCTTTACTTACACTGATGGTATTTTTACTCATTCTCTAAATCTATGTCTTTTCTTCACTTTTCATCAACTCAAATCTCATGCTTTCGCTAGGAAAATTTGCAATAAATCAGGCCATTGGATAGCCACAAAAAAAACAATAAATGAAAAATTCGGAATTTAACTCAAATCTTCACATTGATTTGTGGACTATGGAAGCAGCGGTTGGAAGCATGCTATACATGACTTTCTGGTCGATAAAAAATCGTACAGTGAAAACACACAAAAGGTTACCCATTCTGGATGTAGAAAGTAACTACAAGAGGTACTACGGGTTGTTTCCGTTTTTATTTATTTTCTCGTGTTTCTTATTTAGCTATTTCTTTCTTTCCTTTCCCTGATGAATGCCTTGTGGTCGCCTCGTAGGCAGTTTTCTTTGTACTTTGTCCCTTTAAGACAAATTATCTTGTTTGTTTTTCTTTCTATGGTTTATTCACTCACTCATAAGTCTTAAATTACCTAACACCAAGCTCTCCGGCACTGCATCATGAATTTGAGTTCTTTCCTTGTAATCGTTATTCCTTTGAAGCCCCTATACTGTGTCTCGACGTCGCTGGTCGAGGATCTCCTTTCTACCTGGATGAATGAGTTGAATTATTTGCATGAGATAATGTGTTCATGTTTCTGAGTAAAGTTTGTGTGAGTTAAATTGTGATAGGGTAAAATTGTAGTGTAGGATAAATAAATAGCTATGTTAACATCGTATTCAGATCTACATATTGAAAGATGTTACAAAGTAGTTTATTATCAGAACCAGAAATAATGTGGGCTTAGTTTAAGAACAGTTGAAAAGACAAAGTTTGAAACATTAAACAACCTAAATTGCAAGAAATAATTCAAAATGTTTACTTCAATCATAAGTAGTGAGTATTTATCAATTTATCAGCTTCAAATGTATTTTTCAGCTTGGCCCAGTGTTTACTCTGAAGGTAGCTGGTGACCGGATAACATTTCTCACAGAGCCTACCGATTTTCACCTGTTATTTGAATCATCGAATGTGGATTTTCAAAAGGCTTTCCAGTCTGTCGTAAAGAACATTGGTATGTTTCAATTTTATTAACTCTTAAACGACAGATGTTTGTTTTAAAGGCCAATTTACCCAGCCGCTTGAGATGAGTGGCCGGTTTTTAGGGCCGGATGATTCTAATTGCCCCATGCAGTTCCCAGGCATGTCTGAAGATAAAATAGAAAGAATATGATTACTTTACCCTCAGGTATGGTCTACAACAGTGGTGGCCAAGCTAAGGTTGGCCGAGGGCCAGATTATGGTAAAGGGTAACACCCGAGGGCCAGACCTATAAAATCCTTAAAAAATAACGTTCTGATATTTAGTTTTATATATATATATATATATATATATATATATATATATATATATATATATATATATATATATATATATATATATATATATATATATATATATATAATGAACCACGTGCAGATAGCAACGGCAAACTACTGTACTGCACATCTGCCAAGACATGTATACCAGTCTTCGAACTGAAATTACTGTTTTAAAAAATATAATGAATCTGATGTTTTAATTTGTTTTGTAATTTGTAATTTGACATGTAATTATTTATTTCAAACATACATTTGTGTGTTATTTCATTGTGAAGAGTGTGGCTTCAATCAACAATAAGAGGCCGACCAAAACAGGTTGGCGGGCCGGTCAAAACAGGTTGGCGGGCCGGATCTGACTCGCGGGCCGTAGTTTGGCCACCGCTGGTCTACAAGGTGACTAATATGAGGTTGTTTATGTGGCTGACAACCTCGTCATGTAAAACAAATTGCCACAGAAGTCATCGGGGCAAGAGCATTTGACTGCTTGGTGCAGGCTTCCTTCAAGGGGTCAAGCTGAAAGGGTGGTCCCATGATCTGCGTACAGCGCAAAGGAAAAAAAAACAAAGATAATTATAATGAATTAAGCTTTTGTTTAGTTTTGTCTCAATTTGATATCTCAATAATTATCAGTCATGTGACTTTATAACTATGCATTTCATTACCACAGTTTTGTTTAATAACGTGAGTTAAACCGACCCTTATACGTTAACCATATCAAAACGGAAATCGGCAGAAAAACCTCGCGACAATCATGGGAAAATTGGTGCATCCCTTCAAGAGTTAATATAAATTAACAGCTCCAGATGTGCTTGTTTAAATAAGTTTGTGGGAATTTCATGCCATTTATTTTTAATTCCTTAGTTACAATAATCTATTGTTGTATTATGTTTCGTCTTTATATATATATATATATATATATATATATATATATATATATATATATATATATATATATATATATATATATATATATATATATATATATATATATATATATATATATATATATATATATATATATATATATATATATATATATATATATGATGGGGCCGAAAAGGAGACGCCCGCCCCCTTCCTGTTTTTGGGCAGATTTATCGCCCATGTATTTTAGAAGTGCGCGCATGTATTTTAGAAGTGCGCGAAGCATGCTGAGATGTAAATTCTTCAAGATTGATGAAAAGGCAACAATAAAGCCTTAAAAATAGAGTTGTGGTGTAGAATTGTGTTTTTGCTCTAGAAATAGTGTATATTTCTGTGTTTTCATGCCTTCTAAAGCGATAATCGCGTGTGATATTTAAGTAGCCAGATTGATACGCGTGGCGCGCGGTGAATTGAGTGATTCGACCGCGGTTTATATAAAGAAATAGCGATCGGCAAAAGGCCGATTTGAAGATTCAGCCCACACGAGAGAGCAAACGACGAGGTGACCAGTGTAGGTAGCAGATGGACTAGAGCACATTAGCATCGGGCACTGTTGGGTGTTTTGTTTTGTTTTGTTTCGTTTTGTTATGTTCGCTAGTTTATTTGTTTAATGTTTGCTTTGTCACTGAATGGGTTGTAAAAATAAATATAGCCCCTGCCTCTAGAATCAAGAGTTTTATTGTTGTTCGGGTCGGTGCGAGTGTGACAAGAGAGTGATCACACATCACAACATAATCATCATCATCATCTCGCCCACCCTACCATAATTGGCGTCGTCGGCAGGATAAGGCAGACAGTGACACCGAGCAAACAGCAGACGAACAAATAGTGTAAACACCCAGCAGTGCGGTCCGGCAGCAAGATGGCCGCGAGGAGCACACGTGCTACGAGCAAAGGGGAGCATGAGGATGCAGATCCAACACAAGTGGTCGGAGCATCAGTGGTGCCAACCGAGGGATCAGTAGCAGGTCCACTGCCCCAGGCAGGACACGGACAGTACATGTTGGTGTCAACCCACAAGAAAGTGAGAACTTTTGGAGAACGCACAGGGCCAAACGCGGAGGACTATGCAAGGGAGGTTAGAGCTGCGTGGAGGTCCGGCTACATGAGTAAGGAGGCTCAAACCGATGTGATACTCGACAGTGTGACCCCAGTTGTCCGCAGGGAGCTGCGGATACAAGTAAGAGACAATGACCCGGAGGCAATGCTTCAGGCCATATTCAGGGTGTATGGAGAATCGAGGAGCACCCAAGAACTAATGGCGCTATTTTATTCAGCGTACCGAGGGCCACGGGAATCGGTGCGAGAGTTTGCCTATAGGCTGCATGAGAAATTTGAGCAGGCAGCAGGGGCGCAGGAGAAAGCTAGTGGTGTCAAGCTTGACGAAACAGTGCTAAGGGACCAGTTTGTTGCCAGTCTAAGGGACGACTTGACGCGGAGAATGATGGAGGACAGGGTCCGGCACGACCCTGCAGTATCATTTGTGTCCATAAGAGATGATGCTCTGAGATGGACTGGGAGTGGTCAAACAGCAAGAGCTGGGATAGCCACAGTCACCGCATCCGACGAAGAAATGGCACCCAGGTCACATGGAGGAAATGCCGAAGTGGAGCAACTCAGAGCAGAGGTCGCACAGCTGAAGCGCCAGATGGCTGAAATGCAAGATAGGCATAAAAGGCCGGCGAGGGCCATCCGATGCTTTCGGTGCAAAAATTTAGGGCACGTCCAGAGGGAATGCCCACAACAAGCACTAAACTAGACCCCTCTGTAGCTGGGAGTCAGGCTGTGGAAGGGGAGCTTTGTGACTCAAATAGAAAGAGTACAGGTAGAGGGGGCAGACAATTACAGGATGGCATGAGGAAGAATGTAAATGGAAGGAAAGGGCCTGTTTCTCCAAATAATAGGGAGACTGAGATGTTGGTGCGGCAAGTGGGGGTCATTAACAGGAGGACCATCTCTAGATGCCACAGGGACAGCCGCAGGTACAGAAGTAGAAAGAAACGTCATTTATGGAATGGCAGCCAGAGAATCAGGTGCTATAACTGCGCTGGTTTTGGGAATCATATAGCTGCCAGGTGTCCATATGGTCCTCTACCTAGAATATGTTTCCAATGCAAGTCAGCACAACATTTAGTGGCGAGCTGTCCGTTTGGTAACTCTGCGGCTAGGGCATCACACAAAGTGGAGCGCAGGCAGAAGGACCGCCACTCAGAAGGAAGGTTAGAGATTCAACCATCACAGGAAATGTCGACCAGCAGCGGACCAAATCCCCAGGAGCTTGAAGAAAGAAACGTGAAGGGAGAGCACCAAGAAAACCGGATCAAGATGGTAGGAGGTCGGCCTAAAGGAGTAGTGCTGATGGAAGGGAAAGAGGTAAATTGTGTGTTTGACACAGGTTCACAGGTGTCTACCATCACAGAGCAATGTTTCAGGGAGATGTTTGGAGGGCTCCCCTTGGATGAGGGTAGATGGGTGCGCCTGACAGCAGCAAATGGTGCCACCATTCCATATATTGGTCACTTAGTGGTGGACATACAAGTTGGGTGCACAGTAGTGAAAAACTGTGGGGTTTATGTTGTCAAGGAAGTACAAGGACCTAGAAACCAGAAGAAAACACCAGGGATCATAGGTACTAATGTCCTTGTGGAAATCCAAAACATACAGAACATACTAAGATGGGACACTCCAAGAGATCAATGGATGACGCAGAAGTCAGACTCTATAAAAGTATGGGTAGCTGGGAGAAAGCAAACCCACATACCTGCTCGATCGATCAGGGCCATAACAGTCAAGTGCAGGAGAGGAGGCCAGTCAGAAAGTACTTTTCTCTTTGAGCCAAACAGAGACTTAGAACACAGAGGTCTGATTATGAGTCATACATTGACTGTTCTTAGAAGTGGGTCCTGTGATATTCAGGCCATAAATTTGGGAGATGAGGACTTGTTTTTAGCTCCCGGGACACATGTAGGAATACTGACAGAAGCTGGGGTGGACTATAGCACATATTTCAGAGTTGTAGGAGCTCAAGAGGTAGAAATGTCAGCAAGTCCACCATACACGAATCCAGAGCAAGAGATGTGCCCAATTGACCTGACCGGGTTTGAGGGCAGTGAGACTGAAGAGCAGGAAGTAAGAGCATTGTTGAGACGCTATGCCGATCTTTTTGCCACAGATGAGACAGATGTAGGGTACTCGGACAGGGTAAAGCACACCATCCCATTAACAGATGACACCCCAGTTAAGCAGCCTTACAGGAGAATACCTCCTGCTTTCTATAAAGAGGTACAGGATCACCTACAAGGATTGCTTGACAAACAAATAATCAAGGAGAGTTGCAGTCCTTGGGCCTCCCCAATAGTTTTGGTCCGGAAGAAAGATGGTCGGCTTAGACTCTGCGTAGACTTCAGGGCACTCAACAGCAAGACGAAGAGGGATGCATACCCTCTACCCCGAGTAGATGAGTACCTGGATGCGTTAGGAGGAGCAAAGATATTCTCATCGCTTGATCTGGCAAGTGGTTACTATCAAGTAGCAATTGATGAGAAAGACCAAGAGAAAACCGCCTTCACTACCCTTTTTGGACTATATGAATACACCAGGATGCCTATGGGCTTAGCCAACTCGGCCAGCACCTTTCAACGATTAATGCAGAGCAGTATGCATGATTTAGTGTTCCAGCTGATACTAGTATACCTTGATGACATTTTGGTGTACTCTGCTGACTTCACTAACCATTTGAGCCGACTGGAGAAAGTATTCTCTAAGCTACGCCAGCTGGGGCTGAAGTTGAATGGAGGAAAGTGTAAGCTGTTTAGAACGACGATTGAATTCTTGGGGCATACTATATCGGCAAACGGAATAGGAGCTATGGAAGACAAGGTGAAGGCTGTTCAAGAGGCCCCTGTACCACATTCCCAGACTGAGTTACGGTCATTCCTGGGATTGGCCAGTTACTACCGCAGATTTGTGCCGGGCTTTGCAAAGATAGCCAAACCGCTACATGATTTAGTAGCTGCGCTCAATCAAGGCATGCAGACTAAAAGACGAAATAAGTCACCCATAGGAGAGTTGTGGACAGAAGAGTGTGCTGTAGCCTTTGAGACACTGAAAAAGGCACTAACCTCCACACCGCTACTAGGGTTCCCTAACTTCTCGCTACCATTTATCCTGGAGGTAGATGCATCATTTGAAGGATTGGGAGCAATTCTCTCGCAAGTACAAGATGGAACAAAGAAAGTCTTGGCATATGCAAGTCGCACACTTCGACCCTCTGAAAGAAACTCAAAAAGCAGTATGAGACTGAAACTGCTAGGCCTTAAGTGGGCCATGACTGAGAAGTTCAGAGGTTACCTGCTAGGATCACAAGTAGAGGTATTTACAGACAATAGGGGTCTGGCCTTCTGGGAGAAAGCTAAACTGGGAGCTATAGAGCAGAGATGGATGGCCCAGATGGCGATGTTTAACTACACAATCTGACATCGGGCAGCAAGAGCCAATGGAAATGCAGATTATTTGTCCCGTTTTCCTATTGAAACCGCAGGCGAGGAACTGGAGGATGACGCAGATGTTGCAATAAGTGGCATAACAGCTGAGGTTATCGGAGAGTTTACCCAGATACCATATGAGATAGGGTTGATGACAGCAACAAGCCAGAAAGATATCAGTGAAAGGGTACCGGCCGAATCAACCACAGCACCAGCAACCACTCAAGCATTTCCCACCTATTCGCGTGAGGAATTGATAAATCTCCAGGGAGCGGATGATGTGGTAGCGATGGTTAGGAAGATGGTAAAGGATGGCACCAGACCTGCAGGAAAAGATGCTCGAAAGATCCCCTTGGCTGCAAGGAAACTACTTAATCAGAGTAACCGGCTCGAAGTGACAGATGGGTTGTTATACCGGACAGTGAAGGGATCAGATGGATCCAGCATAAAACAACTGGTAATACCTGAGTCCATGAAACCACGGATACTAGACTCTGCTCACAGGGTGGGCCATCAGGGAAGAGAGCGCATGCTGCAGTTGCTGAGACGTAGGTGCTTCTGGGTAGGCATCACAGCTGATTGATAATTAAAGACTTTTTTAGTGAGAAGGAGAATCCAAATGTTATATGTAATTAATTATGGTGAAGAAGGTGAGTGTGGTTTGGGACAGTCACTCACAGTAGCGCACACACCAAGTCATGGAATGGTGTAACGTCTGATGATATTTTAACCATGGTTTATTACAATTATAACATCACGTAGATCTAGACGAATACAGTTACATCGAAACATGAATCTTCATAATGTAGTTAACACACCATACGGCCCTTACACATCCTGGCCTACAAAATCTTTACTTCTCACATCAGTGCACAAAGACTGCGTCTACGGCAGTTATATAATAATCATGGCCTACAAAATCTCTACTCCTCACATCAGTACACAAAGACTGCGTCTACGGCAGTTATATAATAATCATGGCCTACAAAATCTCTACTCCACATCAGTGCACAAAGACTGCATCTACGGCAGTTATATAATAATCATGGCCTACAAAATCTCTACTCCACATCAGTGCACAAATACTGCATCTACGGCAGTTATATAATCATCAAGGCCTACAAAATCTCTATACTTCACATCAGTGCACAAATACTGCATCTACGGCAGATATATAATAATCAAGGCCTACAAAATCTCTATACTTCACATCAGTGCACAAATACTGCATCTACGGCAGATATATAATAATCAAGGCCTACAAAATCTCTATACTTCACATCAGTGCACAAATACTGCATCTACGGCAGATATATAATAATCAAGGCCTACAAAATCCCTATACTTCACATCAGTGCACAAATACTGCATCTACGGCAGATATATAATAATCAAGGCCTACAAAATCTCTATACTTCACATCAGTGCACAAATACTGCATCTACGGCAGATATATAATAATCAAGGCCTACAAAATCTCTATACTTCACATCAGTGTACAAATACTGCATCTACGGCAGATATAATAATCAAGGCCTACAAAATCTCTATACTTCACATCAGTGCACAAATACTGCATCTACGGCAGATATATAATAATCAAGGCCTACCAAATCTCTATAGCCTGCGCAGGCATACATTATCCAAAAAACACCTTAGGGCTGACCACCTCAGTCAAAAACCCTGCACACACTGAACCCACGGGAACACACCCCGTTCACACAGTCACGAGAATCTACTGTTCTCTTAACACTGCTCTCAAAAATCCCTGCGGACACTAGCCGCGAGAGCTATTCACACATCACTCAAAAACAGTTCAGAAACAGTACATTATGACCAGAGTTCACCTGCTATCTGACATACTGTCTTCCACGAAACTAAGAGGAGATATCTTTAAACAAATCCATACCAATCTGTAAGCAAGTACTCTAACCCAAAATTAACTCTACTCAACACGTATTTCCCAAGATCATTTCCCTTTCATCACATCTGCACTTATCACTGATGTTGACGTCTTTTGTCGCAGATGCAACCGATGTAACGTCGCCAAGGCACCTCAACTGAAGTTTCATGGGCCATCGGGAAACTTGATTGCCTCCAGACCGCTTGAGATGGTAGCAATGGATTTCACACTGCTAGAGCGGGATTCCAAAGGGTTTGAGAATGTATTAGTGCTGACAGATGTGTTCAGCAAGTACACCATTGCTATACCAACAAGAGACCAAAAGGCAACAACAGTCACCAAGGCCCTGGTGGAAAAGTGGTTCCAGTATCTCGGAGCTCCTCAGAGGATATACTCTGATCAAGGCCGGAACTTCGAGTCAGCGGTAGTCGCAGAGCTGTGCAAGGTATATGGAGTCCACAAGAGCCGTACTACAGTTTACAATCCTAAAGGCAACGGGCAGTGCGAGCGCTTCAACAAGACGTTGCATGATTTGCTGAGACCCATGACAGCCGACCAGAAGCGAAAGTGGTCTGAGCATCTAGCGGAGGTGGTTATGGTCTACAACTCTACCCCCACTCTTCGACAGGGTACTCACCATACTACCTCCTCTTCGGTAGAGAACCAAAGCTTCCCCTAGACTTCATGATAGGCACGCGCCCAGATGAAGAGCCGGAGACAACTGATGAGTGGCTGCAAGGTCACCTAGAGAGGTTGCACATAGCCCACCAAAAAGCTGCAGAGAGAATACAGAAAATGGCCGCTGACAGGAGGGAGAGAAGTAATCAGCTTCCAGGCCCCACACCATTGCGAGTGGGTGAAAGAGTGCGGAAAAGAGTGCACTACACTGACAGGGCCAAAATACAAGACGTGTGGTCCAACGACGAATTCATTGTATCGTCAATTCCAGAAGTAAGCGGTGGTCCTTATGTGATAAGGCCAGCAGACAACGAAGAGCTGAAGATGAGGGTTGCGGCGCACGAACTGAGACGAAGTGAGGACAAAGATAATTCTCCGAATCTGGTAGATGCTACACTAGGCCTACCTGAGGCACCAGCTCTGCCAGATGAGACAGACCCTGGGGAGGACGTGCATGGTCTAATGCCCGAACCAGGCTGGTATGCCCTGCAGCCGATAGAGGGTCCTGCCCCGAGACGATCTGAGAGGTTACAACTGAAGCACCAGAGGGAGTGATGTTGTCGGGACGACAACAAAATCAGGAGGGAGATATGTGATGGGGCCGAAAAGGAGACGCCCGCCCCCTTCCTGTTTTTGGGCAGATTTATCGCCCATGTATTTTAGAAGTGCGCGCATGTATTTTAGAAGTGCGCGAAGCATGCTGAGATGTAAATTCTTCAAGATTGATGAAAAGGCCACAATAAAGCCTTAAAAATAGAGTTGCGATGTAGAATTGTGTTTTTGCTCTAGAAATAGTGTATATTTCTGTGTTTTCATGCCTTCTAAAGCGATAATCGCGTGTGATATTTAAGTAGCCAGATTGATACGCGTGGCGCGCGGTGAATTGAGTGATTCGACCGCGGTTTATATAAAGAAATAGCGATCGGCAAAAGGCCGATTTGAAGATTCAGCCCACACGAGAGAGCAAACGACGAGGTGACCAGTGTAGGTAGCAGATGGACTAGAGCACATTAGCATCGGGCACTGTTGGGTGTTTTGTTTTGTTTAATTTCGTTTTGTTATGTTCGCTAGTTTATTTGTTTAATGTTTGCTTTGTCACTGAATGGGTTGTAAAAATAAATATAGCCCCTGCCTCTAGAATCAAGAGTTTTGTTGTTGTTCGGGTCGGTGCGAGTGTGACAAGAGAGTGATCACACATCACAACATAATCATCATCATCATCTCGCCCACCCTACCACACACACACACACATATATATATATACATATATATATATATATATATATATATATATATATATATATATATATATATATATATATATATATATATATATATATATATATATATATATATATATATATATATATATATATATATATATATATATATATATCTTATTAACATACAGGTGGAGACATAATTGGGGTGTAATATTTTTTTTCCGTACGCCCGCTATTACTCGAGGCGAAATCTCTTGTTATTATGCCTAACCTGAAACTGATTTTACGTAAGTATCCCTTTTTTCTTGCACAGAGACAAGTGTCCCTCGCCATTCAGGCAGGTACTCGGCAATTTCGGAGGTTGGTGTAATATTGAAAACATAAATATATTGTTGGAAGCACATAATACAACAATTGATGTGGCCATTGCTGGATATTAAATAATTATTGTGGTAAACATACACAATAAAACCTGTTTTGTAGTATGTGACATAATTTATGCATACTCTTCTCCTCTCCGGCAGAGTTAAACTACATTTGCTGTGCTTACTGAATTATGTGCATTATTCAATAGCTAACACATTATTTTTCCCGACTGTCATTGCTCACGTTTCCTTCTTCGATGCATAACAGGGTCAGATAAGCGTATCGCCCATCCCTGAGAGATTAACTGAATTACAAAACCGTATTAATACCACATTGACTTCAGGTAGATGCGAGCATGAAGTGTTTGCTTAAGATTGCATAATTACTTCCGATTCGACTACTTGGGACAGGTTATTATAGATAAACGCAATCTTGGAAGACATTTGGAAGCGAGCGCAGGAAGTGTGATATAAGTCAACTTTGACAACCTTTTACGGATATCAAAACTTTATATATGGACGATGAATGTTTGAATTTTTCAAACGCATGAGTCATGGAGAATACTACATGAGGAAAAGTTTTCATAACATGTACTTTGAATGTATTGGCTGGCATTTGAGGCGCCAATAAACAACCGCGTTGATTAGGAGTTTTGTCGAAAAGACCAGGTGGAAGCGTGGGCCCGGAACCTACGATTTAACGCAGAAAAAGTTAGACATACGGCACTGCATTCCTGAAATCGGCAAAGTAGACAGCTCAGACCTTGCCACAGAAAAGAATAGAGTTGGATTCTGAATTTATAGGACCGGTGAAAAAGTATTAAAAGCATCTCTGTACATCAGTAGAATACTCGCCAATATTAATACGGAACCCGTAATTCTACAGGACCACTAACAAGTCATAGAGGGATTCTGAAATAGAAATAATATCTCAGACGTGTGTTCGAGTCATCTGTGTTAAGTTGCCAAGACCATTCTCATGAGCAAGAAGTCTAAGATTTCTCAATTATTGAAGTGAGTATAACATATTTCTTATGCTGTGAATTATAAATGTTCATACTTACTAGTGGTGTTAAAGATTCATACTCGGCTGGCAACATCAGCAGGTGAAAAGGATACATTCATGAACCACCACAGCAGTCACTGGTGATTGCTACATGCTAGTTCTCACGGAACAACCAAAAGAAGAAGTAACCCCAGACTCCGAATGGAGCAGGGAGTGATTGATGATTATATCAACTTGTGAATAGTTGTAAATTATCATTTGGTTAGTGTATGTAAATTTAATACGTTCCTTTAGGCACAAGCCACTGCCGCTGTCTAGTCGCACATTTTTCCTTAAATTAACTGACATACTGGTGATTTTTCATCACATGCCCTGAGTGATATGATAAACGCTCAGGGTGAGTAAAAAATGAGAAACAAATGGCTGACGGAAAGCGGGAAAAGGCACCTGATTAATACCGTGCAAACCGATATTTAGCAGCGGAATGTGTTCTTTTCTTCCCTCTAAAGTTTGTGGTACCAGTACGAGGCGACCCAACTAATTGCATTACGAAGAGACCATTTGCTGTACTACTAGACTGTGGTTCACAGCTTGGGATCGACACGTAAGGATCCTTGCCTTGACCCGGTGCGGTTACTTCCCGAACTGATCTGGAAACGTGCCCCTCACCACAGAGACGAATCTACGGAAAAGCTGCATCGGCACTTTAGCATTTTGGCAAGTCTCAATTTTAACAGGCCGAAAACACTAAACTTTAATTCGCTAAATTCATCAAGCCTAAAGACTTTTCGGTGAAGAAAACTAATTGTTTTTCATAATCACTGTCACAGCACTATTTCGCAGTGCATCTTAGGTATTGTGTTCGGAACAGAACAGAAGCAAAGAACAAGGTGCTAGCAGTAAAACAGAAGTCCTGGGAAGAATTTGGAGAAAAGCTAGAAAAAGATGTGCAAGAAAACCAGAAATTGTTCTATAAAACCCTAAAGAACATGAGGAACGAAAACAATGCCCTCTCAAATTTATAAAGGACAAGCAAGGCAAATTGCTTACTGCCCCGAAGGAAGTAATGGAAAGATGGAAAGAATATTTCTCAGAACTCCTTGATGGTGAGCAAGGTCAAGCCTCAGAAATGATAACCACTAGCACAGAAGAGGAAACAAATGGTGATGAAGATGACATAAAGATGGAAGAACTGAAGGCAGCACTGGAGAAAATCAAGATGGGCAAAGCAGCAGGGCATGATGGTATAACACCAGAAATGGTTAAGTACATGGGAGCATCAGGCGACCTATTACTCTTAAGGGTCCTACAGGCAGCGTGGTGAAAGCCAGGGATCCAGACCCCCAGGACGACCCAAAGTCCGCTGGGAGGACAACATTAGACAATCTTTGAAGGACCAAGGACTAGAATGGAACCAGGCCAGGAGGAAGACAGCCGATCGGATATTCTGAGGCTCTCTCTTCCAAACCTCGACACCTCACGGTAGAAGGGGAACGACTAAGTAAGTAAGAAAAAACCAGCCGGGCAAGGCCGAGGAAAGCCGAACCGGTGGGTCATGTGACTACCGGAAGTCGGCAAATAAGGCGCAAATTTGGACAGTCAGAAACTAGCCGAGGACGCATATTTCTTTTTGCCAGCAAGATTGCTGTGTAGTTCAGGTTATGGACTATTAACTGAGTGCTTGCCAGATTTCGGTTCTGGTGGATAATTACGTTGTAATTCTAGAGCAATGTAGTGTCTAGTTGGTATTATCTACAGGCCGTAGTTTAATAAGTTGTCAATGATTTGAGTGTATTATTGCCTCAGTTTTGCTGCTCAGGTGAGCTATATTTATTGTAGTGTTTTCAATGTAAATCGTACTGTCGTGTATGATGCTGATAGGTTAGGCTGCTAAGGCAAGTTTACAGTGGCATTTTATTGTTGTATTTGATGCGTTTATTGGCCGTGTGAGGCCTTAGTATATTGTGCATATTATTAAAGGGAAGTACCTGTAGAAAGTGTTCATTTCTTATTGACATCCATTGTTGTGTGGTGATACTCTTGGGAGAACGAGCTTTTACTTATTATTATAAATCCACTCTGCAGTGGTAGAACCACAGCAAAGGGTTCTTGACAATCACCAGTCATATTTATTTACATTTGTTTCAAAGTAAGTGATCATTAAATTTGTATATATTGATTTTGACAAATTAATAGTTGAATTAATTATTACAGACAGACAGGCATACGCATGATCCGGAAACTCTAAGATTTATTCATATATATATGTATACATATATATACACTAACTACACAGCAATCTTGTAGGTCAGGTTATGGACTATTAACTGAGTGCTTGCCATATTTCGGTTCTGGTGAATAATTACGTTGTAATTCTAGAGCGATGTAGTGTCTAGTTGGTATTATCTACAGGCCGTAGTTTAATAAGTTGTCAATGATTTGAGTGTATCATTGCCTCAGTTTTTATATCGAGCTAATAAAAGGAATTTCGCTGAATTAAATCAGCTGGAGGCTTGAACGAGCTAAATCATACAATAACCATCTTCACAAAAGGTGTCGGGTCAGACAAAAAGTTTACGTGCTACTACTAATTCTGCATTGTTCTTGACTTTTGAAATATCTTGTGAAGTCTCCCTCGAGGTAGAAGCATCATTTTCCTTTTATCTACAACTCTGCCAATAGTAATCTTGTGCGAAGCTAGACACCTTTGTTAGACACATTAGATACTCTAGGTTTTTGGCCACTGTTAGACCACTACGGCAAAGAGCAAGGAGAGGCAACCCATGACATAATAACATTGTGACTGTAACTTTTGACGTCAGTCTATTCAGGCCAGTCTCACTATTCAGTGTGGAAGGAAAGATATTCTTCTCATTGACGGCGAAAAAAAACTCACCACATATCTGCTTGAGAATGGGTACAAGGACACTACCATCCAAAAAGAACATTTAGTATTTAGAGCATTCCACGATGATATGGGAAGCAGTTATAGAAGTAAAGTCCGACAGATCAAATCTCCGCAAATGGTTCCGTTCCATCAGGTGTTGTGGCAGGCCCTTGAAATGTACCATGTTCCACACGAAATTGCAGCAATGCTGAAGCTGTATTTCTCATGGTTATGTGTAAGATTTTAAACCAGAGAGTACATGACGAAGTGGATTGACCTGCAGGTTGGAATTGCAATGGGATGCATCCTCTTTCCGGTGTATTCGTGATGACTATGGAGGTGAGAATCCTTAAAGCGGCTGAAGGATTTGCTACAGGTCCAAAGCTCAATGGAATGTTTCAAATGCCATCGCTTAAAGCATTCGTGGATGCCTTAACAATTCTGAGATCAGTGGAACACCCGGCCCGGAGATTTTAGCACGCCTAGATGAACTAATCATCTGGCGCAGAATGAGCTTTAAACCCAAGAAGTCTAGAAGTCAGGAAAGAATAAGCATCTAAGGTCACGTTAATGGTATAAAACCAAAGTGTCATAGAGGAACCTGTTAAAAGTCTTGGCAAGATTATGATGCCTCATCATTGACAAAAGCAGACTCATAAGACAGTTCAAACTGTGCTGCCTCCAGTTCACGCTGATCCCTAAATTGCTATGGCAACTGCATATATTTGAAATAAACACACAAGTTCAGTGAACGTTCTGGAGAGAGAGATCGACAAATTCGCAAGGAAGGGGATAGGAGTGTGTGATGTGGTGAACCTAATATTTCGTCGTTTATTATGTTTTTCATCATCGTTCTTATTTTATCTCTTTCTGTCTTTGCCCTGTCGTTTATTATCGCCCGCAAACGCTTTGTTGCATTATTTAATTTAACTTTAGTCTATCCCGTTTTGGCGTTGTCCTGTAATGCTTTTGTTCATGCCACTTTTCTTCATTAAACGTTATTGTCAACCGTTGGGTATTGCAACATGAAAGCTAAATCCCCTGTTAAAACAAATGAGAGTCACCACATTTTGATACACTAGTATGTCCAGCACGAGCGGTTGAAAACAAAGAACGTTTAGGGTTGAACACTATGTACAAGATGCACCCAGAATTGCTTTTCACAAGAATGTATACTTTTGACAGCGGCTAGAAGCTTAGATTTTGTTTGCATGCAGAGACCATAAAGAAGAATATTAAAGGAATCCTCCCCACAGCGGCTAGACAAAAGATGGACATCTGTATGTCACGACAAGCGAGACAATTAGGATCCTAAAAAGCTATAACTATGACATAGGGGTAGATAATTGTGCTTTCAGGCGAAGATTTCACAATAAGAATACAAAAAGTAAAAAGAGCTTTAATTACACGGGAAATAGATGAAGATCGAGAGAAATCAAGTAAAACACTAAAATAAGAATCTTAAACTTCAATTGTGAAGTCAGTCCTATCGTATGGCTATGTAACGTGGAGAACAGCAAGAACAACAACCAAAAAGCTGCATACTTTCAGAAATGGGTACTTGCGTAGAAGAGAACCAGACTTCTTCTTCCTCTTCTTCCTCGTTCGCCCTGAAAAGGACGGTAGTTGCGTTGTGTCTGTTTACGCCGTAGCTGTGATATCCGCACCTTTCGGTCGACACATCCTACTTCAGCACGGCATTTTTTAGGGACCGGGTTTGCCTTCCAATTTCGATCCGTACTCGCTCAGCCAGACTGCAATGCTGCAGACTGTTTCCAGGACCACCACGTGGAGGTGGAGTACGGTCTTGACCAGCTCTGGTTCGCTGGTCCTGATGCAAGCAGTCAAGCTATGGGTCGCTGACTGCATTCACTATTGCTGCATCTTTGGGTCCCAAGAACCAGACAAGTGTCAGTGGAATAAGAAATGACAAGAAGACGCTAGAGATGTATAAGACACATATTGCGTAAACTTGTGGATAGCATTACAAAGCAGTCTTTGTTCGGGAACCCTCAGGGTAAGAGAGGCAGAGATAAAGCAAGAAACAAATGGAGAAGAGAACTAGAGACGTAAGTGAAAATGATGACGAAAACATGGAAAGAGCTTGAGCTGATGGCACGTGACAGGTTTACTTGGCAAGGTTGAAACTACGCGAACGGCATCGTGTTGGCTGTGGAGCAACAGCAGCAGGCTATAGAATTAAGGACAGTAATTTATATACAACATAATGGCTACTTTCCCAGTAGCCTCAAGCTGATACAAGGATAAAAACCGGGAGTGAAGTGGAAAGTCACAACCAAGGTGGAGTGGGTTCAATTCACAGCGCAGTCTGGAAAGGATAACAGGAGGCTGACACTTATGACGCAAGTTGGCCTGGCCTCTCCTTTAGAATGTAGAGGAGATTAAAGGGCCAAAACACTTGTCCGAGAGGGAAAGAGGGGGGAGGGGGGGGAAGGGGGCAATTTCTGGTGTTGAGATTGTCTCTTGTTGAAGAGCTCAGTCTAGGTTTTCCTATCATTATTCTTATACTACTTTGTAGCCTTTGGTAGCAACTTCGGGTGTACTCTAGCCAAGCTGCTGTAACACTTTAACAAATATTGTATGATTTCAGCATCTGTGACAGAAGAGGTATTATTCGGTCACCATACAAAAATGCTTTACACGCTGAACCGTCATCTTATTGCTATCAACTTAACAACCCTCACGTACAGTTTGCATGAGGAATTCAACAAGCATCTTTCAGAGATCCATAAGCAAAGTAGGTATTGAGTAGAATGTTTGTTGATCTTCTGTCTAGGTCATTGACTGCAAGTTGTTTTCTATTTCCCATCCTTCCAGTTCCTCTCCTCTGGCATCAGGCTCTATGCACCATCACGTGTTCGGCTGCTTGTAAGTCCTCATCTACAACATAGAATGTTTTAATAACTAATGTTACAACTTTCATAACATAATAAGTTGACAATTGAATTCACGCAATCGAGTTTTTAAAAAAACGGAGTATAAATTCAAAAGAAGGCAGAAAATGTAAAAAATATCTTGACTTTAACACAGCTTAAAGGATAAAAATAACATCAACAGAGGTAGCTGTATACTTTTCTCCTCACCAAAATAAACGCTTGGTTTTTTGTTTTTTTTTAATTTTTTTTTTTTTTTAGAGTCACCTACAACACTACTTCAATTTATTTATATTGATTTCTAGATTTGTTTTCTGTTTATCTTTTCTTATAACATCAACTGTAGGTTCTAGTGACGATGTTTGTACTTTTAAACATATGTTATGTCATGCTTATAAGTAATTTTAATATGAGTGTGCTATATTATTATTTTACTTTACAACGTTGAATTTCTTGAAATTGATATGTAAAATGCATATGAGAATAAATGAATTCAGTATGAAAGGTGAGCGAAAGGAAGGGCAGAATGTTAGACTGGCCTGTGTGCACAATTATCAACCCTTTGAAAATAAAGTTCGTTCGTTCTGTTTGAAAATTAATTTTACAAAATTATTGCTTCGTTCTTGTTCTTACTTCACCAAACTTTAGGTTACAATTCGAACGTCCACCTTTGTGCCACTAGGCATAAGTGAGAGTTTCTGAGTACCATAGAAATAATAAAATATGGAATAGTGTTGTGCAATCGTTAAAGTACTTACTTACTTAGTCGTTCCCCTTCTACCGTGAGGTGTAGAGGTTCGTTAAAGTACCGTGTCTTATTACTCTTAATATCTTTTAATCTGTCTAAACGGCTTGTGCACAAATTGAAAGCATACAGTGACATTTTGAGTCTTTTTAAAAGTCTGCTATTTGGTCTGTATCAACTCAGGTAGTCTAAAATCGCTTGAAACTGACATTCAGTCAATATATTTCAGCTCACTCTGGGCAGGGCTAGCTCTAAGGTTTCAGAAGCCCTGAGCCAATAAGGGTTTGGTCCCCCCACTTCCCCAGCCAGCTACAGTAGAACTCCATTTATCCGAACCCCAATTATCCGAACATCCAATTATCCGAACACTTTTTCCAGAAAAAAAAAAAAATCAGATGCCACAGTCACGTTAAACTAAAATTCTGAATCTTTTGATGCGGCAAACTTCAAATGTGTGCGAACAATTTGTAGAGAATGGGATGGCTAATGGTCGGTCGCTTACGTACAGGAAGTCAGTTAGATTATAAAGTCAGTTAATATCTGGTTTACCAATCCAGTGTACGTGTGCGTTCTAGGTAGAACACTGGCTAAACAGACAGTTCAACTTAAAATAATTGTGTCTGCTACTACAGCAGAATAATTTTGGTGTACAAGTATTTCTCTGTGCGATATGGCATCTTCCAGTAGGCCTAAAGCATATAAAAGGAACCGCAATGTTTTGTCAATTGAACGAAAACAGAAATTATCAAGAGACTAGGACAAGGTGAAACTGTGTCTTCACTTGCGAGAGATTTTCAATGTTGGGAAAGCTACCGTCTCTGACATCAAAAGTAACAAGGATAAAATTATGAGTTTTGCATCGAAATTTGATAGTGAAAATGGGTCGAAGAAACGTAAAACCATGAGAAATGCGAAAGATGTGAAATTGGAAGAGGCTTTGTATATATGGTTTGAAAGGGGAACCTATCTCTGGTTCTCTGTTGTGTGAAAAGGCACTTCAGTTCAACAATCAACTTGACGGTCCTCCTGACTTAAGGCTAGCCAGGGATGGTTAAGAAACTTTAAATCTCGTCATGGCATACGAGAATTGGAGATTCAAGGGGAATCTTTATCTAGCGATGCAACTGCCGCTAAAAATTTTAAAGAAACATTCTTGGCTTTTTTGGAAGAAGAAGGTTATTCACTCGATGATGTGTATAATGCCGATGAGACTGGCTTATACTGGAAATCATTGCCTCAAAAATCACATGCATCTCAGCGCGAAGCAGCTGCCCCTGGGTTTAAAAAGTGCAAAGAGAGAGTAACAATTTTGGTAGCCGCGAATGCCAGTGGAAGTCATCGTTTACCGGTGCTAATGATCGGCAAAGCCAAAAAACCACGTTGTTTAAAGAATGTGACATGTCTCCCATTGTGTTACAAAGCACAGAAGAGTGCTTGGATGAATAGTGAAATATTTCTTGATTGGTATACAAATCAGTTCATCCCAAATGTGAAGAGGTTGAGAGAACAAGAAAAGAAAACTGGAAAAGTAATTCTTCTACTGGACAATGCACCATCTCATCCAGAGACGGATACATTGGATGCAGTTGATGCAAATTTTAAAGTAATTTTTCTGCCTCCCAATGTAACAGCAATGATTCAACCAATGGATCAGGGTGTTATAGCAAAGCTTAAAAAGATGTACAAGAAGGAAGTCCTGCGTCGTTTATTGTTGGCTGAAGATGAAGAAAGTGTGGTGGCGTTTTCCAAAAAGCTTAATCTCAAAGACTGCTGCTATATGTTAGCTGATGCTTGGACCACCCTGTCACAAGATAATCTCAACAAGGCTTGGAGTAGATTGCTTGGGAAAAAAGGAGGAAATAAAACTACTGCAGTGGACACAAATGATGATTGTATAAATGAAGTTGTGGAACTGTTTCAAGCAATGCCCGGATTTTCGGACTGTGACAAAGATGATGCACACATGTGGCTAGAAGATGATAATGATTCTGGTTTTCAGTTTTTGAATGACGAAGAAATTTTGTCTTTTGTTCAAGAAGAAAACCAAATACATGTAGTGACCGATGATGAAGACTCCTCAGAAGTACATGATGTACTTGTAGATTATGACGTCGACCAAGTCCTGAAGAGGCCTTTATAGCACTAGAAACAGCGATGGCTTGGTACGAGCAAGAAGATGACAGCTGTCCTACACAGCTTCTGCTGTTGAAGAGAATGTGGGACTTAGCAGCCAAAAGGAGACTATCCAGTTTGGTGCAAAAGAGGATTCCTCATTATTTTAAATAGTGGGCTACATCTGTGCAAGTACATATATACGTAAGTTGTGCCTGGTTTTGAATCGTTTGTAATGTTATTTTGAAAACATTTCTCTTTCTTAACAAAAATAATTAATACAAGTAGTACATGCACTGCAGTGTAATAAAAGATTTTAGTGATACATTGATCTAATACAGTGTGGGTATTATTATTACAGTACAAGTAAATATGTTTTATAGTGTATTTTCCTTGTGATGGTTAATTATTTTTTAGAAATATGTGTACATGTACTCGATACATTATGTAATCCAATTATCCGAACATTTGATTATCCGAACGATGCTCGGTCCCATGGGGTTCGGATAAATGGAGTTCTACTGTATTTGTTTGGTGTCCCTTTGTTCTCTCTCTCTCTCTCTCTCTCTCTCTCTCTCTCTCTCTCTCTCTCTCTCTCTCTCTCTCTCTCTCAATATATATATATATATATATATTCATACATATGTGATAGGGTGGCGGTGGGATTGATGTGTGTTCTGATATCATCATCATTCCTTTCCGTTCCCTGTGGAACATAGGGCAGAAACAGTTGCTCTGCATCGATTTCTATTCCGGGCTGTCTTTTTCAGCTGTGCCCAAGTCATTCCAATTTCCCTAGCCTCCTCTTCAACAATTCTTCTCCAAGTTCTCTTTGGCCTCCCCACTCTTCTTTTCCCCTGTGGATCCAGTCAAGGGCAACTCTGGCTATGCTTGAATTTTCCTCTTCTAAGTGTATGTCCTATCCATACCCACTTTCTTATCTTAATTTCTGTTTGTCTGCAACTTTTCCTTTGCTCTATATTTGTTATTACATCTGGCCACCTTATAAGGAGGATCCATCGGAGACATCTATTTACAAATGTCTGTAGCTTGGATGTGATACTCTTTGAGACATGCCATGTCTCTGAGGAGCCATACAGCAAGACTGACTTCACATTTGAGTTAAAGATTCTAATTTTGTTCTCTCTGGATATAGCTGAGGAGTTCCACATTGGTCGAAGGGCATTAAAAGCGCATCTGGATTTATTTATTTTTGAGCAGACACCATCTGTTCCCCCTCCTTTGTCAATGTTACTCCCAGATATGTAAAGCTTTCTACTTCTTCAATGACTTGATCATTGATCGTCATCGAGTCCGTCTGCCTATTTGTTATTCTCATTTCTTTTGTTTTATTTACATTTATGCGTAGTCCCATCTTTGCTGCTTCTGTTACTAATCTATTTGTTTTCTCCTGCATATCTTGCTGTCCATGTGACAGAAGGCACAAATCATCTGCAAAGTCTAAATCCTCCAGTTGTTTGTTAAATGTCCACTGTATTCCAGTTTTCTCTCCCTCTGTTGTCTGTCTCATAACCCAGTCTATGACCATGAGAAAAATTGTTGGTGATAGCAGACATCCCTGTCTGACTCCACTTTGTACTGTGAAGGGCTCTGATAGTTTTCCTTGGTGTACTACTTTACATGAGGCCTTCTGGTAGAAATCGTGGATGATTTAATAAATTTCTCTGGGATTCCATAATGTCTCAGGATTTTCCATATCACTGTACGGTCTATACTATCGAAAGCCTTTTCGAAGTCCACCAAATTTACATACAAGGGGGTCTGCCACTCATTTGATTGTTCTATGATGATTCTTAATGTTGCTATCTGGTCTGTACATGATCTTCCTGAACGAAATCCTGCCTGCTCTTCTCTAAGTTTGTCATCCACCGCCTTCTTAATACGGTCCAACAAAAGTCTGGTCAAATTTTTTCCAGCCACTGCTAGTAGTGTTATACCCCTCCAGATGCTACATACAGTCAGGTTTCCTTTCTTTGGCAGCTTGATAATGTGGCCTTCCTTCCAGCTCTTTGGGGTGGCCTCTTTTTCCCAGATTTTCTTGAAGAGCTGGTTTAGCAACACTGCAGTGTATGGTATGTCTGCCTTCAGGGCTTCTGGTGTTATTCCATCTGGTCCTGCGGCCTTCCCATTTTTTAGCTGTTTTATTGCTCGAGAGATCTCTTGTTTAGTGGGTGGGTTTATGTTGCACTGTAGTGGCTCTTCTGCTGGTTATATGATGGATTCCTGCATTGGTTGATTCAGTTTAGGATTTCCTTAAAATATTCAGCCCATCTGGCCCGTTGTTTCTCATCATTGCTAATGATTTGACCTTCTCTGCTCTTCACTGTTGTATTGTGGTTTAGCTGTTTCTTAGATAAATTCCTAATAATATTTTATAATGTTTTCAAGTCTTCTTATTTTGTCGCAGTTTCGGCTTCCTCTGTTATATTTTTTAAATAAATCCTCTTTTATCTTGCCTGGCACTCTTTTTCACTTTCCTGTTTAGCTCCTAATGTATTGTGAGTCGTTGTGTTTTCTCTACTGCACCTTTACAGTTGTAACGTGCTGTTTGAAATCTCTCCTTTCTCTTATGAGGTTCCATGTGTTTTCTGTGAGCCATTCCTTCTGTTGTTTATTTCTTTTGCCAAGAACTTCTTCAGATGTATTCATGTATGCTTCATGAATTGGGCACCAATGGTTATCCTCTTCAAGGTTCTCCAGTGCATCAAATCTATGTCTCAACTTTAGGTTGAACTGAACTCTTGTGTCCTTGTTCATAATGTTCTGGGTATTATACTTCGGGCTTGATCTTTCTGCTCTGTCTTTGCGCGCCCTCAATTTTATCCTCAGTGATGCCAGGAGAAGGTGGTGGCCTGACGCTACGACAGCTCCTCTCTTTACTCTAACATCTTGTAGGCAGCGTCTCCATTTTCTTTCTATTGTGAAGTGGTGTATCTGATTTTGCGTGAGCCCATCTGGGGAGTTCCATGTAGTCTTATGTATGTCTTTCTGTGGGACGATAGTCCCTCCGATGACCAAATAATTCAAATCACAAAAGTTTACAAAAAGCTCTCGTTCTCATTTCTGTTGCCTATGCAATTCTTTCCTATGATTAGTTCCCAGTTTTTTTTTTTGTCTACTCCTACTTTTGCATTTAAATCTCCCATTACTATCTTAATGTCTCTCCTGTGCTTTGTCCAGTGTTCCTTGAAGTTCATTATAGAAATCCTGCTTCTTATCATCATCTGCATTGTTAGTAGGGGCATAACACTGAATAATGGTGATTTTTCTTCCTTTTCCCTGGAATCTTGTCGTTATTATCCTGGGTGATATTGGTTCCCATTCTATTAATGCTTTTCTGGCTTCCTGTGACATCATAATAGCAACCCCTTCTGTGTGTGTGGTCTTCATCCTCGTGTCCTGAATATATGACATTTCCCCCTGTATTCGCCATGAATTCACCAGTTTCATTTAATCTCGTTTCTACTAGTCATAAGACTTTTATTTCGTTCCGTCTCTCCAGCTACCTGTGCTGTCCTTCCGGTTTCCTGCATTGTCCTTATGCTCCAGCTGCCTATTCTGGTTTTTGCCTTCGCCTTTAGAAGAGGTGTCGGCAGCCTGACTTCCATTGACTGGCTTTCATCAGGTGTCTGCATCATACGTCTATCATGCGAGGATTCTTCCTGACTCTGGCTTATATTTCTTTCTTCAACTGTTTCCGTTTCTGTGACAATTTGATTTTTTCTGGCGAGTTGTCAGCCGTTTTCTCCAACCTCTTTTAACCTGTGTGTTATGATATGTGATCACTTTATTGCCTTGCGGCCAATTCACACTCGCCCCAGACCCCTTCAACAATAAAACTCTTGATTCGAAGGCAGGGGTTGTATTTATGCAAACAGCTTTTTCAGTGACTCACACCCTTGTGGCCGTGTAACGTATTTTAAGGTTCGGACCACTGCCCTTTCAGTAGATAGTATGTAATAAGGTAAATGTGACAAACTTCCTTCTCTCAGACTGACAAAAATATTTTCTCATACTCTCTGTTGATTCAAACGAATTCACCTGAGTAATAGCAGTGAAGATGTCAAAGGTCGAACTTTATTAACAAGGTTAGCAGTCTTTCATAACAACAGCTTCTTCAGCAACAAAAGTATTCAATATTCAAAACTGCAATTTCTTGTCTTCTTACTACTTGCTTTCCTCAGCTATCACAATGTCATATAATTCTTCAGGTAGAAACTTCTTGTCTCTCTTCTGTGCTGACCGTCTTTTTTTATGTTTTTCTTTTCATATGTCTCTTGGTATATCTCACTGAGAGAAAACTGGCCTTACCGTCAGGGCTGTCATTTTGCCAAGATTTCGTATATTATTCTTCTCTGCTCAGACCTGGTCTGCTGAGCTACACATACTACTGATAGATCAAAAATGTTCAACATACCTTGTTTTGTTCTCAATCGAAAATACACCTTTTCTTTCACAACTATCTTGTCCTCAGAATAAATACTATCACCACAAAATACTGACGTACACAAATTTCTGATCAGTAATGTACTAAGCGTTTTTCTATCTCTCTTTTATTCACAGCACATGTTGCTGGTCACCTACGCTGAGTATGTTTTTCTCACACAAATCTTACGCTGAGCGCGTTTTGCAAAATCTAACTTTAACACTTGGGAGAAAATCCTTTTCTCTTCCTACGCCTAGCGCGTCTCAATATCAACTGCCCTAAACAACCCCGTTCTCACATTCTCTGTTCCCCCCCCCCCCCCCAAAACTGTGTTCACGCATCTCGACGTTCCCGTGCATACTTTTTTTTCTCAACTCACCAAAATCCGCAAGGGACCCAATCCTACATTATCTCCCTTTGCTGTTTTTAACTGCACAACATACCCTCTTCTTTAAAAGCTTACTACTAACTCCTCATATGCTAATTTACTAAACCATAACTGATAACCCACTACATCTGCTTAACCCAAATCAAACACTTTATCTACCAACCGAAATATGTGGAGTTTCCTCCCTTTTCTCAAAGTATCCCTTCACTCATTTTATCTCCCTTCAACTAAGACAAATAGTCTATATCTACACCCATTCATATTTCTCAAACCATTTTCTACACTCTTTCGCTCTATCAAAACCAAACCACCATTCACACACACAAAGCACACTAACAAACTAACGAACAAACAAACAAACACCCAGCCAGTGCTCATGTCCTAACCTGAAAAGCAAATAAAGTACTGACTAGTTAAAATCATAATAACTAAATAACGAGAAACACCATACTTTCACCTGCCAACAGCCAGTTCTTCCACGTCACATGGAACATCTCACTATTACACGCACACCCACTCTCATTCATATCGTCCAGTTAGATTAGTGTGGTGTTGTGCATGAGGCTGGCAATCTTACCATGCAACACAAGTTGCTATCGAAACCACTGCTGCAAGAACATTTCTTTGTGCAAGTTTCATGTGGAGGTCCACCCTCTTGGTAGCTCTGTGCTCAATAAGGAGCGAGAAGAGAAATATGTCTCCAAGTGAAACAACGTGCTCTCCTAAACCATCTTACACCCTTCCATTATATGGCAATAATTAAATAATAATAAAATGGGCTTAAAAACAATCAAACGCTATTTACAAACAATACTCTCCTTTATGAGAATAAACTACAACCTCGCAACCGATCCACATCAATATTCATTCCTGCATTCTGAAGCATGTCTTTTGTGAAGCCTGGTGAGACTAGCAACAAGCGTGTCGTATATGACGACTGATCAGACTTGGAATCTCATCATATGAAACGCATTGTTACAGAAATAACCGCTGCAATAGCATTTAAATGCTTTGTGCAGGCTTCTGGTGGATACCAGCGGCATTGGTGTCTGCATGCTCCGCAAGGAGCAAACAGAGAAACGCTTATGTCTCAAAATGCCTTACGCACAAAGGATAGGCATTATGCTCACAAGAAATCTAACAAGAAAACTATGTACATAACCATATTCTATCAGATGTAACTATTCTCACGTCAAAGTAATCTTCTAAGAATATACAGTAGAATTATAATCAATTATCGTGAGCCACACTTTACTAAATTACTTCACATCAAAGAATAAAATTAAACTAATCTTGAACTAACAAAGCTAGCACATGTTATAATTAGCCCACTGCGCTAGCAAATAATAACTAGCTTAACATCATCAGGCCTATCCACCCAACGCGTGGTAAATAAAGATGTCCATGCCGGCTCACAGATGTCATCTTTGCCGGCTCCCAGCTACCATCTCGCCATAAAGTTAATTCTAAATCACTTCAGTACCTGATAGAATTTCTATCCAGTTCCATGTATGACATACGTATACTATATTCTTACAGCAGTGAAGTGGATTTAATAGCACTATGATCAAAATCTCTCCATATTCCTACAACTAATCTACGGCATTAAAACGAATTCTAATTTCCTGGGCAAAAGTCTCCTTAGCAAACACAGACTTAGCTATATATTTTAATGAATAATGGAAGCAGGCCACTCTGAAAATAATTATAAAGCTACAGGGTACTAATGGTAACTTCACTAGGAAATAATCTACTTAAAATCAAACTCTCAGTGTCCACATGTCTTCGTTCACCACTCTACCCACACTGGGTGCCTAGTTTCGCGTCTTCTTTCTGGAGCCGCTCTTACGAATAAATCTCTTTCGCAGGCCCACCAGCCTCTTAATTTAGGAGGCCTGACCACATTATACCGAACATCAGATCGCGGAAGCCTACGTACGCACTTCGCATATTTCCAGTGCCATTGACCCACGGGGGACTACTTGCTGGCTCTTTGTATGCGATGACTAAGCAATCTCAAAACATGGAGATTGGCGCTTTTCTGAGCTATTACATATATATATATATGGGGAGCCGCGGTAGCACAGTGGTTAGTGCACTGGCTTCCTAGCTCAGTGGTCTATGGTTCGATCCCCAGATGAAGTGGGATTTTTTTAGGCCGCAAACTGCTCCTGGGTCGACCCATCCCAAATTGGGTACCGGAGTAACTCTGGGAAGGTTAAGGCGGCCGGCGTGATGCTGACCACATCACCCCTAGTGTGCCGATGGTCAAGAAAATATGGGCCTAATACCATATTCCCAATATGCCCCAATGGGCGTGTAACGGGATCATTTACCAATACCTTTTATATATATATATATATATATATATATATATATATATATATATATATATATATATATATATATATATATATATATATATATATATATACAGTAGAACCTCTATAAGTTGACCACCCAAGGGACTGTAGCAAACCGGTCAACATACGGAGGTGGTCAACAAACGGAACGAGGCCTATTGTTCTGATACTTTACTTCCTTGAACAGCTTATATTGGAGAATATAGTATCATACGAAATCATACATAATCACAACATCAAATCAAATCATCAACATCTGTTTTATCATGGTTTAATCATTCTTTCTGAAAAAAGGAGTCAATCTTGGTCTGTGTCTTATTCTTATTACAAACATAAGTGGAGAAAGCACTCTCAACGATGGCCACACCACTGAACATACCTGGGAATTTTTCCACAGCAAATGACTTCAACTGCATTATCAGATGCCTGACAGCCTCCTCTTTTGGAGTCTCTGCAATTTCTGTGTCATCGTCACTTGCTTCTTCAACTTCACCAGCTGCTTCATGCACTGTTATGCTTGTCTGTACTTCGGTCAATATCGCTTGGAAAATTCCTTCTGGGTCAGGTTCATTACAGGTTGCCACCTCATCATCCATTGCAACAAAACCTTCAAAATCTACTCCTTCGAATACTGCCATTGGCGATGGACTGTCCGATGGGGCTAAAACGTCATGCTCTTGGGTTGTGACAAATCTACATTTCTTGAAACACTTCTGTATCGTTTCCGGCTGAACTTTATTCCAAGCAGAACTGATCCAGAGGACAGCATCCAGAGCGTTAACTGATACAGCGGATGAAGTTGCTTCCACAGGCAGACCACAGATCTGTGTTTTAGTAATGACCCACTGCAGGAGCTGGGCCCGGTAGTGCATTTTAAATGTTTTGATGATGCTTTGGTCAAGAGGTTGGGTTTTTGAGGTCGTGTTTGGAGGCAGAAATGTCAGTGTCACGTTTGTGAGATGTTCCACTTGTGGGTGGCCAGGACAGTCGTCTACTGTCAGTAGAATAGACCGTTTCTTCTTCTTCATTTCTCGGTCGATGCCCCTTACCCACTCCTCAAATAGGGCGCCAGTCATCCATGCGGATTTATTTGATCTCCAAGTGACGGGGAGGTCTTCGGGCTTCAGGTTCTTGAATGCGCGTGGCTTTGCCGATTTATCAATCACCAAGGGCTTTAGTTTCTCTCCGGTTTAGCTAGCGCAAAGCATAACTGTGAAACGTTCTTTGGAAAGTTTTCCGCTCTTACATTTGTCACCCTTCATGGCGAGGCTCCTGTCAGGCATCGCCTTGAAAAAGAGTCCGCACTCGTCAGCATTAAAGATGTCGTCGTCTTTGAAGCCTCTGCCGAAGTAAGGAAACTTTTTGATGAACTCTTCCACATCTTCTACTGGAACTTCATTGGATTCACCACACAACACTTTCTGGGAGATCGCGTGTCGCAGTTTAAATTTCTCGAGCCAACCACTTGATGTTTGGAAATCTTCTGCCACCCCGAATTCCCTTGCGAATTTTTTAGCAACTTCTTGAATCATCGGCCCGGAGATTCGGGCGTTAACTGCCCTCATTTGTTTGAACCAGTTTAATGTGGCTTCATTGACTTCATCTAGGGGAGTTTTCCTCCTTTTCCGCTGTAGATCTCCGCTTTCCTTACCACATCTCTCCAAGTACTCAAGTTTACGTTTTTTTATGTTGCTAACTGTGGTCTTGCTAACCCCAAAATGTTCTGCCGTCTTTCTTTGGCTGCTGCTTTCCAGAAAATGTAGAAGATTAACCTTTTCCTTCATTGTCAGCTCCTTGAGTTCTTTCCTTTGGGCCATCAAAAAAGTTAGGTTAATTTTGTCAACGATAAAGTGTATAAAACACAGTCTGAGAGAGAACTTACAGTTTAGTAGTTGAATTACTATCAACCGGCAGGGCAGCCATAGCAAGAATGAAGATTTTGCTTAGAAGTTGGTCTTTTTATACTGCATGTTTGCAACAAAATCAAAGAGGTTAGGTTAATTTTCTTTGTCGGCAAGCATCATTCAAAAAGCGGTCTGAAAGCCTGTGCCGACAAAATTCAAAGACACTGATTTTTTTAAAACTGGTCGCGTCAGTTATTTAAAGTATCGTCAAAGCAGTCAGTGGCCATCACGCCTGGTGGCGTCTTGTAGGGCAACAACTAATTGATTCCACTTTGCTCGGTCGGTGGCCATTCTTCGTACAGTGCCCCAACTCTGGTTCATTCTTTGCATCTTAGCCTCCACAGTCCTCCGCCAAGTTGTTTTTGGTCGGCCTCTCTTTCGTTTTCCTTCAGGTGTTCATAGCATAGCTGTTCTTGTGATGGCATCGGGGTCTCTTCTGAGGACATGACCAACCCAGCTCCAGCGTCTGCAAGCTGTTATAGTGTACATGTCCTCTTGCGTGCTCCGAGTAAGCAGATCTTGGTTGGAGATGGTATTCGGCCAAAAGATTCGGAGAATTTTTCTTAGGCATGTTGTGTGAAAAGAGGACAATTTCGACATTTCCTTCTCTGTAACTCTCCAGCTTTTCGCACCACAGAGAAGCACGGAAAGCACACAGCTCTGATATAATCTTAATTTTGTGCTTGTGCTGTACTGAGAGGACTTCCAGATGTTGTTTAGACTAAAAAAGGCTGTTCTTGCTTTGTTCATTCTGTTGTTGATGTCTTTGCTTGCTCCGCCGTCTGGTGTTACTATGCATCCTAGGTATGTGAAGGTGTCTGTCTGTTCCAGTTGCTGATTCCTTACTGATATGGGCTAGGGTTGCTCACATTGAGCGTCATGACCTCTGTCTTCTTTAGATTGATGTTCAAGCCCACCTGCTGGCTATACTTATTAATTCTATCCGTTTTTTTCCTGGATGTGTTGATGTGAATGTGCTAGTAGTGCAATGTCATCTGTATATTCTAGATCTTCCAATGTAGAAAATGTAGTCCATCTTTTTCCTCTTGGACTTCCCTCTGTTGTCTGTCGCATCACCCAGTCTATGACTGTTAAAAATAGAGTGGTTGATAAGTGGCATCCCTGTCGTACTTCTGTCTTCACCTCAAAGGTTAGGTTGCTCTGCTCAACGCTACACGTAAAGTTGGCATAGAGGCTTTTTATGATTGACACTATGCAGCTTGGAATACCATAAGCCTTCAGTATTTTCCATAAACTGTCCCTATGTATACTGTCAAAAACCTTTTCAAAATCAACGAAATTAATGTACAGCTGTCTTTGCCATTCTGAGCACTGCTCTATAATGTTCCTGAGAGTAAATATATGATCTGCACATCTTCTGTTCTTTCTAAATCCTGCTTGTTCATTCCTCAGTTTGTGGTCTACTGCTTTTGAAATTCTCTTTATAATTATCCTGCCTAGTATTTTGCTGGGAACCGAGAGAAAGGGGATTCCTCTCCAATTATTGCAGTCTGCAAGATCTCCCGCCTTGGGCAATTTGACAATTCTTCCTTTGTTCCACTCCGTTGGTGTTGTCCCTGTTTTCCAGACTTGTGCAAACAGCGGTCTTAAATAGCTCTGCATTTAAGTTATCATGGCCAGTAGCTTTAACCCTTTGATTGCTGTGATGATTTCTTCTTTTTGTGGAATGTCTGTATTAACATCTAGATCATTTTCAGCGTCTGGAACATTCAATTGTGTCTCTTGTGGGTCCTTGTTCAGAGTTTCTCTGAAATGCTCTGCCCATCTTGTTTCCTGTCCCTCAGCTGTCGTGATGAGATTTCCTTGCTTATCTCTTACTAATGTAATATTGTGTGCACATCGTTTTCCGCTGATGATTTTAGTTATTTTGTATACTGTGCTTTGTTCCTTTTTTAATGCTGCCTCTTCTGCCTGTCTTGCAAGATCGTCTAAGAAATTCCTTTTGTTGGCTCGGGTTTGGCGTTTAACTTCCTTGTCCACTTGACTGTACTGTTCGCTATATAGTTGCTTTAACCTGGGGGACTTTGCTTCTGTTTTCTTTCTTTTCATTTCCTTTCTCATCGTTATGGTGTTTAATGTTTCTGGTGTTATCCTGTCTTGCTTCTTCCTTTCCTGGAATCCCAAGCATGATTTGCTGCTTTCCTTATATATTGTTGAAATGGTGTTGAATTTCTGGTCTATATCATCAGTCAATGTCTTTTCCTGACTTTTGGCAAATTGATATCGTTTCTTTATATCAGCCGCAAAGGCTTTTCTGGTAAGGGGGTCCTTCAATTTGCTGAAATCAAACCTTTTCTGTATAGTTACAGTTGGTCCAGCCGTTCTGAGTTTCACTTCCAGTTTTGCTACTACTAAATGGTGATCACTTCCCACATCCGCACCTCTTCTTACCTTCACATCTTGTAATGCATGTCTCCATCTACAGTTAATCATAATGTGGTCTATCTGGTTTCTGTCCCGACCATTTGGTGATTCCCATGTTAATTTGTGAATTGCTTTGTGTGGGAAAAGTGACCGTATTGTTAAAGCTACAGAAACTTATTAATTTATCCCCGTTCTCATTTAAAAGAGCCGCTCTTTCTTTTTTTCAAGGAGCCTCGGTAGCATAGTGGTTAGTGCACTGGCTTCCTAGCTCAGTGGTCTGTGGTTCGATCCCCAGATGAGGTGGGATTTTTTTAGGCCGCAAACGGCTCCTGGGTCGATCCAGCCCCAAATGGGTACCAGAGCAACTCTGGGAAGGTTGAGGCGGCCGGCGTGATGCTGACCACATCACCCCTAGTGTGCCGACGGTCAAGAAAATATGGTCCTAGCACCATATTCCCAATATGCCTCAAGGGCGTGTAACGAGACCTTTACCTTTTACCTTTTTACCATTCTCGTTTGCTGTTCTGCTGCCGCATTTCCCTACTTTCATTATACCTATTGTGTGTTCCAACTTTCGCGTTGAGGTCATATCTAGGTGTGTCTTCCATTTCTTTCAGCGGTTGTTGACAGAATTCATCCTTGACCTCATCATCGCTGTCATTCGTTGATGCGTAGCATTGTTTTATTGTATGTTTAAAGTATAAACAAAGTTAAAGCCGTCTACTTTTATGTTGTAAGATTGATGTAATTGCCGCTAATAAATTATTTATTCATTTGTGTTATGGTACAAGGATTATTGCTTATTAAGTAAAAAAAGCAAAAGGTTCTTAAAAATCAAGTTAACGTGAGAGCTACTTAAAGAATAGTGCATTTATTTGGTCATAGTTTTAAACATTTAAGGCAATACTAAGGGAGCCGCGCTGGTGTAATGGCTACAACGTTGTACTGGCGACCAGGTGTTCATGGTTCAAACCCGGCCGTCGGCGTTTGAAGAAATGTTTACGACCGGAAATTTGACTGAATAATCTGAACGGCTCCTGCACATAAATCCCGTGTGGATGGGAAGGAGCGAAGCTCCTGACCGGGTTGGAAGGAAAGTCCACTGACCCCCCAGCCTCGCAATGGCATGTCATTGGGCCGAAAGAGCTGGAAAGCTCGAGTGCCGCTGGTTTAAAAAAAAAAAAAAAAAGGCAATACTAAAGATGACTTTGTGAAAAGTGAAAAAAATGAAAAAATATTTTTAAGGGTTTATATAAGGAAGTGCATTCATTTTAATTAAATTTTACAGCGACATTGCAGTGTCTCAATAAAAGTGTTTTTCCCTGTTGCCGTTATTAAGATAAGGCAAAGTCTCTGTCTATATGTAAGAGATATGGTTATGCAGCTATCTGGGAAGAGAAAGATAAAGAACTTGATAAACTCTGAATTTCCAAACACAGATTAAAAATGATGTCATAAATTTTTACTGCATGTCATTTTAATGAGAGTGCTGAATAGTTGTTGAGTAGTTTGAACAACTGAAACAACTGTTCAGCTAACCTGTAAGTCTTCTACAGCACCGGCAAAGGTGAATAGTATTTTAATGAAAATTCAAATAATCAGACGTAACGCTCTGTATGTACTAGCACTTTCAAGTCTGAAGCTTATACAATTTTCTTTGTGTTGTTATACACATTTTTTTCTGCATGATACAGTTTTTAAAACTTAAAATACATTTCAGATGAAACAAATGGTTGTACAGCGACAGAACTCATGCAGTTGGTGCGAAGTTCAATATACAAGTCTATGATCAATACTTTGTTTGGAAAAGGTGTCTTGCCAACGGAGCATGAGGTCTGTAATGCTTTTTAAAATGCCCATGTTTAATCTACACCACGTGGACAACACAGAAGTACTCTGCAACGAAGTTGATACGTATTTTATTTACTTAATAATTTATTTTAAATGTCTGCCAAGATATAACGTCACAAGTAAGTACCGATTGTTTGCAGTTTACGCATGCTCTGAAATATGCAGTAAAATTGGTAGGGGCTTATATTCAGAACCGGAACAACATTTTTTTAAACAGTATTTGCTGCATGCATGCACACGCGATCTCACAAAAACACAAGCACATAAGTTAGCATCTCTCACAAACTTCTCAGGTTTTTCTCTTTTCACGCAGCGTTCAAAGAACTGAGACTGTCTGTATATTTTCCATCTTTTCTGTCAAAGTTTCATTTGCACAAAGTAATATAGGATATGTAAATGATTATAAAGCTCCCTTCTGTCCTAAAAGCAAGTTTTTTTGTGTTTTTTTGTTTTTTTGTTTTTAAGTAAGACTACCTGTAATTCCGCTAAAAGCGGATCTGACTTTTGCGGATTGTGTCTTCATTTCAGTTATTCATCTGACATCTGATGTTAGGACAAATCCAAGATATGTTAACCTATTTTGCTTGCTTTAGTTATAGACCTAGCTGGCTGAAATTAATAACAGTCCACTATCATCATACAACAGAATCACTCTCCAAAGGAAACCAGCATACACAGACATACCAAGCAACAAAAAAGTAGACTAACACAAATAGGTGGAAGCATGGGTCAAAAAAAAAACACTCCAGCCATCATCATCATCAGTTTTCTTTTCGCTCCGTATGGAGCATTGAGCCAAAACTGCAGCTGGCTCTCTTGCAGGGACTATGCATAAAGCATTCACGTGCACTTGTAGCGGTGGTTTATGCATCAATTCGTTTTGCATGATAAGGTTGCCTGCCCCATGCTCTAGTCAACATGGAAATAGTTAAACTAATCATCTAAAATAACTGTAAAGAATAATGGCGGAAGCGATAGACAAAAAGTCTGCTGGACGTGCCATGTATAAAAAAATCACCCACTCAAAACAAAATTGACAACATCAATAATCTACGACGCATGCAGCATTGCACAGTCTTCCAACTAAGGTCCTAACACACCAGACTTAACAAGCACTTAAACAAATAAAACTCCTCTACATGAACATAATTGCCGCAACTGTGACCATTCATATCAGACAATTCAGCATGTGCTACTCACAAGCCAGGAACTATCCACATATAAAATCCATTACCAGGCCCATCAACAATCACAGACACTCTAAACATCACCACTCAATAGCTTCAGAACATATGTACATTCTTCAACTTGGCATTGGTGGCAAAAGAGCGACCAGCTCAGCAGCCATAGTTGCGTAACAACAACAACCTGTTTTAAAGATGTGACTTCAATAAATAATTTACAAACTAAGTACATTTATTTCTTTTTCTGGGAGCCGCGCTAGCGTAGTGGTTACAACACCGCTCTGGCGACCGGGTGATACAGGATCAAACCCGGGCGACGGCATTTGAGGATTTTTCGTCGACCGGGATTTGGACTGGATTAACTCGAGACCTGGCGAGGACATTTGAAGGAGTGTCGTCGACCAGGGACTGGCGGCTCCTGAGCCGACCCAGCTGCAATGGGTACCTCCGAAATCGGCGAGTATTTGCCTGAATGGCGAGGGACACCTGTCTCTGTACAAGAAATAAAGGGATACTCACGTAAAATCAATGTCAGGTTAGACATAAAATAATAACCTGAGATTTCGCCTCGAGTATTAGCGGGCGAACGCAAAAAAAAAAAAAAAAAAAAAAAAAAAAAATTGTTTTTCTGTTTTTTTAATCAATCATAATCTTTTGTCTTCTACGGAGTTCGTGCACTGTGCTGAGATCCTCCTTGTGTGATCTAAGGGAGGAGATCGGAGAACTGATGAAGTAGGTTATGTGCAATGAAGATAATCCTTCACACCAAATCAAACCAAAAATGTCTTCTTTTAAATCTTTAGTGGTGATGTAGAGAGAGAGAGCCAGAACCTATATTATATGAAGTACGTGCAGCAATCAAAAGCCTGAAGAAAGGGAAATCACCAGGATGCGATGATATACCAACTGAACTAATCCAAGCAGGAGGAGAGGCCAGTGTCCTCGTTTATCATGCACTATTGTGAAGATCTGGAACAGTGCAATCTGGCCCAAAGCATGGAAAAGATCGGTCTATCCCTCTCCCAAAGAATGGCAATTTAAAACTGTGTACCAACTATCGTACTATTGCTTTAATAAGTCATGCCAGCAAAATCCTCTTGCGGATTATCATGAAGAGGATAGAAAGAAAGTTAGAACATGAAATCATGAAGTACAAGCGGGTTTTAGACAAGGCAGAGGTACGAGAGATCACATTTTTAATGTGAAAAACATCCTCGAGAAATGCAGAGAATACAATGTAGATCTTCATGCCTGTTTTGTAGATTTCACCAAGGCTTTCGACTGCGTACAACATCAGAAATTGTGGAACATCATCAGAGACATGGGGTTTCCGGCGCATTTGATCCATCTAATTGAAACACTATACCATGAACAACAAGCAGCTGTGAGTAGCGGGGGAAACATCAGGATGGTTTGAGGTGAAAAGGGGAGTAAGACAGGGTTGCATCCTCTCTCCATACTTGTTTAACATCTATGCAGAAAATATAATGAGAAATGTTCCGAGTGACTAAGAATGTGAACATTGCGATCCGTTCACAATTGGTGGAAATGCGATCCCAGAACTCAGGAACGCAGATGACACAGTTATTCTTTCAAACAGTGCCAAGGGACTAGAACAGTTAATCCTGTCTGTCAAAAGACACAGTGAGGATCAGAACCTTTTTCTGAACACAAAAAAAAAACAAGATGCCAACCAAAAATTACCATCAGTGATGAGGAAATTGAAAATGTCACAAATTTTGAATATCTTGGCTCCATAATCAACAACAATGGAGACTGCTCAAAAGAGGTCAGAAGGAGACTGGCCATAGCAATGCAGAGGTTAAATAAAATGAAGAACCTATGGCATAACACCAGCAAATTAATAAAATTAAAACTTCTGAGAACGTGCATCTTTCCGGTAGCAACGTATGGATGTGAATCATGGACCATTACTCAAACATTAAAGAAAAAAATCTAATCTTTCGAAGCAAAGTGTTACAGAAAAATTCTCAGAATATCTTGGACCATAATAATAATAATAATAATAGCCCCTTCAGTCATAACTGACTATGGGAATGCGCCCCTGAGGTGACAGCCCTCAGCTGCTTATTTTCCTGGTGTTCCTTTCGACGTTTTCTCCTCACCTCTGCTTCTTGTGTGAGCCTCTCTTCGCCCAATCTGAGTTGGCGCCGTAAATAGCATCGCCACTTAGTGCGATCGGCAGCTTCATCCTCCCATGTTGCTGGATCCATGTCCAGTGCCCTCATATCTCTTTTGCACACATCTTTGAACCTCAGCTGTGGTCGCCCAACTGTTCTCTTGCCATCTGCTAATTGTCCGTAGAAGATATCTTTTGGGATGCGACCATCTTCCATGCGGCGAACATGGCCAAGCCAGCGAAGTCTGCGCTGTCTAAGAAGCGTATACATACTTTGAAGGCCAGCACGTGACAACACCTCGACATTTGTCACTTTATCTTTCCACGAGATGCCGAGGATGCGGCGTAGACACCGCAAATGGAAGGTATTGAGCCTTCTTTCTTGCTTAGCATAGGTCGTCCAGGTCTCGCTGCCATATAGGAGTGTGCTGGTGACGCAGGCATTATATACCGCAGCTTTGGTCTTCATTGTGAGTTTAGAGTTTCCCCAAACACGCGATGTGAGGCGGGCAAAGGTAGCTGCAGCTTTGCCAATGCGGCTGTCGATTTCTGTATCCAGTGAGAGTTTGTCATTGATGGTAGACCCTAGGTATGTGAAGTGGTGCACCACTGCCAATTCATAGTTATCGATAGTGATAACTGGTGCAGCACCCACATCCTGACTCAGCACATTCGTTTTCTTTAGACTTATTGTGAGGCCAAAGTCCTTGCATGCTTTAGTGAAGCGATTCATCAAGCTCTGAAGCTCCTGTTGGCTTTGAGTGACCACTGCAGCATCATCAGCGAACAACAAGTCTCTTATAGTGACCCTTCTGATTTTTGTTTTTGCCTTCAGCCTTGAAAGATTAAACAGACGGCCATCTGACCTAGTGTGAAGGCATATTCCTTCAGTTGCATCTCTGAATGCATGTTTCAAGAGTAAGGCAAAGAAGATTCCGAAGAGGGTCGGAGCCAGAACACAGCCTTGTTTAACTCCACTTCGTATATCAAAGGGCTGTGACGTGCTTCCAGCATATTGGACTGTTCCCTTCATGCCGTCATGGAATGACTTTATCATTTCCAGCATTTTAGAAGGGCAGCCTATTTTCAGGAGGATTTTAAAGAGTCCATCCCTACTAACCAGGTCGAATGCTTTTGTGAGGTCTATAAAGGCGATATATAATGGTCTTTTCTGCTCTCTTGATTTTTCCTGAAGCTGGCGGAGAGAGAAGTTCATGTCTGTTGTTGATCTGCCAGCTCGGAATCCACACTGTGACTCTGGATATATGCGCTCAGCTAACTTGTGTAGTCCCATTAAGATTACTTTGGCAAAAACCTTACCAACAATACTAAGAAGAGAGATGCCTCTGTAGTTATTGCAATCACTTCTGTCTCCTTTATTTTTATACAGTGTTACAATCTTGGCATCTCGCATGTCTTGAGGAATAGTTGTCTCTTCCCAGCACTGGCACAGCATCCTATGCAGAGGATGTAATAGCGTGCTCTTACAGCATTTGATTAAATCAGGAGGAATCCCATCACTGCCTGGTACTTTGCCAGAGGCCAAGCTATCAATGGCCTTGCTGAGTTCCTCTAATGTTGGTTCGGCATCCAGCTCCTCCATAGTTGGCAGACTGTTGACACCATCAAGGGCTGCAGGCGTAACGGTATTGTCTCTAGCGTAAAGCTCAGAGTAGTGCTCGACCCACCTCTCCATCTGCTTACCCTTATCGGTTAGCTTCTCTCCGCTGATGGTTTTTAGCGGTGCCGTCTTACTTTTATGGACTTTTACTTTTATCTTGGACCAAGAAGAAGAAAAATATAGACATCCTACACGACCTGAACATCGAGGAAAACTGGCTCATAAACTATATCATTGTGGTGGATTTTGTGTCATAGAAGTTATTATTTAATATTATTTGTATACCAAGTGAGGTCAGCTGTGTAGGCCCCTGAGTTTAGTAGTTGATGGTTAAGTATTTTCAGGGAACCTATCTGCTACCACCCTATGATCTCATTGGGCGCTATGTTTTTACTTATTAGTTATGTGACTACGTCTAAGGGTCTAGGGTAATGAAGATATATTGCAGTGTAAGTCAAAACAATACAAATACACTTTAATTCTAACACATAAATATGACTGAGTCAATACAACAACCACATACAGACTAACACTCTGTGATATATCTTATAGAAGTCTGTGGCTGAATATTATGTAATAGGCTATATTACAATTTTATTTGCCCTGATTCGGAATTTTCTGAGTCAGGTCCAACAACAAAATGAAATTTATGGTTTTATTTACATAAAATTAAATACCACAATGGATCTTCTGTCCATATAAAGCAATATTACAATCTAAATTATATTTAGGTATTACTGTAGACTAAGTTAACACTGGCAATTAATGGTGGGTTTGGGGTGTTCTCATCACCCCCTCTCTTTTCTTTATCTCTTGTGGAATGTTTATTCAACAGTCAAATGTTTTATTTATTTTGTTTTAATACAAGTGGGTGAACTCTTTGTGCCGACACACTGGCACTTATCTTTATGTTGGAAGTAGTTACGATGCTGACAATCTCCTATATTTCATGGGTTGATTCGTGGTAGACAGCTTGTACCAGCGAAAAATTTCAATCGAATGACCAATCTGACACAGCCCCTGATGTAGTGGGGTAGACAGCATGTACCAGCAAAATTTTCAATACTTCTCTCAAGGAGATAAATGCACCAGGGTTCTGGCACTAGCTTAGTACCAGAACAAAAACCCTGAAACAAGGTTATGATTCTTTATAACACATCTACAATATCATTCCACAAGTAATACATGGTATAATTCAATAAAAAGAAAAGGGTCAGATCCCTCTGACCAACCCATTTCAACCATTCTCATCTGAGATAACAACTCATACCAGTGCCCCTAGTCTTCTCCCTAATGGCTACAACGCCTCTGACACTTCAACAATGATCCTCTCCCATAGGATAATGTGGGTTAGCCTTCCCACTGGCAACTGTGGAAATCATTTTTAGTTATACAACTCATGTCAGTTCTACTGCGTGTGAGCAACACCACAGGCCCTGCATAAGTCTGCTAGGGGACCTATGTACTAGCCGTAAAACTTTCCCAATAAAGCAGTATCTCATACACCAAATTTTTTTTAATAACAAGGTTAATAAATTCGTTTTTACCACAATTCAATGAAAATATCACAAACATACGTTGACTGGCATTAGCTTGAATATATATTTATTTAAGTTTAGCTTTGCCCTTGTCCAGACTGCCAAGGTTTTTTATTTTCACTCTTAGCACTGCTGTTCTCAACGCAGCTTGCATACTAACAATTTTGTATCAAATGGCGACAAGCCTTGGAAGCTTTTTGCCAATATCACTAGACTGGCCCAATCACAGCGAGGGTCTAGCTATTCAATTCAAATTTGAAAAAAACAAAACTCCAAACATACTAGGAGTGAGTCTGCAAAATATATTTAGCTTTTTGGGCTAACCAATACCCTCCTTCCTATACTCCTATACTAACCAATCGGATTTGAATCACTCTAATGCCTCTTTTTAAACTTGCGTCCCCAAATAATGTTATGGATAGAATGAGCAAAAACAACAGTCCGTCCGTCTTACCGTTCGTAGATATATAGTATTATTTAAATATCTTGGTTAATAATTGGGCTACTATGTATATTAAAACATATTATTGCTCAGGAGACTCTAAGCTATCATTATATATGATTTTTATGGCCATATTCATTGTCGTTTGGATTTTCAATTTTGTCACTGTTAGTCGTCAATTATATACTTTTCCATAAGTCGGCCACCTCCCCCCCCCCCCCCCCCTCTATCATTTTTATTCAAAATAAAACAACTTGTTTGGGTTACGTCAGAAATACACTACTATGCAGGAAATGAGAGCTGACTGTGTGCGTGTATATACATTTTAACTGCGAGAATATAGTACGATGCATGTGGCTTTGCGTCTTGTTTTTCAAATCTGCTAAAGGCCAATATTGTCGCGCGCTCGTTACAATTTTGCGTTTTAAAACCCAAACGCGTGACAATGGTATCATTTCTTCTGTCGCTCCTTCATCCACCTCCCTTCTTCTCTCTTTCTCGGTCTTGGAACAAATACTCCTTGACCCTGCAAAAATGTTATTTTTAATTCTCAAGGACGAACTAGGAAAGCGTGTAAGATTTGACGGCGAGATCATTTTCCTAAGCATTACCAATGCACAAAATTCAGCGCTCTACTGGCTCAGAAGACGACGATAGGCAACCACAGACGGGCGGGTTTATTTATTATCATAGGAGTAAAATCTTACTGAATTTAGCGATTATTTCACAGATTTCGCTACAATCATGTCCCGGAAACTGAAATATTTTGGCCACATTAAACGTCATAGTGGCTTAGAGAGAGCAGTGGGAGGGTATGGTACCTGGAAGGCGAGGCAGGGGCCGACCAAGACGACGGTGGACACAGGACATTGAAGGCACCTTGAACATGACAATGGAAGAGGCAGGAGGGCTGGCTAGAGATCGAGAGTCTTTCAGGCGGGCTGTGATGAGAGCGACGTTCTGCAAAGGACATGCTACATGATGAGTGATGATGTTGGCTAAAACTGTTTTTTTTTTTTTAGAAACTAGAGGTCTCTTTCATCTTTTTCTATTAAAACTATGGCATAAGCGTATCTCATGTAAGTTAGGTTATATCTTTTCTTTCTTTCTTAATCGGAACCTGTTCTACCCCGTAACAGAGTGTTGAGGTGACCCAAAGAGCACAAAGGCTCTCGGGTGAGCACGCAATCAAATTGTAAGACAAACAGGTGATTGGCCTGTTGTGTCTATGTTATATGCTCCGGCTCTCATATCATCAATACATTTCACGATGTTTTTGCTGCACAAAAATGAAAGGTCATGGTACAGCACATATCCTTGTTTACTTCATGTTTTATTATCTTACTAGCAATAACCCGTCAAACTTGACGGGTTTTTAATTATAGTGTGCTGTTTCCGTTCCCAGATGAGCAGATAGAAGTACATTCTTAGAGTGTTTTTGGTTTCTTTCCATTATACAGTGTAATCAAACTGCTCATGAACACCGTCATTTTAACGCTTTTCTTTGTTGATTGTAACTATTTTCGGGTGTGTATATATAATGGAAACAATACAATTTTTCAACACCTCAGCTGTGACCAACGTACACACGGCGAGAATTATGTTATTTTAGATTCAATTTAAAAGTTATTTGATGACAACATTTCGTGTGAAAGTGCGTGGATTGTTTTCAAAGAGTATTCTATCTTGATCATTATGTGTCAAACCGTTCAAATACAATTCACTTTGGTATGTTATTGGCTCATGCACACCAATTTTTAAGCACTTTTTCTTTGTCGAGCGCTACTAATTTCGTGAAAGAATAAAAAAATAAAAATAAAACCAAAGTATTTGATTTATATAACACCCACGCCGCGCAAGTTCCACACCGTGCGTTGCGCACTTTTTTTTTTTTTTGGCGCGAGTTACTATTTTGAGTGAGACCGACCGACGTAACATACATCGGTAATTATGTTAGTTGGGATGGGATGGGATGGGATATTCTCTTATCTCATTGTCTATACTCATTGCTGAATTCTGTTCCCACTACATATGCCTGACTGGTGTAAGATGTTTTCTGTCCATGTAGAGGTTTTAAGGCATTATTAGTCTATGTATACTCCAGACTACCCAGCTGTAAATGGATACTCGACTTTTCTCTTGATTACTTCCAGTTAGGAAAAGAAAAGACAGAGGGAAAGGAAATTGATCACACCAACTCTCGATGCTGGCCCTAGTATTGTGAGGTCTCTAACACTTTACTCCCCTACGGCATTAACTGCTATGGAACAACCTTTACTTGTCTTAACTCGATAAAACTGTGTATTTATGAAGCACAAGTATATATTTCTCATCCACTTCCAGAGCGCGATCGGTTGTTGTTCTCAGTTTGAAAATAATATATTTAATTCCGTTTCCTTCACTAAATCCATCTTGTTTCTCTGAAATTTCAGTCTTGATTTTGTCAATCATCTTTAACATATTACTCCCTGAGTAGGCCTATCAGGCCGATGCCTTAGCAAAATTTAAAAATTAGAAACCTACCCACCTCAAAAATGTTTTTAGAATGTGTGATTCCTATATACCCAGATTGGGATTCTCGCCAGTGCTACGGAGTTCGTGCACTGTGCTGAGATCCTCCTTGTGTGATCTAAGGGAGGAGATCGGAGCACTGATGGAGTAGTCCGTATGCTATGAAGATAGTCCTTAAAATCAAAATGAAACCAAGCCAATCCCTGATACTATAACACGCTAATGTTTGACGATAGCTTTCTAATAGGACTCTGTAGTTCAGTGTCTGGTTTATGTTCAGTGACTCTGCAGAATGGGGGAAGATCGGCTACCACGGCAAGCATTGGAAACTAAGAGCCAGGGATCCAGACCTCCAGGACGACTCAAAGTACGCTGGGAGGACAACATTAGACAATCTTTGAAGGACTAGAATGGAACCAAGCCAGGATGAAGCCGATAGAATAATATAGCGCTCTCTCTTACAAACCTCTACACCTCACGGTAGAAAAGGAACGACTTAGTAATTAAGTAAGACTCTATAATCTTTTAATGCATTCAATATTAACTGAGATAACTCAAATAGGGCTTGTGATATCTAAACTCACACTGACGACCAAAGATGCAGTATATACTGCATGTATCACCAGCATTCTTTTATATGGCAGAGATTCATGGACAACCTTAGCTAAGAGAGAGAGAAGGCTCATCGTCTGCCATCCACATCCTTGGTATTTCGTGGAAGGACAAATGTCAAGGTGTTGTCACGTGTTGACCTTCAAAGCATGGATGCTCCGCTTAGACAGCGCAGACTACGCTGGCTTGGTCATGTCTGCTGCATTGAAGATTGTTGCATCCCTAACGATATCTTCTACAGACAACTGGCAGGTGGCAAATGAACAGTCGGACGACCGTAGCTGTGGTTCAAAGATGTGTGCAAGAAAGACTTGAGGTCACTGGACATAAATACAGCAGCCTAGGAGGATGAAACTGCTGATCGAACCAAGTGGTGATGCTCCCTAGGACGCCGCCTCAGATTAGGCGAAAAGAAGCTCCCACAACAAGCAGAAGAGAAAAGCCCACGTCGGAAGGAACACCAGGAAAGAAAGCAGCTGAGGTCTATCACCTCAGGGGCGCACTCCCATAATCAGCCGTGGCTGAAATGGGCTACTATACTATCATTCACACAGAATCTTGCCTGTGTCATAATTGCATTCAATAGACATATATATCTTTCTTCTTCTTCTTCCGTCCTTAGCCAAAGACCGACCAAGCAGTCAGAGGCCATCACGCCTTGTGGCGTCTTAAGGGCAACAGCAGATTGATTTTCTCTGTTGTAGTTTCCCATCACGCCTAGCGGCGTCTTTAGGGCAACAACAAATAGATCCATCTGCCGTTGTTTCCGTAATCGGTGTGACAAGCCAACGGGTGATCAGCCCATTGGGCATATATATCTTTGTTCACTCGATATTCTTCCATGTCTAATAACATTTCATCTGCCATATTATCTGGCCCTCACAAGAGAGATGTATATTGTGAGAAGATTCAATTCAGAAAATATTATAACAACAGACAAAATGAATCGATGACAAAAGACACGATGACGTATAAACATGCTATACAATTTAACAATACGGTATCAAAGAAATCTACAAGACATAAGTTATAAACAACAAAATGGTATGCAGGCTGTAAAAACAAGTGATCGTCTATTCTAGTTGCCGTGACTCCTGAAGAAGATACTAATCATGTAAGCAAGTTTTTGTTACTTTTGTTATAATGTGTAGCTTTTATAATGCATGTATGCAAGTAACATTACATGTTTGCAAATTTTCATTCTAACTATTTTTCAGGAGACTTTCAAGGAACTTGAGAAGAATTATGTTACATTTGATCACTATCTGCAGTATGCAGGCAAGGTGCCTCTTATATTTTTAAGGTATGTAAGCAATGTCTGTATCTTTGCCAACTGTGAATGTCATTGAAAGAATATATCATTAAACTTAACACTTCTCTATCCTCTCCGGATTTTTTTTTTTTTTTTTTAACCTTTTCTTTTTTTCTGTTTGAACCATGTTGCCACCGTTGAATCTGGCTACCTAGCAGGAAATTCTGCACCAAAGCACTCTGTGTACTCCTGCACTGGGCGTGGGGCAGGGTGGGTGGGAGTGGTTTGTGTTGCATTTTATATTATATTGTGACAAGATAGATTTGGGGTGACACCTTCTCGATCTCTCTGTCACTCCGGCAGTAATCATTTTAAATTGTTGTACTGACTATTTACGTGCTTTTCCCTGGTCAACACTTTTTCTTTCTCTCTTATGTAGCAGATATTTGATATTGTCAAAACAGTTGACACTCCTTGTTGGTGATAGAGCATCACATTTGCTAGACGCGGCACAGATTTAATGAGATTATCGCAGGTAAAACCCATATTGGTCTACTTAGTTTTCGCGTAGAGTTCTGTGCTAACGCGACAGATAACAAGATTACTCGCCTATGCAACACATTTTGGAGAGACACGAATGACATAATCGTTTCCTGTCCGACTTTCAAGTAGGCATTACTTTATCTGAAAGTAATATGTTGTTACATCTGAAACACATTGTCGTATGCGTTTACAGATGTGTTGGTGAGTTTGTACACCAGGCATCGGATGATTTATTACCATATATGGGAGACGTGACCTTTCCATCACGCACAAAATTATTCCATGTCGAAATCTTTTGAAATTGCCCCACCCAACAAGCATGTTTGAAATGATTTGCGCTCTAATTAGCATCGTAACAAACAAATGCGGGGGAGAACAGGCAATATAACCTGACACGTTTCAGTGTTACGAATCTGTGAGAAATCGCTTGCAATGACGACACAACCAGACTGTCAGAAGTTAGAATCAGAATTCCATTTTATCAGACCGGACCCCTTTTCTTGGAGAATCTTGACGGACTTACAAAACAGCCCAGGAAATCTCTATCATTTTAACAAAGAAACTGGAACTGAGGAAACTGAGAACACACTGAGTCATAGAGGGAATTATCTTATAAACGTAACAACCCCTAAGAACACGTGTAAGAGGCCTAATCAAGTGCCTTAACTTTATTCATCTGAGCAAAAAGTCTGTGAGCCAGGATTGGCGTAAGTTGTGCATTATATATTTTTTCATTACTATCATGTGAACTAATATGTATATATTGCCAAGTGAATATTTTTATGTGAAAATCGGTAGTGGATGTCCAAGTTATTTGAGGCTGGCAACCTCAGCGTATAGAAGGATGATTTCATGAACCACCACTGCAAGGGCTGGTGACTGCTTTATTGCTTGTTTCTTACAAAGAACTAAAAGCACAGGTAGTCCCAAGTTCCATATGGAGCAGGGAGAGAAAGATGAAAGAAATCATGTATATTCTAAGTATAATATTTACAATTTCAAACCAGTGTAAATGTCTAAGTAAACACATTCACTTTAACGAACGTTTTAAACTTCTCAACCAGCGTACATATAAATGAAAACATATTCTATTTATATTGTGAACACTTTTCAGTCACTGGAGATGTAAATGCAAAAATATTCTATCTGTACTATTAACCTTTTCATTTAAATGTAAACAAAGCTTTCTCTCGATGGAATAAAATTAATTCTCATCGAGGGTAAATTCTGAGATAGATGGGATGGTGGAATAAGAGAAGGGACCCACATAAGTATGTGTCGGGAAACGCAATACTCAGAAAAGCGTTTCGTTTCTATTTTGTTACCATAGTTGTTGGTGTTGGTACCAGTTGAGGGTACTATCTCCGGAACAAGAAGGGAACAGTGGCCTGAGCTTTAAAACGAAAGAACAACTTTGTAGACACTCCAGTAGTATACAATGTACGCTACGGTTAGATTTCAGGCGGCTGGGCGTGACTTTTATATAAGGAAATACTCCGATCGATATCAGGCGGCGGATCGTCAGGCGGAGGCGCATGACTTTTATATAGCGATATATTTTAGCCGGGGTGACTTCCTCTGACGATCAGCTTGCGTCCTATATTAGTTTAATTGTTGTTATGTGTTGTGTGTGGTTGTTTATACATATATTTACATATATTACAATATTTATTTATACATATAGACGATATTTATATTACAACAGGTAGACAATATTTAGACATATATTTAGACATATATGACAACAGTTATGCGATATACATATAGGTATACATAGGTAACAAAGAATTCAGTTAATATATTTTATTTTTCAAATACTGTTTGTCAAATAACAAACATATAGGGGCATATATTGGTATTGTACAATATTTTTCAAATAACACATAGGAGTATAAAGTGGCATTGTACAGTATTTTCAAGCAGCAGTGTTTTGTTACAGTGGTAACACATAGGAATATATTTGTTGTGTACAGTATTTATAGGGTAACAAAGGGGTACATATTGGAAGACATAAAATGTAATATCACAGTAACAAAGGTTCTTTAATAAATATATCACAGTTATGTTTTAGGCTGCAGACCAGACCTTGAGGGAGGGGAGTCGTCATTGTCGTCGTAAAAAAGGACAGAGAGGTGCGTGCACGTGTATTGTGTTGCATTGTGTTGGGGGTGTGTTGGGTGGGTGGTGTGGTTTTTGGTTGGTGTTGCGTAGGGGAAGAGAGATTTTTTTTGGACAGAGAGGGGTGTTGTCTTGTATTGGGTGTGTGTTGTATTGTGCGTGTATATACCTAGGTATCTGTGTGGTATGGTTTTGGGGGTGGAAGAGAGTTTTAGATGTTGAGGGGGGATGTGGTGACGTTGTCGAGATGCACCTGTCTCTTGATGTAGAAATAAGACATGGCATTTCTGTGTTGTTCATATATGTATATGGCGGAGTTGCGTGTTCTGAACCCGACATTTTTCCCGCCCTGTGCTTGTTGGGTGTTAAGGACTTCTAAAAAGGTATTTTTGTCTATTTTGTTGTGGTGTTTGTTCAGTCCTTTTGTGGTAGTTTTGTCGTAGTCGCCAAAACAGTAATACGTTTTGCTACAGAGGGAAACCACCCCACTGCCTTCGTATTCTAATTTAAAAAGGCCCGGTGTCCGTTTGTCGTATAATTTTTGCTCGCGACATTTTTGACAAACTAGGCGCGTCTTACCCTCACTAGCTACGAAAACGGAATGATGGTCGCGGCACACTTCGGCGGGGAACGACGGGTCGTAGGATCTATAAAATTCACGTCGCATAGCGGGCTTAACAACGTCCGCTAGGTTACTTGCGCTAAGGGCCAAGTAAAGACTGTCTGTGTCTGTCTCGCACAACTGAAAATCTACCCTATCTACAAATTTATCTAAACAGTCATAATAAAACTCTAACATGCGCAGTTTGGCGCACTGGTAAACAAAAAATCCTATCTGCGCGGGCAGGTCTCAACTAATTTTCTTTTTAACCATTTCTACTTCGAATATGTCGTCCGTCACTAAAGTCATTTTTCTAAAGCGGGGGCAGTCTATTAATTTAGAAATACCCTCTCCTGTCGTGTACGAGACATCTACATGCTTCGCCTTATTGGTCAACGTTTTACCATAGGCGGGGTTACCTAACAGTTTCATAGTTTCGCTTGTTATTTCGTAGGCAGGATCTGTATCTCCTTGTCGGCGTGCGTCCGAAACAGTGTCCCCAAACTGTTTGAAACACGTCGCGGGTGTATATTCAATCACCTGGTATATACAGGTGACTTCTAAGCCTTTGGCCACGTACCAGCGAAGCAAAGGCGTCGCCAACAGAATCTTTTCGCCCACATAACTGCCGATCAACGTCCTTCTGGGGGTAGTCAGGAGTTTATGTTTTTCGGCGTATTCCCGCATGAAAGGCCCAATATCATCTCTCGTGACGTCAACGTTCTTAAAAATGGGCGTCATTTCCGAGAAATGCTCCTTTAGGGAGTCGGGGTCATAAATGTCACACTCGACTAAACCAAACAAGGTCTCGTCTAGCACAGAGGCGAGAATCTGTTCTTCCGTTAGCGGGTACCGACATTTGGTATAAGAAGGTTTCAGGGTCGGGAAGGTGGCGCTCAGAAAGCGACCGATTGATCGATCGGTTTTCTTCAAGTTTTGCCACTCACATTCTCACATTTCGCCTAAGGTGACGTCACACTCGGTCTTCAAATATGCACCAATCTCCCGCGTCTTTTCGTACAACCCAGTCAAAGGTTTTTTATTGACTGGATTAACGTCACGACCGGTGGTTAGTGAGCAGTTAGGATGGCCGTGGAATAGACAGCCATGGAACTGGTAGACGGTGCGAGAGTCTTTGTCCCAACCATCTACCCTAATGTGTCTATGACCCAAAGACATCTCACGGCCGTTAAACTGGGTTTTTTAAACCACATTATTTTGGTGCGACACCCACGTCAACCAGTCGTGGCACTGCATGGTGTATTTATTGACCTAGTATTACCTGAAACCATCCTTCATGTTTCGTCTAACCGGAAAGTCAGTGGGCATTTTCTGCATTAGCGCCCACACATAAAGAGCGTTGGCATCAAAACGTTAAATGCATTGAACCATTTTGCCCCCTCTAATGCACGTTTTGCCTTGCTCGTGGAACCTGTGAAAGATAATTGAGGGTCCCCCCACTATATTTTATCGCAACGTGTCGTGTAAATCTTGCTCCCGCTTCGAGCATAAAGAAAACGATACGTTTGACGGGAGGGTTTTGAAAAGATATTTTAACGTGACACCGGGCACCGAAATCGCATCTTTAAACATATCTACCCCTAGGCCCGCGTAAAACCTAACCTGTTGTTCTAACGCAATTAGGAAGGGGACCACGTCTTTGTTATTGAACCACGTCAGAAAATTGCGCAACGTGGTCATACGGTTATCGACCCAAACTCTCTGACATTCGGCGTACTAGTCACTAGAAATGTTAGAATTTTTTTAGGGCGGAAAAAAAGCCGAGTGGGGTGGTAGCGCCGGTTCGTTTAATTTATCTAAATCGTTTACACTCGTAACAGAATTTTTTTTTAGTTTCTGTTACCTTATAGGCGGCCAGGTATTTACTATAACTAAAACCGGGGGCTAAGTAATTGTTGATATCGAAAAACTTTAACTGTGGGGTGGCGATGCACATAAAATTATTATTTCTCTTGACTTAATATTTTAAATCTTGAGCTAGGAAATATCTGATAAGGTAGGGTTTTATCACATTGACGGCATACTTTCCCAAGTTGAATCCTAACACGGGTAGCTCGTGTAAATATTCATCGAGTCTCTCGATGAGGCCCTCCAAATCACCGAGTTAATTGTATACCTCATCGAAACGTTCACGCAAGATGCTGTAAGACGCCTCGGCAATTTGGGTCAGATGATTCAGCATCCTATTGACCAGGTCTTGTGGATCTAACGTTGTGATAAAACAAACAGGTTCCTCAAAGCCGGGGACATTGAAGGCCACCGAGCAAGACAGGGGCACGTGCTTAGCTGTGTAGTTAGTTGCGCTACAACTGGGCTTTACAGATGTCTCGAAATAACACTCGTAGTCAAAGGTGGCCCGATAGGGAAAGACGAATTTTGGATCTACATCTACACCCTGCAATGCGATCGATTCCCAAACGGTATCTGGTTGGGGTATACACCCCATTTTTAAAGATTTCCACGCGCTTATCCCCGGTACAAGTCTGCTCATGGCGCTCCATAAACCTAAAAAAAACTTCCATAATTTACCGCATTTGGGACATGAAAAGGAGTTTGCTGCCCTATCAATATCAACTATTTACATGAAATGGGTTTTAAACATTAAACGGCGCAACGTGTCTGGAAAACTATCACTACCTCTAAGTTTGGGGGTCAGGGTCTGCGCGTCGTCAAACTCAAAAATATCTATATTTATTTTAAAACATTTTTCTAATGATGGAATGTCTGTTAAATTAACCCCGGGGAAATCGATAAGTGACTCTAGTCCCTGCTGTGTTTGCCATGGTTTTACGAGACGGCGCGTGCTTTTTCTAACATCTGTAACAGGCGCACCCCTAAAAACGGCTAAACATCTAAAAAAGCAAAAGATATCACTGTAAGGCTGTGAGCGTGAGTCGTGTTGTAATGTATTGATGTGCTTATTATCGGTGATGTAATTTGGAATATCTTCTTAAAAACAGGCGGTTGGGTGGTCTTGAATATGATTGAGATAGAAGGAAGTGGCCGGAATCGCTTCAACATAATTATTTGTGTTGGGTCTGTTTACTTGTGCGTGTGTAAGAATGTTGCTGTCTTGTAAGTTTGAGACAAAAGACTTGAAATCTGTAATGTTGTTAACTAGATGAGGCTGTTCTAAAACACAGGCATTGTTGTATGGGGCGTGGTAGAAACGGAGCTCTTGGGTTTTTCTGTTTCTCAAAATTGAATGATCACTACAATTAATTTTGAATATCTTTTTGTTTGTTGTTTAAAGATTGGACTTAACGAAGAGAGCCATTCGATGGGATGGGTTTTTTCTGGACTATGAAAAAATGTGAAAGTAGATAAGTATTTATGGGTGTTCTTGAGTGTTTTTATGGTACTCCTATTGTTTGTATATATTTGTTTAATGTCAGCCGGTATGTCGCGTAAACTGTCATAGTCAGAGGACAGACGAGGTTTTTTGTTAGGGATTTTGTGACTAGACATGGATCGTTTGAGTGGGTTAGTCTGGCCTGCAGCTTTTGAAGAGTAAGGGTGAGATGGGGTAGGGGAATTGTTGAAGAGTATGGATGAGCCAGGGTGGAGAAAATTGTGGCAGCTGAAGTGGCTACTGATGATAATGTCTGCTCATGAGCCAGGCTGAGGTCGGTTGTCTGTTGGTTCGCCGACGATGAAGGTATTCTGGAATAGACTGTGACATATGACGCTAGTGTGTGTTCATTGTGGTGCGCTGATGTTACAGGTGCTGAGGATGATGCTGGCATTCTCGAAGAGCCTGGTATTGCTGTGGCACTAGATGCTAGTGTGTGTTGGTGCGTCGATGTTGAAGGTGCTGGCATTCTCGAAGATACTGGTGTTGCTGTGGCACCTGATGCTAGTGTGTGTTCATTGTGGTGCGCTGATGTTACAGGTGCTGATGATGATGCTGGAATCTGCATAGGGACAGAGGCGTGTTGTTTTAGGTGGACCCGCATATTATCAACATGGGTAAAGTCTTTCCCGCAGACCTCACAAGAAAACAGAGTCAGAAAATGCGCTGTCTTGTTGTGACGTGATAGGTCGGCACGCCGGGTGAAGGTCTGCCCACAGCGGGTATATATTATGTTGTTTTGTACCACTGATGTGGTTTGCGTTGCTAGTTCAGTAGTTTAAACGGGCCCATGCTCGAGCTCTGTGTGTCGTTTCAGCGTATCAGGTCTGGTAAAATCACGTCCACAAAGAGAGCACTCGTGGTATTGGCGCTTCCCATGCACAGTCTCATAATGCCGAGTTAGGTTGCGGTCCCTGGTGAAAGACAGCTCACACTCCGAGCAAGTATATCTTTGAGTTGTAGACATCTGAGAAAAAAATTAAGACAACGTTAAAATTAAACATGTAACAAACTGATAGAGAGATAGAGAGAGAGAGAGAGAGAGAGAGAGAGAGAGGAGAGAAGAGAGAGAGAGGAGAGGAGAGAGAGAGAGAGAGAGAGAGAGAGAGAGAGAGAGAGAGAGAGAGAGAGAGAGAGAGAGAGAGAGAGAGAGAAGAAAATTAAACATAAAAATAAAAACTAGACTTATAGATAACACACACAAGTGTACATCTCTTTCTGCGATGTTAACATATCAGAAATGAGAGTTGTAGCAATGTGGAAGCAAAGACAAAGATATTGATTTAGACCCCCGCTCTCTTTTATGAGAAACGCGCAAAGTATTCAAGTTTCTTTTTATTTCACGAGAAGCCCATATCGATTGGTAATTATTACCAGTCACGAAGTTCCTTTTGTTTCACGTGCAGGTGTGTCCACGCTTTTCGCTGATCAAAGTAATTATAACCAACTATGAATTTTTAAACGTTCGAGATTGATTTTATCTTTGTCTCGACCAGCAGCGACAGACTGTTGCTTTGTCTATTTTTTTATAACAGACACCTGGTGTAATTATTTTTGCCCGGGTAAAAACAATTAAATGTTGGTGCGTACAAGTATCGATTTGTAATTATGTTCCACAGTCAGAAATTATGATTGCGCTCTGGTGGATCAATTTTGGGGATGAGTCATACTGTTTGTAGACAATTAACAAAGCACTCGCTTAACAATATACTAAAGAACTAAAACGAACACTGGCCAAGACTTTTAACACTACCTAGTGAAAAACAGACAGACATATAAAAAAAATCCGACTTTATATATATTTTTAAACATAAAGAAATGATACTCAGGCTATATATTTTAACTTCCTAAAGAAAACAGACAGCCATATACACATTTTTTAACTAGAGACATGACGTGTAGATATAAGACTACTTAGGTTATTTTCTTAACTTCTACTTATCGAAAATAAACATGAATACAATCAAACAGATAAAAAATATATATGTATATTTTTTTTTTAATCCCTGCTAGTATTAGTGTATCTTTCTAGACAAATAATAATTTAGGGTATATTTTAACTTCTACTTATCGAAAACACACACGAATACAAGCAAACAACTAAAACTTTTATAATTTTTACATAGAGAAATGACATGTAGAAGTAAAAACTTTGCGTAGGGTTTTCTTTAACTTCCTACCAAAAAACACACGAACACAAGCAAACAGATAAAAATAACTTAGGCTATTTTCGACAGAGTCTCCAAGAAATACACTTAACGAAAACAAACACACACAGATAAAACTTTATATATTTTTTAAATAGAGAAATGATATGTAGAAGTAAGAATGGAAAGGATTTAACTTCCTACCGAAAAACAAAACGAATACAAACACGAATAGACATATAAGACTCCGTAGGAAGTTACATCTTAAATGCCTGTTAGTTTTTAAACAAACTACATTCAGGGTAGGATTTGACTTTTAACATCCTAATACAAAATACAGAGATATAAAAAAAAGAATAACTAACGTTTTGGTGGTCTGGTTTTTCAGAAGGCTGGCCTTCAAAACGACTGGTCTCAGACGTCTTTGTTCTTCGAGCTCTGTTACATGAATGACGGAATCTAAAATAATTTCTGATTATATCAAGACAATGGCTTGTAAAAAAAGTAGTGCGCACGCACGTATTTCTTGGAGGCGCCAGAGCGTTTGTTGGGTAGAGGAAGCTTTCATAAAATAGTGCACGCGCAAATGCGAAAGCTTCCGTGGTGATTTGGCACGATCGATAATGTCTTGTCAGAATGTTTGAAAAGCGGAATCGATATGTAATTTAGCATTTTCGTTACGCGAAGTTTAATTGGATTCAGGTGCTCATGAAAAATTAATTGGTCTCTGGTCGGAAAGAGTTAATGGCGTTTTACGATCGAACATTCACCGACACTAGATTGTCAAACTAGATGTGTGTGACATTGTCTGTTCGTGTGATAGTATATATGTATATGCAGAACTTAACATGGTAACGCTTGTAAGCTTTAAAAAAAAGGATATCTTTAAAAATAACAATGTGATACTATACATGTTATATATATATATATATATATATATATATATAGATATATATATATATATATATATATATATATATATATATATATATATATATATATATATATATATATATATATATATATATATATATATATATATATATATATATATATATATATATATATATATATATATAGTCTGTTGACTAAAAAAAATGTCGCAAACACCCGAGTATGAGTGATATTTGTTGTGAATGGTAAAAAGTCACGTGACTGAGTGAGTAACGAAGAGCGTGGTTATCACGTTGTTGATTTTTAACACGTCGCAGGGAGTCTCGTGATGTTGAAAACATGGGAGTCTTACATTGGTGAATAAAATAACTGCGTGTGAGTGTAATTTATCATTACTAGAAATGGATCCAAGATGGTCTCGTCCCTTCACAGCGCTCATAGCCGGGCCAACCGGTAGTGGGAAATTTGTCTTTGTACATCGTTTCTTGCAACATATCCGAGATAAGATGGTCCCTGTGCCTGACGAAATTATATGGTGTTATGGAGAGTGGCAGTCCATGTATAATTCGGTGACCGGAGTTCACTTTATTGAAGGATTGCCGGACATGGAACAGTGGACAGGTGATAAGAAACGACTGCTCGTTATAAATGATCTGATGAGTGAGACGGATGATAGAATAACGAGACTATTTACGAAAGGTAGCCATCATAGGAATATTAGCGTAATGCATATCGTGCAAAATTTATTTGGCAAGAACAAAGAACACAGAACTATTAGTTTGAATTCTCATTCCATAGTGCTTTTCAAAAATCTACGCGATGGTTCGCAGATTATTAATCTAGCCAAGCAGATGTACCCTATGTCCACGAAAGTTTTAAAGACGCGACGTCAGCCCCACACGGTTTTTTGCTAATCGACCTTCGTCAGGCAACACCCGACGCTTTAAGATTACGTACCCATATATTTCCACACGAACAACAAGTCGTCTACGTACCCAAATAACGAGATGTGGGACAAGGTGAGACGCCATGCTGAAATGCTAAAGTTTCTAGGTACTACCAAACCCCCCAGTCATCAAGGCTGTTATGAAAACAGCGTCACCCGATCTTATAGGAACACTCTGTGAGTGTTGTCACAACGTATTAAAAGGTAACGTTTCACTGACACCCTCTCAGAAGAGGCGTATGCGTCGTTAGAAAAACACCATGAGAGCGCTCACCAAGAAGAATTGTCGCTCAAAAGACGGAAACAATTTTTACAAACCGGCGGTTTTTTAAGTGCGTTGTTAACCCCCATACTAACCGTACTAAAAGGGGGTCTTGGGTGTGTAGATGGCCAAGAAAATAATTTTGATGAACCCTCGTTTGTTAGAGGCTCAAAAACCTCATAGAACCCCCGATGCTCTGAGAGATAACTTGGGAGAATTGGACAGTCAAATGCAACTAGTCTTGGATCGAGAAGATTCACCGGTTGGTGACAAAGCTAGATTATATCAGCGAACACTGCAGCGTTATTTGACTCGACTAGAGCAGTACAGTCACGTGTCTCTAGGCCTAGTGGACATTAAACAACCAACACAAACTACCGACCAGCCAGGTTCACCAACTGTACTTAAAGACGAGATCGTGGACAAAATTCTTCAGTCCCCACCCGAACAGGTCACACCCACTAATCGAAAAAAGGTGGTTGCCAGTAAATTTCGAGAAACATCGTCGTATTCGCTTAGAAGAAGGAAAAAGACAAAAACTCCAAAGTGGGAAGCATGGCCAAAGAAGTGAATAAGATTTTAAAACAACATTACTACGAGCCGAAACTACCCGGTTCTTATGGCGGAGTCGGTGCCTTGCAACGTAGTTCCATACTTACTCGTAAAACAATTGAAGAGTGGTTAGGTCATTAGGATACGTACACCTTACACAAACCGGTGCGTAGAAAATTTAAAAGACGCGCGACCATCGCTGGTTTTATCAATCAACAGTTCCAGGCTGATCTAATAGACTTGCGGGGTTTAAAAAAATTCAACGATGGGTATTCCTATCTAGTGACGTGTTAGTAAATTTGCTTGGGCTGTTCCTCTGAAAAACAAAACTGGGAAAACTTTAGTAGCAGCGGTGAAGACCATTTTTACCAGTCGCAAGCCGATAAATTTTCAAACAGACAAAGGCAGTGAGTTCGTCAACAAAACATTCTTAAAGTTTCTTAAAGACGAAGGTGTCCATTTCTTCACTACGGAGAATGAAGATACGAAAGCCGCTATTGTCGAGAGGTTTAATCGAAAACTCAAAGAAAAAATGTGGCATTACTTTACCACAACCAACGCTACGTCGACGTGATAAAGCAACTGGTCCACAACTACAACTATTCGTATCACCCGAGTATTAAGATGGCGCCGTCGGAAGTTAACCCAAGCAATCAAGAAGAGGTGTGGCATACGTTGTATGCGACCCTGACGTTGTCGGTAGAAAAGTCTATTTTAAAGCCGGTGATCGCGTGCGGATAGCCCAAGCCAGACAAACCTTTAAAAAGGGTTATATGCCGGCGTGGACAGAAGAGCTGTTTACGGTCAGCCGACTAAACCAAACAAGACCGGTCACGTACGTCCTTAAAGATGATTCGGGTGAGGAATTGAAAGGTTCTTTTTACCAAGAAGAGCTGCAGCGAGTCGGTGACAAGATAGTTTATCGAATCGAGTCCGTTTTGCAAGAACGGCGAGGTGTCAGGGGTGTTAAAGAGTATTTAGTCAAATGGTTTGGTTATAACTCGTCATTCAACAGCTGGATTTCCGCCAAACAACTAGCGAGATATCGAGACTGATGGAGATTGAAGAAGTGAGCACCCCAGTTTTGCGGTCACCCCCTCTCAAGGTCACGAGAACCTCGGTCTGGCCTTTTTTGGGAAACTAGTCCCGCGACTAGAGATCGTTTTCATCTGTTAGATGATCGTTATATATGTCGTCATCGGGGTCTCGTTATTTAATCTGAGTCGGAGCAACGCCGAGGGACCGGACGGCAAGTTTTAGGTCGCCTTAATGAGCAGTTGTCTGGGTTACATGTTACCTAACCCTAAGACAGGATGCGTTTTTACGTGACTTTACCCAGCAATGTCTCGATGAAAATATGCCCAAACAATAACGCCGGTCACTTTTTCGTCAAATTGCCACAGACTATAGACTTGACTTCACGTTACGAGGTTGGCTTGGTTGAGATTCAATTTCCCAAAAGTTATTTTAACGTGCTAGAGGATGAAGTATGGATACATTACTTTCCCAACAAAGACGAGGGACCTATAATACTCACGTTACTCGCCGGTCTATACACGTCACCCGACACGCTGATCGACGAGTTGAATCGTTTGCTTTTAGGCACGGATGTGAATGAAAAAGCCTGAGTTAGACTACATTTTAAAAATAATAAGGCCACCTTAATTCTGTATGAACCGGGGGCTGAAGTTAGAATTAGCGAGACGTTGAAACACATGTTAGGCTTACCCGCCTCAATCGCCACAGATATCGACCCACTACTACGAGGAGAGACTGAAGTACAAATAGATAGCGACATGAAAAATGTATACGTGTACTGCGACCTCGTAGCGGCGAGACCGGTTGGGGATGCCTCTGTCCCTTTGTTACGGATTGTCCCTATTTTGGACAGGACTACCGCTTCGGTTTTTAGGATTTACGACAAACCCCACTACGTACCCCTGAGCCGTTTTTCGTTTGATGCCGTGGAAATCCTTTTAACTAATGACCAGGGTAAGACTATCCCATTCACTAGCGGAGCTTCGGTGTTGACACTTCACTTCCGAACTCACAGACGGTTTGATTTTGAATAGAAGAATGGTTAGACACGTACCAATACGACGAAACCCCAAAATGTATGAGGAGTTTTACTGCAACCAAGCTGGACACGGGATGCCAGTGTTTATCGGAGGCAGAAGTCAAAGAGGACATGGCTTGGGTAGTTTTTTCAGCGGGCTCGGTCGCATGGTTCTCCCGTGGTTAAAAACTGGAGGTAAAGCTTTACTCAGAGAGGGGGTTGGCACCGGTCTACAGGTCGCGAGCGACGCGTTAGGTGGCAAAAATATTGGTGAGTCATTTCGTGAACGAGCCAAAGAATCGGGTGAGCGTTTATTACAGGTAGCGGCTGACCACCTCACGACTAACCAATCGGGTAGTGGTCTTAGAAGAAAAAAGAAAAACGAGAGCTGCCCCACCTGGTGAGCCGAAAAGAATAAAACGAAGTAACCGAGCTCGTCCTTCTCATTCCCACCAGAACAAGCGACGGTACTCTGATATATTTGAATGATGGCGCTTATTCACCCCAGCTCGTGCGAATGTCTTCACAGTGATCTAGATTTCTTTAGCGTGTCACCAACGCAGACAGCCATAGAAGAGGGTCAATTTGTGGAGATACATCCGTTGGCTGCCTTAGCACCTGGAGCCCCGGTGGAATTTGTAATATCGGGGAACGGTGAAGAATATCTAGATTTGTTCAATACTTTTCTGCACGTGCGCGCCAAAATCACGTTAGCTAATGGCGACAAATTACCCGCTGATGCGGAGGTGGCCCCGGTCAACTATTACCTGCACAGTTTATTCTCCCAAGTCTACGTTTCCCTAAACGACACGTTGATCACACCCAGCGAGAACACCTTTCCTTATAGAGCTTACCTGGAAGCCACATTGAATTACGGGGAGGAAGCCAAGCGAGGCCATATGACAGCGGCTCTGTTTTACAAAGACACGCCAAACTTTATTGCGGAATCACAGGGCGATAATAACAACGGACTAAGGTTGCGTCGACATATAGCGGCTGGTTCTCAGGACATCGATATGATGGGTCGGTTACATTCATATATTTTCGCCCAAGATCGCTACATGTTAAATGGTGTGACAGTTAAAGTAAAACTCACGCCGTCTAAATATGCGTTCAATGTGCTGGGAAACGACCACGCCGGTGGTTATAAATCTATTATAACTTACGCGGCCCTGGTTGTACGTAAAGCCAAATTAAACCCCGCCGTCTCTCTAGCACACGAGAAAGCCTTGTTGCGAGGTAATGCCAAGTACCCCCTGAAACGAGTTTTGCTAAAAACGTTCTCTATTCCTAGAGGAATGTTATCGCACATGCAGGATAATCTGTTTCTCAGTCAAACACCTACCCGCCTAGTGATTGGCCTAATCACTTCGACCGCTTTTAACGGGTCGTATACGGTTAATCCGTTCAATTTCGCTACTTTTGGTCTGATATATTTAAATGTCAGCGTGGATGGCAGAACAGTCAGTGGCAAGCCTTTGTCCATGGATTATGAGCACAACCAGTACGTGAGAGCCTTCTTCGGCACGAATCTAGCCATTGGACTGGTTGCAAAGATGCCGGCAACGACCTTGAATATAGACATTTTAAGAATTGGTACGCCTTATACGCCTTTGACCTCACCCCCAGTCTACTGGACGGTGACCAGTTTGAGATGGCCAAGTCGGGCCCTCTCTCCATAGAAATTAAATTCTCCGAGGTCACACCCGAACCATTACAGGACCTCGTCTACGCCGAGCAAGACTCGGTCTTGGAGATCTTGAAATCGCGCCAAGTTTTGACAGACTACACCACTTAGACGATGAATACAGACGAGATACGTACCATCCTCCTGTCGGATATATTTGTTAAACGAACTGGGCTCGTTAAAGTTTTAGCTCGTGACCAATTACCTCTACGTATCGATCGGAGCCAGACGGCTGCTTTCGTCATCAACACTGACCCTAGCTATCGACGCGGTGACCACTGGGTCGTTCTATATTATAATGGCCTTGGCACTTTTGAATATTTTGATTCTTTCGGACTACCCCCTGCACACCCGGACCTGGTTAATTTTATAGCCAGAAACTCTAACCGACCTTTTAACCACAACGACAGACATTTACAAGATGTAGTTATCAACGTTTGTGGCCTCTACGCCATATATTTCATCTTGGTCAAGGCTCGCGGTGGTACTATGCAGCGCGTCCTGCTACCCTTTTCGGCTAGACAACACGCCAACGATCGATTAGTTTTTCGACTAGTCAGACCCTGGCTAGCTCGCGACAAGTCTGGACATGTTTTTCCTTCATAGACACTCACCCCTCACATGACTACACGAAAAAGAAGTGACAGACTCACCAAGTAATCCGATCCGCCTGTGCTCGGACTCTGAGAGCTCCTAGGCGTATGGCCGGCACGACCGTAGTAGTGAGGTAAGACGTCGCTCTACAGCACCCATAGACCAGCTAACTTTGCCAATAAATATATAAAATGTATATATTGTTTTTTCTTATATAAATATATATATATATATATATATATATATATATATATATATATATATATATATATATATATATATAGAGAGAGAGAGAGAGAGAGAGAGAGAGAGAGAGAGAGAGAGAGAGTCTAACTGTTGTCATATAAATATCGTCTACCTGAAGTAATATGTACGTATTAATATATTGTAAAACAACCTACACACAACACGCCCGCTCTTGTAACAACCTGCACACAACAATTAAACTAATATAGGACGCAAGCTGATCGTCAGAGGAAGTCACCCTGGCTAAAATATATCGCTATATAAAAGTCATGCGCCTCCGCCTGACGCACCGCCGCCTGATATCGATCGGAGTATTTCCGTATATAAAATTCACGCCCCGCCGCCTGAAATCTAACCGTAGCGTACATTGTATACTACTCACTCCCAGACACTTCTGGGAACGTGCTATATCCTACATCCTTGACCAGAGACGAGCGTTATCGTGACCGATCTGCACAGAACCAACCCATCAACAGGAGCAGAACCTACCAGTGGCAGATAAGGGAAACCTATAAGCTGCCACGTGAGCTCCTTTATAAACTTTTATCCCATCACAACTGTGATGAAACTGTAGCGAGAGGTAAAGATAAAATGATGATGATATCCTGGACAAGTAGATGTATCAGCTGATACCCGGTTAGTGCCCGATAAGAGACTGGTCTTAAAAGAAATACCCCATTCTCTGAAAAGAGTAATGGTGTATCGACATCTAAGGTATAGTCAAGCTGTAAAGGTTGAGATGGTAATGTACTATCTTAGGTTCCCGCGATGCCCATCTCCAGACTAACCTTAGACTATGACTCTGCTAGGGATAATCAAACTTAAATAATTCAATAAAGAATGTTGGTACAATTTTTAATTTATTTATGTACAAGATCTTTCTTTGTTCTGTTGGGTAATTTGCAAATAAAATCAAACTGATTCAAATAATATAAACGGTTTCACTTTCAAGTATGTATATTACATTTACATTTAAATGGTAACTAATACTGTTCATCTTCATCTGTTTTCTTGACCTTTGATGAAAACTGTCTTTCTTCTGTGCTAAACTTGAACCAATGTTAATATTATTATATCACAAGTTATAAGGGCTTTTACAATGTTCTTTAACACCACATGCTTGTATTTCATCATTTCACTGTTCTTTTGTAGATAATAAGCACGTAGGTTATATGTTCCATGTTCTTGGATTCTTAGATTCTTAAGTTTTTAATTTCTTTGGTGTGGTAAAGTTTTGTAAAGTCAAGTTGCCCCAAATTTATCTTGACAAAGTCCTTCTAGGCCTTTTCCAGCTGTAGTGAATTTCTAAATACAATATCTAAATTAATATATAACAATATCGGGCATAAAGGAAAAGATAAGAAAGTATAAAAGAATTTTCTGCTAGAACTGTTGGTATCGCCTACGCCTTCAGATTGTTATTTGCTAACGAATAGCCGAACAAAACGGTACCCAAATTTTTCAAATTCGTCCTTGACATAATCACTGTTCCTAGTTCTAAGAAAATATGTGCCTAAAAATGCATTGTGGAACGAGGAGGGGAAAGGATAGATGAAATGCTAATTCGTTTCGCATTGATTTTAAACTAAAAGCCAATACTAGCACACGGGCAAGCCTTGCCTTAGGGGTTTCCCCCAAAATACGAGGAAAAAGTTAGAACATGTAGACAACTCGTGTCACAAAAACAACCTTAGCTCTTATTTCAAAGGACGTAATTATCACGTAAATAGAGAAGACAGCACATGGAAAAGAATTGAACGTATAGTAGACTAAAAATAAAAAACACTAACTTAGAAAAAAAAACTGTGTACTTCTGAACCAAGCCAACTAGTCCCATATAAATTGTATATTCGTGTACCTTAGGACTTGTTGACAAAGAATATGGTAATAGTTATGCAAATAGTCCATTAATTAACTAATTATAGCCATAATACTATAGTGGACCCGACCAGACTGTCAAGTAAAGATCATGCCTGCTTATAATTTGTTATGGCATGTATTGAAAAAAACGACTTTGGGTAAATGAGGTTAAAAGGTACGGGATATTTGATTGGGTGGATTTTAAAGGAAGGCGAAGTATGATTGGTTGACCTAAAACTAAAAATATATTTGCCTTGGAAACATATTGGGAGTTGTTATTTGAAACGATAGATTCAAAAATAAATGTAAACATGGTCCCATTGGAAAAAGCAGTAGATACTGGTACGAAACGGGGACTGTTCACTGCCATTTCAAGTAAATTTTGTGTAAAGCAAGATCGATGAGAGCAGGCGGAGAATTTTCTAACATAGTAAAAGCCTGGACATAGGGCAGATCGAAAATGTGCCATATTCTATTGCCTAGTCATCGTTTACTTGTGTTATTTCCTTACATCTGTGGTAAGATTGATTTTCTTAACATTTTATTTAAAATAAAATTTGAATGTGAAATACTAACATACGACTGTAAGTAAGTGAGTCTATGGCAGACTCAAAACAGAGTCTAGAGATTGATCCAGCATATGAAAGACTACCAGAGAGGTGTAGACCAACTAAATTATATATGATTATCATCAGGAGCATAATACCTATCCTATTGTATGGACAACAGATTATTGCTGGAATTGCAGAGGCGTTGTAACTATTAGGGGAGAGGAATACTAGTGTACCTGGTCACATCAAAAGAAACTGGTGAAAGGGATTGTCGTAAAGAGCTGATCTTGCATGTTTGTTTGTAATGTGCCTGCACTGGTTGTTGAGTATTATTGTAGGCTGTTGATTACGAAGGAGGCATATCCTTCTGATTTCAGAGGGTTTTGGTTGCTGTCAATAACTGGTGCCAGACTACAGTGGGCCGATATATTCATGCCACAGTCTTGCCTTTTTCGGAGACAACTGTAAACCACCATCATTCTTGAAGAAGTGGGAGCTGAAGGTTGTCGTTCAGCGAAGTGCAGGAAGAGTCCTACATCATATTACAAAGATAGGTGCATGTTTCGGCACCTGATCGCTCAACTAACATTATATTAGAAAAGTGACTGGGAATAGTGATATAAACATTCCATCAGTGTCCATAAAAACTTACAAACCACATGCAGAGATGATGATAATAAACAATCAACCAGTTTATACTAGAAGTCACCTCAGTTAAACAATACAACTACACCCTTATATAATAATATGTGTATTATGATCAGAAGATCCATTGTGTAAATTGATTGATGTAATTAATTTCTATGATTTCACTTTTGATTATCAGTCCTGATTCCAAATAAATTAGATCCAGGACAATAAATTGAAAAACATTAACTTTACCAAACTTTCAACCACTGACTTACTAAAGATATGTTTTTAAAGTGTAGTTCGTATGTGATTGTCGTGGTACTGTTGTGTTGTATTAGATAATAAAATAATTTGTGTAATAGTTTATATGTTTAGTTGGTTAATGCAACCTTACACTAACATTTCATAACCCTAGACACCAAACGTAGTCATCTTACATTCTATCTAGAATAAGTCTGAATGAGATCATAGTGGTGGTAGTAGAAAGGTGCCCTGGAAATTTACTCTAATATTTATTATATTCAGGGACCTTCACAGCTGACCTCATTCAGTACACTAAGATTTCTTTACAACAAACTGTATTAACATCAACCCACCACACCAGCAATGTAACTGGAAAGAATCACACAACTGCGGTTCTTGCAATCTTAAAGGTGGCACTGTTGAAGACCCTCTGACATTTCACAAGGGCTCTGAACAACAAGAGCTTCCTTCAGCTGACTTAGGCACAATAGAATTAGTAAAATCTTCAAGGCAGTATTTAACCTGAAATATAATAAATATATATCCTACGTAGTATTGTTCACCATCTCCCTATCCAGTCAGGAGGTAGGATAAAACAGTTCAGATAAGATGTGGTTACTCATGAGAATCATAGTAAGTCAAAACTAATATAATTCATTCAATTAATGGCACACTATTCCAGTAACTCTCTGGTTACAGTTTGTCCATGATTTTCTTCCTTAAAATCAGATAGGCCTTGTGGAAAATGTTAAGATACAACTCAATTTATTCAGTAAAACTATTTCTTTCATTCTTTATAATAGGGTGGTCCATTCCAGCAAGCTTAACCTCTTCAAAATACTTTCCTAAACTATCATCACAATCTACTCGTCCATCTGCTTTCATTTGGTTAACACATGCTTGAATTCCTTCCAGAAACTACACAGCGATTCTACGCACATTTATCCACTTCTATAAGACACATATCAATAATATAATTATATATATATATATATATACATATATATATATATATATATATATATATATATATATATATATATATATATATATATATATATATATATATATATATATATATATATATATATATATATATATATATATATATATATATATATATATATATATATATATATATATATATATATATATATATATATATGTCGTGAAACATTCTAAATCCACATATATAAATTAAAAAGTAAATGTAAAGCCTAACGAATTAATTCAATAAAAGGAAAGACGAATGGTAAAAGAACAGTGCGGTCACATATAGCGTACGCCTGTGTTATAGAACGTCATACTAGCTAAAAAGAAAACCCCTTTTATATTTCGTCTGCATAAACACTACGCAAAAGCCTACAAGCGTTTCTAAAAATAAAACTGGTACTGTGTTTCTTAGAAAACCTTGAGATACGCAAACTGCTTAATGACCTAGATATAATACTAGCATTAATGTCATTATTACACTACGTTAACCTAAAGACAGACGGGCTGAGAGAGAGAGAGAGAGAGAGAGAGAGAGAGAGAGAGAGAGAGATGTACGGAGGAACGCATGCAATACTACCACAGTCTCGCGATATAAAATTAATGCCACCCCACGCAAAAGGCAGGCAGGCTTGTTTTTTTTTTTCAAATAAACATTTAAAAAAATCACTACCAATACGAGGTTAGGTTTTAAAAAAAACATGGTTAATGCTTATTAGGAAACATGACCCAATACTGTTTTACGTCTGAAATCCTGACTTTAGCCTGACAGTACAGAAGACACCCCATCGTATCGAAGTGAACGGGTGGTAGAAGAAAATACACATTTTGAACGCAGCCACTTAGCTCCATTAAACTTATATATTTGGGTGCCTTAGGACTTGCTGACAAAGAATATGTTAGGTGTTAAGCAAATAGTCCAATAATTAACAAATTATGGCCAAAATACTATCCTGGTGTTGTCTGACAACACAGGATCATATTTGCTCATAATGGCGTGTTTGGACACTGCTTTAGAGAAAATGAGGCCACCACGTTAAATTCGATTTGATTGGCTAGAATTATATGTAAGGCGAAACATGATTAGTCGACTGCAAATACTATTTTTGGTTGTTAAGGGAAACGGTAGGAAGGGTACATTTTTTCAAATGCTTTTGTAAACATGGTCTCATTGGCTAGACCATTTAATATAGTCAATTAGGAGCGTCGGTTCAGTGCCACTTTTTTGAAATTTAACTGTGTAGAAGCAAGTGCGTTGAGAACCAGTTCATATTTTTCTAATGAAAGCCTGGGACAGAGCCAGATCGGAATTGTGCCATAACTCATCGCCAGTCAACGTATTTGTTTAATATTTCCGTGAATTGTGGTAAGCTAGACATATTTGATATCTTTTTGATGAAAATTGCATGTGAATTGATAATTTATGTCTGTATGTGTGTGGTTCAGTAACAAACATGAGGCAAAGCCTAGATATTGCTTCCCAATGAACAAAACTTGTCGGAGAGGAGTATAACTGCATGGGATTGCCAAATAGTACTATGACACCTATCTTATTGAATAGAAGGAAATAATGCTGGAATTGCAGAGGTATTGTAACCATTGGGGCAGAGGAATACTGGTGTATACTGTTACATGAGAAGCTAGCAGTTGGCCTACCGCGCTGAACTCGGTGTTTGTTATGTATTGTGCTTCAGTGTGGAAATAGATTATAAATTAGTTCTGAAGTAGGAGGTACAACCTTCTTGTTTCAGGGACCGTGGTACTATTGTATTAAAGCAGCACCTGGTCTGAGTTTTGCTGAATCCAGAGGCTGGTAGCATACTCCTTGGTCAATATATCGACCAGTGTTGTTTCTCAAGAACACGGTGAAGCAAGCGAGCAGTGAGTAGAGACTGTTTCCTGCCGCCCACACAGAAGTTAAGAGTTCGTGGCCAGAGCAGCTGAATCTTGTGTATACCCCTCTAAAAGTGACTTTACCTTAAATCAAGAGGGACATTTATTTGTTTCAAATAAAAAGAAACTGTGAACCTTTCCCATATTATTTCCACGAGAAACAAACACTTGAAGTCATGATGACAAACAACCACCAAGCTTGAAAAGCCAGTCTTACCTTATAGTACTACAGCACAACTTACACACAAATTGCAATAATAATATATGTCAATACAAAGATCCTATCTATAAATTGTGTACATACAACTTGTGATTACATTTGATTGTGATTCCTGGTTCACTTTGTAGTTGAATCAGGATATCTATTATTGACAGGAATTAATACATATTTTTAAAAGTTACACTTGACTTATTAAGATAGTCTTATAGAGTGTTCTATGTATGTGAGTGTCACAGTGTTGTAAAGTATTGTGGATTAAATTAAATTGTTTATCTGTCTGTTGGTTGTTGTGAACATACACTTCATCATTATCATAACCCTAGACATTCAACGTAGTCATCACAATATTCCAGAATAAGTCTGAGGTATAAATGTGGTAGCAAAGTAAGGTCATCTGTAATACATCACACTTATTAGATACAGATACCTTCACAGCTGATCTCAGTCAGTACACTAAGTCCCCTATAAATATTTATATCATCCCACTATACATATACATATATATATACATATATATATGTATATATATATGTATATATATGTATATATATATATATATATATATATATATATATATATATATATATATATATATATATATATATATATATATATATATATATGTAATTACATTCTCTCTTATCCTCAATCACATACAGACCGGCTTTTAATGGTTCTACAGACTGTTTTGACCTGCAGATGGCAATGGAGTCTGGAAGTAGACGTTTTCGCTTGTGTCTGTGATTTGAATTTTGCGGCAAGCGTTTAACTGGCGATACCTTCCGCTATTTATATTCAGTTGTCTCCGGTACCAGAAAGTATCTAGGCCAAAGTATTTTGCAGTCTTGAAAAAGTGTAAATTTTATGCGTTCTGCGCTAGTATAAAAAATCTGAAATCGTTCTAGTTTCTATATCTCTGAACGGATTTCCTTCATCCAAAGCTTATATTATTTTCAGGACAAAGCTCTATCTATTGCGATATTTATCTTTTTCCTCGGTTAATCCGACTTTTCACTGGAGCAGCCTAAACAATGGTAAATATGACATGGATCAAGCTCCGCTGCCTTCAATTCCCAATTCCTTCTGTCCTACACCACTTCTAGTGAAAATATAGATGCCTGCCAATAGCTAATGATCGCTTTTATCGAATTTAGTCCTTCATTACTAAGGTATACTGTTTATAACTGCACATTGCCTTTCGAAAAATTGCCAACATCTACACTTTCTCGTCTTCCTACTAAAAGGCCTTAAAATTTTAGCTTTGCGTGTACCGAGCTGCCGTTTTGATTGGTTGCTTGTCTTCTCGGAATTTCTGTACGGCGTAATGTTTTGAATGATGGCCGAGATAGGATTCAGACTTCGTCACAGATACCTTTTTGAAAAACATTATTCATTCTTTTTAACCATTGTTAAAACTAAATTATTATTAAGTTTGTTATTTGTAATTATACAAATTTAACTTCGATTTAATCATTTTAAATGTACTGCATGTTTGTCTCAGTCAATTTACTAAATACACTCTAAACAAAGCTATGCCATAATAAGAAATATTCCACTGAGTAAATCAGGGTGGGGGCTTGACGAGCTAAAATAATAATTGCTTAATCCTTCACAAACGTTGTCAGCAGATCATAGAGATGTCGTACTCAGCCAATGCAGCATTGTTCTCGCTTTTCTGAATATATTGTGATCACTCCCTTGAGGTAGAAGCGTCATTATCCTTCTATCTACCACTCTGCCAAGAGTAATCTTCTGCAAAGGTAGACACCTTTGAAGGCCCATATTAGATACTCTTGAGTTTTGGCCACTGTTGGACCACTACTGCAAGGCAGGAGAGGCAAGCCGTGACATATATAATGAGGTGGCCGACCCCATTCACAACCTTATACTTACAGATAAGCAGAAACAGTCAGCCAAAGAAGCACTGGCTTAAAGTAGCGAGGTTGAAAACTTAAAAGTTTCTCCAAATATAGCCTTACAAGTCAGATCAGAAGTTGCAAGCTGATCAAAGCATAAATTGTTTCAAAGCCATGAAGTTGTTAGACCAGTTCGATCCTGTAGTGAGCCGAATAAAGGGAACAGAAACGTATCATCATTACTTGGAAAAAGACCCACACATAGATAATATGAAGCTGTACAGTAACGCTGTTAGAAGAAACATTACACACTAAATGAAAGTAGGAAAGTATTATTCCAATAATATTAACTGCACTGTCAATTGAAAATGCGTGTTACGGAAGGGGAGCGGGCCGTAATGAAGAAAGCATCGGGTCGCAAGAGCCCACGGGCAGCAAGTTTGACACACCTGCTGTAGGCGGATCAGCTACTGTTGTTGCGTCTAGCTTCATATGGAGCGAAAACTGTGAATTCATAATGTATATTCGATCAACTGTCGTGTCTTAAACTCTTAAATCAGACAATAACAGTTCACCTTTGTAAAATCAGAAGTTGCGGTAGCAAAGTGGTTAGTGCACTGGCTTCCTTGCTCAGTGGTCTATGGTTCGATCCCCAGATGAGGTGGGATTTTTTTAGGCCACAAACGGCTCCTGGGTCGACCCAGCCCCAGTTGGGTACCAGAGCAACTTCTGGGAAGGTTAAGACGGCCGGCGTGATGCTGACCACATCACCCCTAGTGTGCCGATGGACAAGAAAATATGGGCCTAACACCATATTCCCAATATGCCTCAATGGGCGTGTAACGGGATCCTTTACCTTTGTAAAATCAAAGGATCTTTTCAGGCAAACTGTTACTGTTCTCATTGTGTATATATATATATATATATATATATATATATATATATATATATATATATATATATATATATATATATATATATATATATATATATATATATATATATATATATATATATATATATATATATATATATATATATATATATATATATATATATATATATATATATATATATATATATATATATATATATATATCAACTCAACTTCAGTTTCTTTACGGCCTTATGTAAGAATGAATTTGACGACCATGAACTACAGGAAGCTTACATCAAAGCCTTTTTGTTCTCCTGCAATGATGGTTTATGGTGTCTTTTGTTTTATGTGAGACTGCCAGTCCTTTGTAAGCCTCATTAGTCGCCTCTGATTATATGTTGAGGGTACGGTAATCTTATTCTTTATATGCCTCCTCAAAGACCTTCGCAAACTATGCAAAATTGAAATATTAGTATTAAATCCACGGTCCATGGTTTTTCTGCGAATTAATTAAATCCAGTGTTAATGATTCGACCAACTGTTCTTCAGAAGGCATTGCTGATATTGTACAACATCGGTAAATATTAGATCTCATCTTTTCCATAAAATAGGACTTTGCAAAACCAGACGGACTCGTCACGTAGAAGCATTGAAAGTGGCTTAGGTATCAAATTAGGAGAATTGTAAAGACATGAAGCAGCTGTTCACCTGATCAGTAGAATGTAACACAGTTACAAGAAAATGTTCGCTCTTATATATATTCTAAAGTTTCTAATGTATTTTTTGCCTGGTTGTTTGGTTTTCTCTTCCAAGCCAAGATAAACATTACACGCAGAGAATGAAGGTGTTAATATTAATATGTTGCAGCCTATTTCGTTGCTGTCACATCCTATAAAATACCTTCACAATTACAGTAGAGATTATAAATTTAAATTCATACATTTGAGATATTTGCAAATATGTTAGACATTGAGCTTGAATTTCAGCAACCAAGAACTTATCACTTAAAAAGAAAGTTTGGTTCTAAACACATAAATATAAAGACTGACTGCAATATTCAGATCTTCTGAATCCACTTTTCGTTTCAGCTAAAGCCATACAGCCTATAAAAAGACAATTTTTAATTGATGGATAATTTGAATTTTGCCGCAGTAATTTTTGAAAAGATGCTACAATGACAACTGCATAAAGTTGAAAACTCTTCTCGCAGATTGTAATCAAAAAGATATCTCTAACATTAATTGGGTAGAAGAATTAAAATATGTCAGAAGTCATCTGAAATAGAGAGCAGCTATTTTCTCTCCCTGCCCCTCCCAATGATGGAACTCATGTACGCAAACTGTTTACTGGTATTATTGCCGCATTTTCTCATGCCCCAGAGAATTTGTTTTAACACTACCAGCATCAGTGGCTATCCATAGAAGAGCTTCTCAACGGACAAAAGTTTGTTTAATTCATAGAGAGACACATGAGCTTGATGAGTTAGCAACATACGTTATTGAGCACCTAATTTTTTTTAAGACTTGTATCATGCAGAAGCGAGGCAATATTTTACATCTATTAAAGCTTCAAGAAACTGATTAGCCTTCATTTTACTAAGTATACTAAACTTACATTTGCATAATTTCCGTGTTTTCGCCCAAAACTTAAAAGTACTAATTTATCTAGACTTTCTTTTAACTTGTAGGTTGAAAACACCCAAAAAGAATTTGGAAAAATGTTATCAGCCCACACAAGTGAAACTGAATAAAGGTAATGCAAAACCAAAAGTTAGATAGGGACATCTAAAACTAAGCATCACACTAGTTCAATGTCGTGAAATACTTTAGGACCATTAGCAGTCTCTAGTCATCACGCTGTGTTCTTATCCTTGTTATTGGTTAATCAGTTTGTTGTCCTTTTTTTGCCAGTGTGCTGTTTGTACTTCTGCATCAGCTACTGCTTGTTTGCTGGCAGTCCAGAAAATGGCAAGTTCTTAAAAGGGCTACTAGCTGACAAGTAGAACCATGTATGCTCCTGGTTGGCTCAGTGTCGTAGATGTGTGATAGGTGATTAAGACTTAGTTTGGTCCCTTCTGAATAGACATAGAAATAAGTGATAGCTAAGTGGGAGGTGAAAAAATAGAAATAGATTTCACGAGTTAGGTGGAGGAAATATAGTAGATTCTGTCTCTGACACTCGAGAAGCTTCTCTCAGTCAGCCTATCATCTACAACAGAGTTAGATTCGTCAGACAAATCTAATATAATATATATTAATATATATGTTCCTCACATACCCACACACATAAGTGACGACAATAGACGCACAAACGTGAAACTATGACCATGAAAATATAGATATTTGGGAACGAACTGACCGCCACACTGATTAAGTTTAATTGAATTTTAATTATCATAATAAAATTCCATCACAACACATAAAAACATTACATTTAAGCATATACAGATAGTCATAAAGTCAATGAATTTCTACAAGAATGATAGACCCATTGGTATGATCTTTTCCCTCGATGTATAGCCCACAGTCCTGTTAGAAGAAAAGTGATAGCCACAAAGAGTCACGGATACATATGCTAGATCTAAGATTTCCCTTTAAAGGTATGGACAGACTTTGATACTCTGATCTATCCTGAGGAAAATATTGTTAGCACAAACTTGCATAAAGAAATTACAAAGTGGGTGCATATATAAAAAAAACATCACTCAGTCTACTCTCACTCTGTTCTTTCAGCAGGGATCCCTGTCTCACTTTCTTACCTAATGTCTGGATGGTGTTCGCCGTCTGGCGCACTTTATGACACACCCAACGTAAATCTGCCTTTCGTTTGATGAAGCGGATACCCAGCTCTGCAGATCTTGGTTTCATCCAATCGATCCGGGGAGCGTCCTCTTCATGCGATATTTGGTTCATATTTAGTTATTGTCACTTAACTCAGTTCAGGTAAGAATTAGTTTTAGCGGGCCCACAATGTCAGAATCACGAGGTTTCCCGTATTTAGGAAAAAGACCGGTTGGTAACTTCTCTCAAAAAAATAATTATCGTTCACACCACCATTTGTCAAAGTCGTCGGAAAGTTAATGCTGGTAATATTTTTCGCCACAGAGGCTGCATGTACTTGATGTTTTATCAGGAAGAATTTAATCTGGCTCGGAATGCGCAGTTATTCAATTTGTCTTAAAGTTTGTGAAAATGGGTACTCTGTCGTTCTGGATGCAACCACAATGTCACACACGTTTTACTTTGTACACCCACACGTCTTTAATTAAAAGAATGTTTAGTTCTTCACAGATATTTCTCATCAGTACTTAAACGCTGGTAGAGTTGCGCTACCCCAGTTTTCACTGAATAAAGACAAACAAACATATAAAATACTTATACATACTATTCTTCGGTTATAACTTACATTATAAACTGCAAGCGTAGAGTTTGTTTTTATCGTTTAAATCTCCCGCGATATAAGTTATATTCATAAAATCAATCATCATGAATTAGAAATACGTACGTATCTCGTCAATACTCAATGATTAATCAGTGCAGTTATAAGTTAGTTTAAAATACACTCGACTAATTACTAGCAATTTAATAAAATTTATTTATAGCTGCATGAGTTTAAGCTAGAAATTATAATTTATTCTGCTTTCCACTGTAAGATGTCGACTAACGAATATAACAGACTTATAAATTAATTTCTTCTGCACAGAAATCTAACTAGTAAAATGAAATAAGCGGTTATCACTGAATCACTCAATTGTACTAGATATATATTTATATATATTTACCTCCACACAGAACTACAGATTAAAACCACTAACTAGAATCCTTCAATATAATGGAAGTCTAGAACTCGGCAAAATGTTGCCAAGAAATTCAGAACTTTGCAATATACAAGATATTTTCTAGCACGAATGATCTGTCTACTGCAGATTTAGGAGGACTGAATGAAGTCAAGTTTCAGCTACTGAGTAGATATATGAAACAGACAAAGGATCCCACGTTATTTCGCAAATCCGAAATAGCCTCCCCTTCTCGTCTAACACTTCACCTAAACTCAGACGTCTGTCATAACCTGTCAATACGCGTCTTAACACCTCACGCCGACATGTCTATTTCTGAGCGATGCAGATGACAGTTTCCACACCTTACGCCGAGAAACTTAGCCGAAGAAAACTCGTGTCAGATGAAAATGTAGCCAAATGTCTGCTCCTATGTCTGACCAGAACGCATATTCACAGTTATTCGTCTCGTGCAGAGACTGACATATGATGCAATAAAATGCGTTTCTAAATGAGAATAGAAACAGGCGAAAGTTTGAATGGGAAAGTAATATTTTGTCGCAAACGAACGAATGCAAAAAAAAACACCCCAGGAAAAGGATAAAAGAGCGATAATAAAATAGAGGACACGGGTAGAATAAGAAAAGAATATAGAAAATTTATTGATCATAAATCTCTATGCGACACTCAGTTTATGTGCTTCCTCTCGTCACTATTGGTTGTGTCGGTTTCTTAAGCGCCACCTGATTTAGAGTTTTGTAGATGATGATTGAGAGCAAGCCTTTTAAGATTTCACTGATATAATTTATCTTTTGGTTGTTCATTGTTCCTTTGGTAATTTTAGTTGATATGTCAGCTATGATCATTTTCTCCTCTTCTACTATTTTAAGGATTTCTTTGTTTGGTAATATTTGCGAAGTTTTCTTATATTTGCCAGTGTATTATTTTCATGTAGTGTATCGTTTCCTTTATACTTCGTGTGACGAAATGGACCACCTCATCACGATCTCTGTTTCACTCCGACGGGATCAGAGACATATTTTATACTGATTTTTATTTGTGTACTTCTAAAAGTACCAATTTCTTCTCATTATCGGCTAAGGAGCAAGTAGTTTGTATGTTCAAACATTTGTGACACTCCTTGCAGATAATGTTTATCCCAGCCTGCGAGAAGCAACTAGATAAGATGAGCGCAGACGTGTCTAGATTAAACCGCTGATTAGCGACTCGTTTGTTAGCAAGCTGGACAAATATGGAGTTTCTGCGTACTCATACGACAGATGACGAGATTACTGTCTGTGTGACACATGTGGGCAGACAAGTGTTACATAAGCGCTTCCGGGTCATCCTTGATACACCAACATTCCTTTTAATAAAGTAATAAGTATTACAGCTTACCCATATTGTCATGTGTGTCTACCGATCTGCCTGTGAGAGTGTATGCAAGGCATCAATGTCCAAATATGGTAATATGTGACTTTTGTAGGCACGCACCTTATTTCACGTGGGACAATTTTGAAAATATCACGCCATATCTGCATGATTTGAAATGATTGGATCTTTCTGATTTGTTTCATAACAACATTGAGGGAGAATATTACCTGGCGTTTGTTCAAACCCACTTCACTGTGCAGAAACTGCTGTGAGAAACGCGTACCAGAAGAACCCAGACTTGCCAAGTTAGAATTCAAGAATTCCTTTTATCGGACTTGACCTTTTATTAGAGTATTCCAAAAGACAAAAAACAGCCCAGAAAATCTGAGGCATTGTAACAGGAAAAACCAAGACTAAGGAAAACTGAAACACACGGAGTCAGAGAGGGAATCTATTGTCAAATAGACGCGTGTAAGAGACCGCCTCGTCTCTTTTATTCATCTGAGCAACAAGTCTGTAGCCAAGATTGGCGTAAGTGTGCATTTTTTTCATTCTATATGTGTTTCATTTATTAACATGTGAACTAATATGTATGCATTACCATGTGAATATTTATATGTGTGAAAATCGCTGGTGGATGTCCCGGTCGTTTGAGTCTGGCAACCTCAGCTTATAGTATTATGATTTCATGAACTACCACTGCAAGGGCTGGTGATTGCTTTATTGCTAGTTTCGTAAAGAGAACTAAAAGCATAAATTAGTCCCAGGTTCCATATGGAGCAGGGAGGGAAAGATGAAAGAAATGATGTACATTCTAAGTATAATACTTAAATTTTCAAAGCAGTGTAAATGTTCCTATAAACATATTCAAGTTAAAATTAATGTAAGTTTTTAAGATTAAACTAGTGTAAATGGCTATGTGAAAATATTCATTTCAAAGTAATGGAAGTTTCAAACTTTTCAATCAGTGTAAACATAAATGAAAACATATTCAATTTATATTGTGAACACTTTTCAATCAGTGGAGATGTATATGTATATGAGACTCTATCTGTATTATTAACCTTTTCATTTAAATATAAATAACTATGAAAGCTATTATATTTAAATGTAAAGAAAGTTTTATCCCGAGGGATTAAATTTAATTCTCATGGAGGGTAAAGTCTGAGTAATTGGGATCAGGGCCGGCCCTAGGAATTTTGCCGCCCCGTGCAATACCATACCATGCCGCCCCAGCCTAACCTCAAATTAACGTTTGAAATTTTTAAAATCGTTACCGGTATGTTATTAAACAAACTTCAACATTAATTTCATGACCATTAGATTAATTTTAAATAGTACCATTAATAATAGTTAGTTGCTTATCCTTTACAGGACGTGGCAATCAACCCCAGCTTTTATTGGCTGTGATAAATTGATGAAAATACTGTATAGTCATAAAATAAACCATTGACTTTATTAGAGACAATTATATGAAACAAATGTAGTTACATTACTTACATATAGGGGATGCTCTTCTCATGTGGAACGATGAACTGCTGAGTCACAAACACTTAACTATAGTATGTACATGTTATAGTTTTTAGCCCTATTTTCACATTATTTGAATTTATATTGTTTGAAGTATATACTGCTTAAAAAGACACTTTTCTTGCTTTCATATTCGCAAAAGCAGAAATAAGGTCTGCGTAGTCTAATTTTTGACCGATTTCGTGTTCAATTGAAATCATGGCAAGTCCTTCCAATCTAGTTTCGGCCATTGTTGAGCGTAAATAAGTTTTAATAAGCTTCAGTTTTGAAAAACTACGCTCACCACTTGCTACCGTTACCGGCAAAGTTAGTAATATTCTTAAGGCTATAGCGACATTAGCAGCAATGTTATTTTTAATAATATAACGAAGAACTTCAATTGGTGGTGTTTTTTCTGGTACTAATTTGGATACTACTTTCAGCTCATCACATAGCTCAATGGCATCAATGTCTCTATTTTCTTGATGTGTTAAAACGCTTTCTAGGTTTCTACATTTGTTTAAGAGCTCATTTGTCGTCTCAGATTTCAATTTAGGGATGTTATATAAAAAGAAAAAATGTGAACTGTGATGTTCCAATTGCTCGAACCTTTCTTCAATAGAATTAGTTGCAATATCAATAATAAAAAAGAAAAATTCAATTTTGAATTTAGTTTTGGGATCTAAAATAGGTTCATCTCTTGCTTCATAGTTGGGTTTCTTTTTCTGCCGACGCACTCTAGTACATTCAAACGTTGGTATCAAATCAGGATCAGCTTCAACTTTCTCAGTTAATGTTGTAGCATGAACAAGAAAATTTTGAAATGATTCATCATTTCTGAGATTCTTAAGGCTTTGGAGAACATTTCTCAAAGTTGTTATGGCAAAGAGAGAATTCTATTTTTATGCTTTGCGACAGTTTACTAGCAACATTAATTTCGTTTTAAATATATTGCCATATAACCAGACCACATAAAAATTTAAAATCTCTGAGTTTTAGGGCAAGGGTTTCAGCTTCATGTCTCGCCATTTTGTCTACTGACTCGTCATCAGCAATTTCTATCAATGCATCATAAAATTCCTCAATATAATATCTTAAAGGACGAATGGCCTCGATTCTAGATTCCCAGAGAGTTGTACTTAGTGGCTTGGGCGTTAGAGTTGTAATATGTTTCTTAAGGATTCCCCAACGCAGTGTTGACGCTGAGAAAAACACATGCAATTTCTGAACCGTTTCAAAAAATAAAACCCCTTCTCTAGATGACATCGCGGCATCATTGACCACCAAGTTGAGAGAATGAGAACAGCAAGGGATATAAAAAGCTCTCGGGTTCAAGTCCCTAATACGTTGTTAAACTCCTGAATGTTTTCCTTTCATATTTGATCCATTGTCATACCCCTGGCCACGCATGTTTGCGATTGGAATATCCATGTCTGACAATTTTCTTAGAATGCATTCGGTTAACGCTGAGCCTGTAGTGGCTTTTACAGCAATTAATCCAAGAAAATGCTCATGAATGTTGATATCATCTGGATTCGTATTAACAAATCTAACAATTAGTGTTAATTGTTCAATGTGACTTACATTGGGAGTACAGTCTGCAACTATGCTATAATATTTAGCTTTCTCCACTATAGAAATTATTTCTTTTTTTATGGTTCCAGAGAGAAGAGCAATTAATTCATTTTGAATGTTTTTCCCAAGGTAATGTTGGGTCGATCCACGAGCTACTCTCATTAAATGTTCACACATAACACTATCAAATCTGGCAATCAGTTCAAGGAGCTTTAAAAAATTTCCATTGTTAAGGTCATAAAATTTATCAGGTGTTCCACGAAATGGCAAGCATTGTTGGCTCAAGAACTGGACAATAGCAATTAGGCGTTCTATTATGCTCCTCCAGTGTCGAACTTCTGAATTAATAACGTTTGTTGCATTGAATCAATTGTCTGTACTGATTTAAGCCTGGACGATAATTCAATCCACTTTGTATGGGACTCCAAGTGGTTTTTAGATTTTTCGTGTTCATTGAGATACACATGCAAATGACCCCAATCATTATAGCCATTAGTAGTGAGTGACATTTTATTACAGGAAAACAACTTACAGCAGAAACAAAATACAGAATCTTTTTCTTTTGAATACACTAACCATGATCGATTAATATGTTCCCCATTGCTTAGCTCCCTAGTGTAAAAATTTAGTGAAAATTTCCGACCATTAGAGCTGCGCGGAAAAACGAACTCATTTTTTGGTCTCTCTGGCAGGCCTTTTTTACGATTTCCAGTCTTTCGGTACCGCTTAAAGAAGGACTCCATCTTGCCGGATCAGTGTACCTCTTAAGTTCATCACTTAAATCTCTGGAATTGGAAACAGTCAAAACAGTCTCATTTTCGACATTGTTAGTAATATCTAAGTTACTGGGGTCCGAGTTAGAAGTACTTGCCATGAGCTCAGAATAATTTGTTTCGGTACATTTGCTTATTTTATTCTGTCCTACATCAGCTGTTTCAGTTTTTAGATATTTATGTAAAGCCCCGCTATGTTTTTTTAATATCGCGTTCTTTTTCCAGTTTCCGTTTCCGATATTCAGCACCTGATAGTTTTGTTCTTTTATCGGACATTATATCTATTTGAATATTAAAACTGTTTTAATAAACCCTACAATAAAATGTACTCGTATTATTTAGTAATGAATGGAGGCTGAAGCACTGTACTAATTTCCATAAAACTTATTTATCACTGTAACTTCCTTGAATGCACACTCCAAAACAACTGAAACATTCGAACCGCCAACATAGAACAGTCGATAAAAAAATAAATTCCTGATTCCCACACCAAGTTAATTAATTCCCGTCTCCCGTTCAGCCATGCCGGAAGATTTATCGTGGCGGTCTTCAGTTGACCACTGAACACGGAAATGTAATCCTCTTGGAACAACTGTGGTTTCGACCAAGCCAATAAATTGTACTGACGTCTCTAAAGAAATATCTTTTACTGCCTTTGTAGGAGGAGAAGCTATCATTAGGATCGTATGGCAGAACTATTAGTGAAGACTTGAAAAACAGCTAAAGATCAGATCGCAGGTGCAAATATTTCGTAGAGAAAACAGACAAAATGTGAAGGAATAGAGAAGTAAGGAATTGTAAAATAATCTAAACGAAACCTTCGAGCACTCCGCGACACCATCCACAGAGGATTTATTTCAGGGGCCATTCAGGTTATTCAGTCAAAATTCCTGTCGATGACACTCTTATAAATGCATGCGCCCGGGCTTGAACACCTGATCGCTAGCGCAGTGTGGTAACCATTACACCAGCGCGACTCCCAGGCGAAATATTTTGGCGGGATTGTAAAAATAAGTAAAACGATTTTTTGCCGCCCCTCAAAGCTTGCCGCCCCGTGCAAATGCACGTGTTGCGCCGTCGGTAGAGCCGGCCTTGATTGGGATGGTGGTATGGGAAGATAGGAACCCGTAACTATAGGGTAGAAAACGCCATACTCAGAAGAGCGTTTTGTTCTATTCTTTTACCATAGTTATTGATGGTACCAGCAGAAAGTACTATTTTTGGAACAAGAAGAGAACCGTGGCCTAAGCTTTAAGAAGAAAGACCCACGTGGTAGACTCTCCTTGGCATTTCTGGGAAACAAGCAACCCCGACAACCTTGATCAGAGACGAGCACGAGCAGAGTGAAAAGAACCAACCCATAAGAAAGAGCAGAACCGTCATTGGCAGCTAAGTTCAAATATATGCTGCCACTTGAACTTCTTGTAACATCTCACATTCCCTAAAGACTGTGATGATAACTTTTCTTGATCCATAACTGTTCAAATTATTTTTCATCTGCTAAAACCTTAGGGATTATTAAATTTTGTTATTTGTAATGTTACCATTTTAACTTCGATTTAATCATTGTAAAGTAACTGCATGTTTGTCTCAGTCAAATTACTATACACACTCTAAACAGAGCTATACTAAAATAATAAAATTCCACTGAGTAAATCAGGGGTGGGGGCTTAAACGAGCTGAAAGTAATAAGTGCTTAAATCCTTCACAAAAGCTTCGGCAGAATTACAGAGTTAACGTACTCAGTCAAAGCAGTATTGTTCTCGCTTATTCTGAATATCTTGTGAAGACTCCCTTTGTAAGAGAAGTGTCATCACCCATCTATCTACATCTCTGCCAAGAGCAATCTTGCGCGAAGGTAGATACCATATTAGATACTCTTGAGTTTTGGCCACTGTTGGACCACTAAAGCAAAGCAGGGGAGGCAATACCGTCACACTTCGCAAGTCTCCTAGTCTCGATCTTTGTTTTGCCTCTCCCCCACCCGACAGATTCTTTTAGTAGTTAATATAGTTTTCTGATACACATATTCGCAGTATCTTGTGCCGTACTTTCCTTGTGTTTCTCAATTCCTCCTCAGGTGTTCCGCGAGTAATGCTTAGAATAAATACTATTTTTTAAATAGAGGAAAAAAGTTAAAATATCCTTCTTATGTATTGCTATGTTTAGTTGTGTATTTCCTGTTTTCATTCCGGTTTGTATCGATAAGTATCATACACCAATGATAATTTAAATGTGTGTAAATGTACTATCAAAGTAAATGGAATAGTTTTAAAACAGATAAATAAATTCAAATACCTCGGCACATAACGATGGTTGGAAGATGCTTCTCAGAAGTGAAGAGCAGAATAGCTCAGGTAAAAGCAGCATTCTATAAAATGAAGAGTATTTTATGCAACAATTCTTTGTCACTGGAAGTAAGAAAGAGATTTCTTCAGTGTTATATAGAACCAATCCTGACGTATGGGAGGGAGTCATTGACAATTAGTTAACAGAGAAGGCACTAGAGGCCACAGAGATGTGGTTTTACAAAAGAATGATAAAAATACGTTGTGGAAAATAAGACATGATCTCCTACGCCATTAGGCATAGTACTTGAAGAAGAAGAAGTAAATGTTCGTAAATTTGTTAATAACATTCTTCCAATTTTTTAATTTACAGAGACAGGTCTCCATCTCAGTAAGAGTAAGTCCGCGTATAGTTCCCGGTGTCTCTTTTGAGACAAAGAAAGAACATGCCCACTGTTCCGTTAAGCAGGAAATACAAGGCAACTAATATTAGGTTGTGAATACAGCTGGCAACCTCATAGTTATAAACAATATGCAACAGAAACCACAGCTGAAAGAGCATTTGAAGGCTTCCTGCAAAGGGTTAGTTACAGTGGTGGCTCCATGCTCCGTAAGGAACGAAAGCGTAAATGATGATCATGAGATCATGATCAATAGTAATACCGAGGGGATTAACATAGAAGAGAAATCACATCAGTAAATCACATCAGTAAATCACATCAGTAAATCACATCAGTAAATTACATGGACAATTTCATTTCATTTACAGTTTCACGTGAATTGTTTTGTAATCCACAAGGTAATAGCGGTAGAAGGACACCAAGGAACACATGGAGAAGAGTAATGGAGATAGATATGATTGACATGAAGAAGACATTGAGATGACGGCATGGGACAGGAAGACTTGGCGTAAGTTTGTTGAAGGCCTATGCTCCTTGGGGAGCTAAAGGGTGATGACTAAAGATGTTTCTCAGTTTTCATGATTTACTTCTTTTTCTGGCCTTTTTTTTGTGGTCTATGTGAACTTCTGTTGTTATTGCGATCATATAAATGTTTTCGGTAGTCGTGATAGCACACATTCTGTAATGAAGAAGAAGTTGTAAACGGACATTAACGACACTGTTACATTATCTTTACATTGATACCGCAATGCTATTTGTTTTACAGGAATTTTACTTCAGCAAAAAAGTATCTACTTTCTTTGTTTGACGAAGTTACACCTAGAATTCTAAGAGATATCCCTGATGATTCAGACAGTCAGGTAAGCTCAGCATTATCAGAAATTGACATCAATCTGACATTACCTCTACTGTCACTGAAACAAAGTAAGGGTTGATCACTTCTAATACTGATTTTAGTAAAATTTTAGTATTCTTCTACTTTTGTCACTTTGTTTTAACTATGACATAAAACGTTATTTTTTTACTTTTGTCACTTTGTTTTAACTGTGACATAAAACGTTATTCTTCTACTTTTGTCACTTTGTTTTAACTGTGACAGAAAATGTAGCTAATAGATATGCTACTGAGAAAGAAGACAGCTGCTGTGTGTTGCACCTTTTTCGTCCCAAAGCGTCCATTATCTTGGAAGTTTGTGTTGCTCAAAAGGACGTTACCAAACGCGTCGTTACGTGTAAGAATTGCGTTTTGTGTAGTCTGGGCTGCCAATTAACAGGCGCATTCTTGCTGTGCACACACCAATGTTAATCTCTCAGAAGAATTAAATTCCCAAGTACACAGTGTAGCTCAGGAAAGATGAATAAAATTCACCATATTCCTCTGGGTATTAACTAGAAAAATGTGTCTGGACAGCACGAATAATGAGCTGCCTGAGTTACAATTAGCAAAGTGCACATATCTCACAAAATATTATACACTTTAGGCACGTCATGTAATCATCAGTCATCACTGCTCCATTCGGAGTCTGGGGTCACCTCTGCTGTCGGTTTTCCGCACGACTAGCCAGAGAAAAATCACCAGCGCTTGCTGTAGTGGTTTATGAATATACTAGTTTCAAAACTTGAGGTTGCCAGCCTCATATAAAACCACTTGGCAAGAAACATGTTAATTCACATTTGTAAAATAATTGCTACAGTTACCCGAAAGTTTTGGGAATACGCAATCTCCTCGCGTAGCGTAGAATTGGCACAAGCAATTTAGGTTATATGCTCTCGAACCACTTGGTCTGGAAACTTTGAATCCCTTTTATGACAGGTAAATCTGCAAAACACTTGGTCTGGGAAAGTTTCTCTTATTACGGGTGATCCTATTCCTGTGTTTCCAGTCTTCGTATTTTAAGTCCTGGTCCCTTAAGTTTTTCAGTCTCTATATTTATAAAGGCGGGCTTACTTTTTAAGGTTTTAAGTTTTCCATATACTTCGATTGGTCACTTATAAGAATTCTTAGTCCGATGTCTCACTGGCTTCTGGGAGTCGCTCATATGACGTAAGCTGCAGTCTCTCTGTTCTGTGTCTCTGCTTTCACTACATTATATGTGCAGTTCTCAGTTCACATCACAGATGGTGCTCCCGTTGGATGTTCCAAAAGGATCCATAGTTTATTCCGGCTTCTTACTTAAATCAAATCGTAAGCTCTTTAGCACTGGGTTGGGGTGTCTAATTTCAAAATATCCCCCACGTGTTTTAAAATATTAAATTTAATATTCCAACGCGTGTCCTCTTTTAAATCATGCGGTAATATTTCCGCCGGCATCTTGTGCCCTCTCACAAACAAATGTGTGAACTATCCTGATTAATGCCTTCCGCGAAGATGTCTACCCAAACAGATTACATTGGACAACAAATTTTGACTTTTTGTGTGTATCTGAGATTAAACCAAGTTACCTTTATGTTGTTTGGGCTGCTGAATACGAAAATGGCCGTTAAAACACCAGATTAGCTCTAGTTTTTTAAATATCTATAAAACAAGTTTTACACATGTGCATATACATACCATATGATAATAATGCTCATAGCGGAAATGATTCACAGCCACGCCTTTGTGCCTGCGCGTGTAATGAGTTTCTGGAGCATCTCTCTCAAGGGCCCAACAATAGTCTGCTAGCAGTGTTGCATTCCATTTCTCTTGGTACCTTTTTTCGAGGATAGTAATGTCCTGGTGAAATCGTTCACCATGCTCGTCACTGACAGCACCGCAGTTAGCAGGGAAGAAATGCAGATGAGAGTGTAAAAAGTGCAATTTCAAAGACATGTTGCACCCTAGTCTCTCGTAGCGCTGCAAGAGGGTTTCTACAAGCTCCTGGTAATTGTCAGCCTTATTGTTTCCTAGAAAGTTTGTGGCCACTTGCTGAAAAGCATTCCAAGCTAACTTTTTATAACCTGTGAGGATATCATCAAAACGCTGATCTCAGAAGAGCTGACGTATCTATGGACTAACAAATACACCTTCCTTGATTTTAGCCTCACTAAGTCTTGGAAATGTATCACGAAGGAATAAAAATCCTGCCCCTTTCGATCCATGGCCTTTACAAAATTCTGCATTAGTCTATGTTTGATGTGGAGGGAGCAAGATCTTGTGGGATTCTACAAGTGGTTCGTTAAGTACATTCTTTTTCCCCGGTTCAAGTGATTGTCGTTGGGGCAAATCCTTTTTCTTGTAGTGGGAAGTCCTGGCACGGCTGTCGCACAGACAGAGGAAACAGCAAAACTTTGTGTAACCCTTCTGTAGCCCCATCAAGATGGCAATGACCTTCAGGTCACCCCACTCTGCCACTTATACTTGTCATAATTGATGGTGTGTAACAGTTGTTTCATGTTGTTGTACGTTTCTTTCATGTGGACTGCATACCCAAGTGGAACAGATGGTAAAACGTGACCATTACGGAGCAGCACTGCTTTTAAGCTCAACTTGGACGAATCAATGAACAGCCTCCAATCGTCGTCTTTGTAGTTGATGTGTAGTGCTGCCAACAGACCCACTATATTAATGCAAGCAATGAGGTTATCGGTCATTTTGAAATATGGAAGCAGATCTTTTTGTCAAGCACGAAACACAGACACATACACATTCTCTTCTAGAAGATTCCATTGCTGCAGTCTGGACCCCAACAGCTCTGCTTTATTTTTTGGCAATTCCAGATCTTTCACTAGATCATTCAATTCACTCTGGGTAATTTTATGTGGCTGTGCAGACTCTTCAATAGGCACGAAATCAGGATCTCTTGACGGATGTCGCCTTTGTGATAACACAGTTATTTGTCCGCAAATATAGCAAAAATCTAATCTTCACACTCAGACAGCTGAGTGAAAAGGCCCTTGAGTATAAGAGTGAGATGCATCTTTGTTTCATAGATCTGGAAAAAGCGTTTGACAGGGTCCCCTGGAGCAAACTTTGGGACTGTTTGGCAAGGAAGAATATTCCAGCACCTCTGATTCATGCTATACAGAGCTTCTACAAGTCTTGCAGAAATTATGTGAGGACAGCAAACCATAAGTCGGAAAAGTTCAGGACCACCACTGGTGTAAGACAAGGTGATATCCTATCACCTTACCTCTTCATACTCCTTATGGATGATGTCATCAAGGCATGTAAGGAGAGAACAAGAAAGTATTCAGTGGGGTACTGGAAGATGAGACAGGTCTATATTTCGGAGCTGGCATTTGCTGATGATGTTGCCCTGATTGCTAAATCAGAGGCACATCTCCAATCCAACCTGCAAGTCTGGAAGGAAGAGCTGGAGAAGAGAGGGATGGTCATAAGCAGCTCTAAAACAAAATCCATCGTGATATCACGAGAAGAAAGAAAACATCAGATTAAGCTGGGAGAACAGGTCCTGGAGCAGGTCGACCACTTTAAATACCTCGGAGCTATTATAGACCGAAAGGGAGGCATCAAAGAAGAGTTGGCCACTCGAAAAGCAGCAGCTGGGAGACTTTTTCAGGCCATAAATCGAGGATTCCTCAGCAAGAGAGAGGTTGGTAAGAAAACGAAGATGGCTGTATACCGCTCCACCAATGTCCCAGTCTTGACATACGGATGCGAGTCATGGGCAATGACTACAACCCATAAAAGCCAGATCCAAACCTCAGAAATGAGGTATCTGAGGAAGGTGGTTGAAGTAACAAGAAGAGACATGGTACGCAACCAGACGATACGTCAAGGCCTTAAATCCTACCCCCTGCAGACCCAAGTAGAACAGTCCCAATTAAGATGGTTTCTCCATGTCTGCAGAATGGGAGAAGATCGGATACCACGACAAGCATGGGAAACAAAGAGCCAAGGATCCAGACCCCAAGGACGACCCAGAGTCCGCTGGGAGGACAACATTAGACAATCTTTGAAGGATCGGGGACTAGAATGGAACCAGGCCAGGAGGAAGACAGCCGATAGGATAGTCTGGCGCTCTCTCTTCCAAACCTCTACACCTCACGGTAGAAGGGGAACGACTAAGTAAGTAAGTATATAGCAAAAATAATATGCACTGTTCACACATTCACTAGGCATTTTGAACGACACGTCTGCTCTCACAGAATCTACAACACAAATGATGACAAGGAGGAAATGTGGTTGCAATGACTTCTACAGATTACTATATCCAATTGGTGCTCAAGGCTATCCGTCTCGTGGGGAATCACGTGCCATGGCTAAAGAAAAGAGAAGGGCTGGGTCATTCACGTCGGGACGGTGAAGCCACCAGCTTACTTACCCGCCTCTTCTTTCCCCACCCCCCGAATCTTGACAACTAGAGCTAATTCGCGATTTGTAAGTTCATATTCGTGATCAGCATGTCCAAATTAGTTTAAAATAGCTACTTTTGTCTCTGATACCTTTTGGCTGTTGTCCAGTGTTATCTGTAACAATTACCAGGGATTGTCCAACAAAAAGCGATAAACGCATCGACCCTCTGTGTAATCTGCCAGACAAACAGACAACGACGTCGGCAACCCAGAAAGACAATCTTGGGTTCTTTTCATGTCGATCAGACGAGACCGTGTTGTCACCAGCTTTTCACCTGGGGTTAAATGTTGGACCGATGCGTTTCAAAAGATGGTCAGACTGATAGAAAATAAAAGCGTATCACCGGTATAATTACCTGGTATTATTGCATTTCCCTTGCGGAACGTAAACATTTCTGCGTGTACAGCAGATATGTCAGTAGGAGAGTAGAGTGTTAGAGACTTCAACCTACTAATCCAACAAAGAGAGCGCAAATGAATGAAAGGGCAAAAATTATGCCAAATAAAAGCGATTGATGAGAAAAATGAAGGAAAAAGGGATACTGCAGGAGTGGCTGAAGGTGGGAGAGAGCCACAAAAAGAACACGTACAGACGTTTTTTCACAGTAATAAATGTGTACTGTGTCTGTACACCATGAAATGATGTACTTATTCCTAAGCGTAATACCTGGTCATTCTTCGTGTTAAACATTAATCTTCACAATATTTCAAAACTAACCGCTAGAAGAATGTGGCAGTTAGAAAGATGAAACTAAACGTCACACTGTGTATGCTGCGTATGAATACTTTCGTTTATAAATTTAATAGATGTTTGTACGTATACGCTATCTCTATTTTTTGGGTAAGGAAATGTGACTTCACTATGCGTTTTTTTTTTTTAAATGAAATATGAATTTCAATGCATTGAGTAATCTAACGTTATTCGATAACCTTGATTATTTAAAATCTATGAAGTTAATGTTTACATAATTTTTTAAACATTATTTCTATAGTGTTTTTAGTTTATTAGTACTGGGTGTCTGTTGCGTGCATATTTTGACGCACATATTACAAAAATCGATATGGCTATTTAATATGGGAAAAATATAGACATTCATTCATTTGTGTATGAAAATGCTGTCTATGGTAAAAGCGAGAGAATCCATGTTTGATTCACACTTTTGATTATAGGAGTAATAGTTCTGGATATTGATCCGGCGCAAGGATATTGCGCTTACGTTTGTACTTATTTTTTAGGGCCAGAAAATATATTAATTTGCTTATTGTGTTTATGGCCTGAATTCATATGTATTACATATTATTAGTACAAGTAGAATCAGTCCTATATTGTATATTTTGGATGGGTAGGAGGGACTAGATTCTTGTTATTCCGGTCTAGCGGAAGTATGAGTTGTCTTGACAAGTCGTGATGAGTTCCGATGTACCGTGATAATGGCGGGTACGTATTTTTCAAAGGGCTGGTAGATTCTTAAGGAAATATAATTCATGAAGTGGTTTTCTTCTAAAGGAGATGGTATCTCTTGTGGTGAAGTGGGATGTTATAAATATTTATAGGGGACTTAGTGTACTGACTGAGATCAGCTGTGAAGGTATCTATATCTAATAAGAGTAGTGTATTATAGATAACCTTACTTGCTGCCACATATATATATATATCTCAGTCAGAATTATTCTGGAATAGTGTGATGACTACGTTGTATGTCTAGGGTATGTGTATGATGAAGTGTAAGTCATAACAACAACAGACAGATAAACAATTTAATTTATTCCACTACACTTGACAACACTGTGACACTCACATACATAAAACACTCTACAAGGATATCTTAAAGGAGTCACTGATAACTTTTCAAATAACAATATGTATTCATTGCTGTCATGAATGAATAGGTGTCCTGATTCAAATACAAAGGGAACCAGGAATCACAATCAATTTTAATTACAAGTTATAAGTACAGAATTTATCAATATGAATATTGTAGTGACATATATTATTAAAAGTATCCTATGTGTGTCAGTTGTGTAGTAGTAATATGAGGTAATACTGGTTTTGTTTTGTTCAAGCTCTGTTGGTATTTGTCATCATGACTTCAATAGTTTGTCTTTATTGGAACTAGTATTGGAGATGTTCTCAGTTCCTGATATTAAAACAATTTACTTCCCCTCTTAAGTTTATGTTACAATGTTATTTTAAGATGGGGGTACATAATTTTGAGCTCAGCTGGCCACATCAGCTTATCTTGCGTGATGGCGGCAGGAAAAGACTCCTCTGCTCGATTTCTCCCCTGGGCTCTGGAGACACCTCACTGATAGCTAAATGGACCAAGGAGTATGCTGTCCGACTCTGGATTCAGCAAAGCTCTGACCAAGTGCTGCTCAATAACGTCAAGACCACGGTCCCTGAAAACAAGAAGGATGTACCTTCTACTTCATAACTAATTTATACTCTCTTTTTACAATGAGCACAATACATCACAAACATTGAGTTCAGAGCGTTAGGCCAACTGTCAGCTTCATCTGAAATACTTTATACCAGTATTAACCTCCTTAATGGTTACTACGCCTCTGCACTTCCAGCATTATTTCTGTCTAATCAATAATCTAGGTGTCAGTGTACTGTTTGGCCATTCCATGCAGTTTTACTTTCCTCCGACACCTTCTGTTCAGGCTGGAGCATTATAGGCTTTACATCATGTTTGCTACTGAACTACACATATATACAGGCATAAATTAACAATTCACATTCAATTTTCATTAAAAGATACTGAATGTTTCAAGCTTACCACAATTCATGGAAACAAACACAGATACGTTGATTAGCAATGAATTCTGGCACAAATACTGGCACAAATTCCCATCTGCTTATGTTCCAGGCTTTTATTTAGCAAAAATATGAGCTGGCTTCAACGCACTGTTGCTTTATCAAGCTTATTTGAACTAGTGGTCTCGAACTAACGCTCCTAAGTGAGTATATCAGCGAGTCTGGCCAATGGAGCCACGTTTCGACAAGTGTTTGAAAAAATTTTAACTTCCTACGTCTCCCCTAACAACCAAGGATAGCATTTATAGTCCGACTAATCGTATTTAGCCTTACATATCATTCCAGCCAATCAGTTCAAATGTAACTTGTGGCCCATTTCCCGTACAATGGTGGTGTAAAAAAAAATCTACCACTGAGCGATTCTGATTTTGGGTGTTGTCTGACAGCACCATCATTTTATTTTGGCTATAACTTGTTAATTCCTAGACTATTTGCATAACGTTGTACATATTCTTTGTCAGCAAACCCTAAGGAACCCAAATATATATATTTTAATAGAGCTAAAATGCTGCGTTCAAAATATGCAATTCCTTCTACCTCCTGTTTCGAAGATGTGCTGTCTGGGTACTGTAATGTTTTCAAACGTAAACCCATCTATTGTCATCTTTCTAATAAGAGTTTTTCAGGATTTAAAAACCTAACTCTGGGAAGGTTAGTGTTTTTATCACTGTCCGTCCGAAAAAGTTAGTGCATGTGGCCTTACACGCGTGATAGTAGTAATTGTGTATCGCGCGACGCGTGTTTTGTGTTGCACGTGTTCGGCTTTATGCCTCTCCCTTCTCTCTATCCTTTAGTCCATCTGTCTTTAGTTACGCCGTGTATAAAATGGAATGAATGAAATATTAAAATTAGGTCATTGTTCAGCTTGCGTATCTCACTGTTTTTCCAAGAAATACAGCACACGTTTCATTGAAGAAAGCGGGTAATAATATAGTAGGCTTTTACTATCAACGTGAAAGTGTTACAATTTGCAGACGAAGCATAAAACAAAGGGGATTTTCGAGTACATTCTTTGTGACAGCACTGTTATTTTACCATTGCTCTTTTCTTTATTAGAATTTATTTGTTAGGCTTTATATTTACCTGATAATTTATATATGTGGATTAGAATATTTCACGACATCTCTACTATAGTTTATGTTAGAGACTCTCCTAAGGTACGGTACAATGTATAATTCGGACTCCATGTATTGCCAGACCCTATTTTGATGAGTGTTTTGTATCGACAAAGATGACAGACTTTCCTACAGCGGTTATGGCTACGTGAATTAACCTGATCACTGTAGAGCTGTATGGGAACATTTATGAAATCATTTATATACCCATTATAAATTAACTCTGGCTTATATTCTCCTTCCTATGAATGAGTGAACGACAACTCAGGGAGGCAGCCATGTTAGATTTCGGTCATCATATGTTTTGATCACTGCCAAGAGAACAGATTATTTATCCTATTATCGGACAGTGCCAGGGAGATCTCAATCTTGCTAGAAACCCCCTCTTTCATGGTTTCATAATATATGCTACAAACTATGGACGTCAAATAACTTTAGTTATTTACCGATCTGCCTTCACTGACGCGTTTAGTCAGATAGGGGGATGCGGCCATAATATATCATGACATTGAACTTTTGATGTACTGCCCATTATTTCTGAATGTGTCATGACTTCAGATCTGCTATGTATACCTACAAATTGATATGTCAACATACCATGATGTACTCGTATGTCCCAGTGTGTACATCTGAATAAATTGAGTAAACAAAGATTCCAGCAGTCTGCATTGGTGCCTTGTAGACACATGTGTATGAGTGGTTATATTGGTCAGCACACGAACAGTACACCATTCGCGGTAATCACACTCTACACTTCTACTTCATACATACACCATCCTGCGTCGGTTGGAGTGACCAAGTTTAGGGCCTGCTTCCCCTGGAGCCTTTGCCTTCCCTAACTCAGGACTAGGGTGAGTTACCCATTTACAGCTGGGTAGACTGGAGCATGCCTGATCTCAACAACACACCACTCTTCCTTACAGAGCATACCGACTGACACTTTACAGAGTGGAAAGAAGAAAAGAAACTTTACAGTGGTGGCCAGATTCCTGGGTCCAGCTTACGCAGTTTTGTGTTGAGAATTACAGTTTACAGCTGAAAGAACATTTGTTTGAACACATCAACACCAGTAGGACAGCTATACAGTCGATGTCAGCTTGACCTGTATTACCGATAGGATGCTGTATCTAGGTCAGCGCTTGTTGACAGTTTTTTTCGCTGTACAGACAGTATTACACAGGACAGTAGTATCAAGTGTAGAAAATATCTGGAGCAGTATTGTTGACATTTCTCAACGTACAGAAGAATCACAGTGTTGTTGAACATAAAGTGCATAGTTCATCGTTGGATCTTCATATGCTCAACAGAGAAAAATTGACAGTGTAATAGTTTAAAATTAAATCTATTACTGAATAAAGTGGCAAGTTATTAGTATTAAAATAAACTGTGCCTGCTTTACAACACTATACCTGCAACACATTCCATTCATGACATGAATTATATTGTATGCTATATGCTATTTATGCTTACATGTTATTTGTTATGTATTAAATTAGTTTATGTTCTGTGTGACTAGTACAAGGTATGCCGAGTGACATTGGTCTGGACTAGTATTCTATAGGTACACATTTTCTTAATTGGAAATTTGTTAGCAACAATTTGCTGCTATTTCTGTTAGTTGTGATGAGGTGTTCTTTTCTTCGTTGTTTTTGGTAATAATTTTGTGTTCCTTAGTTTTGTTTGATTTGTTTGTATAATTGTAGGTCTCATCTTTTCTTTCATTTCAGTTTTTTACACCCTTATGTTTATACACTGTGGCGTTATTTGTCTTGTTATATTATGGCAGTTATCATCACGGTTTCTGTGATCATTTTTTTCATTTCTCCTATTTAATTTAATTTGATCTCTGCAAATGTGTTCATGTTGTCTTTTCTTGTTTGTCCTTTGTAATGTCTTTAGTTGACATATGACGTATAGTGGTATACACTGATAGTATAGTACAGTTCAGTACTTTATGATTGTTATTGTTATAAAACAAAATGTACAAGACCTTTGTAAGGCTTGTCTCCCAAAGTGATTGGTAAAGGGAAATATTTTTTCCACAGGTACTCAAGTGATCTTTGATTACATTGAGGTATACAAGACCTTTGTAAGGCTTGTCCCCACAGTATTTGAGATACAGTTATTGTTGTCCACAGGTACTCAAGTTATCATTGGTTATTATAAACCATACAAGTTTGGACTAAGACTAAGTCTATGGTATAGACTTGTCTCCCATTAAAGTGAAATAGGGTAATCTATTTACTTTTTCAGGTTTCTGATTTAAGAAGACAATATGTCTACATTAGATTATTTCATTGCACAAGGAAAATCTCTTGATAAGACTGGAAAAGACTTAGAACAATGGGCTGTTGCTCAATATGACAAAGCATTAGCTGCAGAAGAGAAAAAAAAACTGCTGCTGCTGTTGAAGAAAGAAAAGCTGCTGCTGAGGAAAAAAAAGCTGCGGCTGAGGAGAGAAAACTTCAAATAGAAGAAAAAAAAGCTTTGGCTGAAGAAAAAAGATTAGAAAGAGAAGCTGCTGCTGAAGAAAAAAAAAAAAGCTGCTGCTGAAGAAAAAAAAGCTCTGGCTGAAGAAAAAAGATTAGAAAAAGAAGCTGATACTGCTGCTGAACTTAAGAAATTGCAGATGCAAATGGAGGAAAGGAGATTTGAGGCAGAACAGAAGAAATTAGAAGCTGATGCAGAACAGAAAAAAACTAGAAGTTGCTGCTGCTGCAGAACAAGAAATTAGAAGCTGCAGCTGAACAAAAAAAAATTAGAAGTTGCTGCAGAACAGAAGAAATTAGAAGTTGCTGCAGAACAGAAGAAATTAGAAGCTGCTGCAGAACAGAAAAAATTAGAAGCTGCTGCTGCTGCAGAACAAAAAAAATTAGATAGAGAAGCTGAAGAGAGAAAAGCAATAAGAGAACATGAGTTTGAATTAGAGAAATTAAAATTGACATGTATGAGTAATGTTAATCAGGCATCTGGTGGTAATGGTAAACCCTTTGTGTACAAGGTCAAGGTACCAGCGTTTAACCCTACCAGTGATGACATAACATTTTGGCTTTCTAGATTTGAACGGGCTTGTCGATCTCATAATGTTGACAAATCACAGTATGTGAATCAGTTGTCTGAAAATCTAAAAGGGGAGTCCCTAAGTAAGTTATATTTTGTTGAAGAGGCCGACAAAGATAATTATGATGCTGTTAGGGCAGCTTTGATAAAGAGATATCAGCTGTCTGAAGAAGGTTATCGTCTTTTGTTTAAAACAATGAGACCTGAGGTAGGTGTAGAATTCTCAGATTTCATCTCAAAAGCACGAATTACACTTTCACGATGGATTGAATTATCCAAAACAGAGAAAACATTTGATGGTCTTACGGATTTATTGCTAAGAGACAAGGTCATGTCTTCTGTAAATAAATCATTCCTAGAGTTCTTACATGAGCGTAAACCTGGTACAATAAAGCAAATGGAAGAATATTGTGACCAGTATGCCACGGCACACCCTGACATGATTCTTAGTAACTCTAACATTAAAGAGAGTATGCCAGTTGCTTCGGCAACAGAATATAATCAGAATTACTCACACAAATTCCAAGGAGCTAAAAATAAATTTGATAAAAAGGTTAATTGGAATAGGTATCAAAACCAAGATAACCGCTCAAATCAGAGTTCTTCTTTGAAGAACTGGAATCGGGCTGATAGTCCTCGACACGCGAGGGGTACCCATAATGTTAGAAATTCTCGGAAAGGGAGTAGCTATAGGAACTACCCAAGTGCTTCATGGAGACAAAAGAAACAATATTACAGGGATACTCAATATAATGAGCATGATGATTATGATCATGAATGTTATGATTCAAACCCAAATAGGGGTTATAACAGAGGCAATAATAATTATAGAGACAATTATAACCGAGGTAGATCACAACACAAAAGACATGGTAAATCGTATTACCAGGCTAACTCTGCACAACAGGAGTTCCACGACACCGATAATCAGAATAATGATAAAAAAGACTCCAACAGTGTAGCAAATTCCGCTTTCGATTTTGCTAGAGCATCTGAGTGTTCGCAATGCAAAACATTATTCGATCCAACCACAGTGTCTACTTTAAGCTGCGGTCACCCGCTTCCCGCTCTCCATGCGTCAATTGCGCATAATGGAAGGGGTGCTCTTGTCTTTAATAGGGGCCTAATAGATGGTACTCCGGTATCAATTCTTTTCGATTCGGGGTGCACTACCATTGGAGTGAGGCAATCACTCGTAAATCCTTCTCGAGCTACAGGCAATATAGTCAAATGTGTAACATTTGGTGGCACATTGGAGAAGTACTCCACTGCCATTATCAATATTGCTACGCCTTTCTTTACAGGAGAGGTGCAAGCATGTCTCTTGCCGAATCCGATCGCTGATCTTATCATCGGTCGCATTCACGGGGTGAAAGAATGCACTCCACAGCAAATTTCTAATTGGGAAAATGTTAATATGCAATCGGCTAATGCAGTAATCACTAGGGCTCAAGCTCTTAATATGCCACAATCTTCACATTCTGAAGATAATGATGCGCAGATCCAAGATGATCCCTTGGAGATTTCCCACGATTCCTTTATCAAACAGCAGGAAGATGATCCTACTCTAAAGAAATTCTTTACTCTGGCAACAAAAGGTGATCCGAATAAGGATACTAATCGTAAATCTTGGATTACGATGAAGAATGGCGTACTTGTACGTATGGTACAAGACTCCGCTAAGTCCATTCATTCTCAAATCCTTGTGCCTAAAAATATGAGAGTTAAAATCTTACAGCACGCTCATGATTCGCAGTGTGCTGGACATATGGGTTTTTCCCGTACTAAAGCTAGAGTTCTTCAATCTTTCTTTTGGCCTGCTGTGAATAAGGACATACGAATCTATTGTCGATCTTGTAAAGTAGTTCAAGAGATTAAATCCAGAGGTCCACGCCATGATGCACCTATTCAGGCTGCAGACATTCCCATTCGGCCATTTCAAAAAATGGCGATAGACATCATTGGTCCATTTAAGATAAAGTCTGCTAGAGGACACCAATTTATTTTGACGTGTGTTGATATGTGCACACGTTGGCCGGAGGCTGTTCCTCTAAAGAGCATAACTACTGCTGATGTCGCAGATGCTCTTTGGTTAATATTTTCTCGTCTGGGGTTTCCAGCAGAAATATTATCCGACCATGGTACCCAACTCATATCGGATACCATGTCTCAAGTAATGTCGACTCTGAAGATAGAGAGATCGCTGAGTAGTATTTATCATCCTATGTCCAATGGGATGGTGGAACGTTTGAATAGAACTCTGAAAAACCTACTAGGTAAGATAACGGAAGATCATCCTCAGGATTGGGATAGGGTTTTACCCGCGGCTCTCTTTGCATATAGAGAGGTCGCCAACGAACATACAGGATTTTCTCCCTTTGAACTTGTCTTTGGCGCGAAACCGCGAGGTCCTATGTCCTTACTTCATGATCTTATAACTGCTGATAATATTGTCGATGACACAAAATCCTCTTATGAATATGTCATCGCACTTAGACACAAGATTATTGAAGCATGCAAATTGGCAACTGCTTCTTCTGAATTTGCGAAACAGAAGGCAAGGGAATTTGCCAATAAAAAGAGATGTTTGCGTCAACTTTGTCCAGGTGACAAAGCATTTGTCTTGCTACCTTGTAGGGAAAATAGACTTCTCATTTCTTGGAAAGGTCCGTACGATATAATATCAAAAGTTTCCGATGTTGACTATATCGTCGATATTGACGGGAAGCGTAAAACCTTCCACATCAACATGCTCACGGAATTCCATGAACGTCCTGATTATTTACAACCTGTTTTCCAGGCAACGGACGATTTTCCAGTCCAACATGGACAGTACTCATCTCTGTCAGTAATACAGGATGAGGAAACGAGTTTCTCGGATGTAAATTTACCTTTTCCAATGATTCCTCTTCACTCTAATGAATCATGGAAAGATGTTGCAATTTCTCCAGAATTATCTCCAGGAGAGCAGAAACAAGTTTCTACTATGTTAGAACAATTTCAGGATGTCCTTACTGACATTCCTGGTCAAACGGATGTCATTCAACATGACATTATTCTTACTGACCATAGTCCTATAAGAGTCAGACCGTATCCTATCCCGATACATTTTCAAGCACAGGTAGAGAAAGAGTTAGATGAGATGATAGAGTTAAAAAATATTGAACCATCCACATCAGCATATTCTTCGCCGATGGTTATAGTACGGAAAAAAGACAATAACATACGTCTTTGCGTGGATTATCGCAAATTGAATCAAGTGACTAAATTCGATGCTGAACCTATGCCTTTACTAGAAGAGCTACTTACGAGACTATCGAATTCTCACTTCTTTACTAAACTCGATTTGTCTAAGGGATATTGGCAAGTTCCACTATCCGAACACGCCAAACCGTTTACTGCTTTTTCGACGCCTAGGGGTCTATTCCAATGGAATTTCATGCCTTTCGGTCTTATGAACGCCCCTGCTACATTTGTACGCATGATGCGTCGAATCCTATCTCATCGCTCAGATGTCATTGCGTATCTTGATGACATCTGTCTTTTCAGTGATACTTGGAACGATCACTATAATGGTATAAATGAACTATTGTCTATCTTACGCGAGCATAACCTGACAGCGAAACCATCGAAAGCATGTATTGGTTTTAGCGAAATATCTTTCTTAGGACACCGTGTTGGTCATGGGTTCCTAAAAACAGAAGACCATAATACAAGTAAGATACTTAACATTTCTATTCCTAAGACTAAAAAGCAAGTACGAAGTCTCTTAGGTCTAATACAATTTTATGGACGATTCATCCCGAATCTGTCCTCCATTATGTCACCTCTTTCTTCCTTGCTAAAGAAAGGGTCTCCTAATGTAGTCCATTGGACTCAAGAATGTCAATCCTCTTTGGATAAGGTTAAAACTATGTTTTCTACTTCACCTATCCTAGTATTGCCTTCTAAGGATAAGACATTTATTCTTCGTAGTGACGCTTCATCCACCGGGATTGGAGCTGCACTAATGCAAGAGTACTCTGGAACTCTGCATCCTGTGATGTATATTTCTCGGAAATTAAATGCCGCAGAGAAGAATTACTCGGTCCTAGACCGTGAATTATTGGCTATGGTTTGGTCAATCCTTAAACTGCAAAGATTTCTTCTGGGCGCGCATTTCATTGTGGAAACTGACCAGAAAGCTCTTACGGCTATTCAGAGTAAAAATCTGAAGAGCGCGAGATCAACGCGATACGCGATTGCTCTACAGCCATTTCATTTTTCGGTGCGAGCTATCCGTGGGTCAGAAAATGTGATGGCAGATATTTTGTCTAGATGCCCACATGATTCATAACTGTTATACAACTTTGATACAGTTGTTTCTATGTTGAAATGTGTACACATATGTAATATATCATATATTGATTGTAACACTACTTAGCGGTTCATTGATATTTATTCACCGCTGATCTTTCAATGTTTTTCGTCTTTGATGATCATGATGTTAAGATATCTTAGATGAAATTTATGTATAAACTAAGGTGGAAATTGTGTCATTGCTATTATTGTAGTATGCGTTGGTGACACCTCTCTGGAAATATTTATACTTAGAGAAGCATTTTCTCTAAGGTCATAAAACTTATGCTTATCATCTGCGCATTGTATTGGTGCGTTGTGAGCCTATTGTATGTTGCTCCTAGATGTATTTCAAAAAAAAAAAAAAAAAGTACCATTTTTTTTTCCCGAGGGGTGTGGTAATCTGTTGCGTGCATATTTTGACGCACATATTACAAAAATCGATATGGCTATTTAATATGGGAAAAATATAGACATTCATTCATTTGTGTATGAAAATGCTGTCTATGGTAAAAGCGAGAGAATCCATGTTTGATTCACACTTTTGATTATAGGAGTAATCGTTCTGGATATTGATCCGGCGCAAGGATATTGCGCTTACGTTTGTACTTATTTTTTAGGGCCAGAAAATATATTAATTTGCTTATTGTGTTTATGGCCTGAATTCATATGTATTACATATTATTAGTACAAGTAGAATCAGTCCTATATTGTATATTTTGGATGGGTAGGAGGGACTAGATTCTTGTTATTCCGGTCTTACGGAAGTATGAGTTGTCTTGACAAGTCGTGATGAGTTCCGATGTACCGTGATAATGGCGGGTACGCATTTTTCAAAGGGCTGGTAGATTCTTAAGGAAATATAATTCATGAAGTGGTTTTCTTCTAAAGGAGATGGTATCTCTACTATAGTTTATGTTAGAGACTCTCCTAAGGTACGGTACAATGTATAATTCGGACTCCATGTATTGCCAGATCCTATTTTGATGATCTCATGTCGATTCGACCTAGATGGAACATTGTGCTTCGTATCGCTAGGGTCGTGTTTTGTATCGACAAAGATGACAGACTTTCCTACAGCGGTTATGGCTACGTGAATTAACCTGATCACCGTAGAGCTGTATGGGAACATTTATGAAATCATTTATATACCCATTATAAATTAACTCTGGCTTATATTCTCCTTCCTATGAATGAGTGAACGACAACTCAGGGAGGCAGCCATGTTAGATTTCGGTCATCATATGTTTTGATCACTGCCAAGAGAACAGATTATTTATCCTATTATCGGACAGTGCCAGGGAGATCTCAATCTTGCTAGAAACCCCCTCTTTCATGGTTTCATAATATATGCTACAAACTATGGACGTCAAATAACTTTAGTTATTTACCGATCTGCCTTCACTGACGCGTTTAGTCAGATAGGGGGATGCGGCCATAATATATCTGTGGTGAAGTGGGATGTTATAAATATTTATAGGGGACTTAGTGTACTGACTGAGATCAGCTGTGAAGGTATCTATATCTATTAAGAGTAGTGTATTATAGATAACCTTACTTGCTACCACATATCTATATATCTCAGTCAGAATTATTCTGGAATAGTGTGATGACTACGTTATGTGTCTAGGGTATGTGTATGATGAAGTGTAAGTCATAACAACAACAGACGGATAAACAATTTAATTTATTCCACTACACTTGACAACACTGTGACACTCACATACATATAACACTCTACAAGGATATCTTAAAGAGTCACTGATAACTTTTCAAATAACAATATGTATTCATTACTGGCATGAATGAATATGTGTCCTGATTCAACTACAAGGGAACCAGGAATCACAATCAATTTAAATTACAAATTATATGTACAGAATTTACCAATATGAATATAGTAGTGACATATATTATTACAAATATCCTATGTGTGTCAGTTGTGTAGTAGTAAAATGAGGTAATACTGGTTTTGTTTTTGTTCAAGCTCTGTTGGTATTTGTCATCATGACTTCAATAGTTTGTCTTTAGGGACTAGTATTGGAGATGTTCTCAGTTCCTGATATTAAGACAATTAAATTCCCCTCTGAATGTTATTTTTATAAAGTCATTTCAAGATGAGGGGACATAATGTTGAGCTCAGCTGGCCAAATCTGCTTATCTTGAGTGATGGCGGCAGGAAAGGACTCCTCTGCTCGAATTCTCCCCTGGGCTCTGGAGACACCTCACTGATAGCTAAAAAGACCAAGGAGTATGCTGTCCGACTCTGGATTCAGCAAAGCTCTGACCAGGTGCTGCTCAGTACCATCAAGACCACGGTCCCTGAAAACAAGAAGGATGTACCTTCTACTTCATAACTAATTTATATTCTCTTTTACACTGATCACAATACAACACAAACATTGAGTTCAGAGCGTTAGGCCAACTGTCAGCTTCATCTGAAATACTTTATACCAGTATTTACCTCCTTAATGGTTACCACGCCTCTGCACTTCCAGCATTATTTCTGTCTAATCAATCATCCAGGTGTCAGTGTACTATTTGGCCATTCCATGCCGTTTTACTTCCCTCCGACACCCTCTGTTCAGGCTGGAGCATTATAGGCTTTATCTCCTGTTTGCCACTGAACTACACATATATATACAGGCATAAATTAACAATTTACATTCAATTTTCATTAAAAGATACTGAATGGTTCAAGCTTACCACAATTTCATGGAAATAAACACAGATACGTTGATTAGCAATGAATTCTGGCACATTTACTGGCACAAATTCCCATCTGCTTATGTTCCAGGCTTTTATTTTAGCAAAAATGTGAGCTGGCTTCAACGCACTGTCGCTTTATCAAGCTTATTTAAACAAGTGGTTTCGAACTAACGCTCCTAAGTGATTATATCAGCGAGTCTAGCCAATGAGGCCCCGTTTCGACAAGTGTTTGAAAAAATGTTACCTTTCCCCGTCTCCCCTAACAACGAAAGATAGTATTTATAGCCCGACCAATCGTGGTTAGTCTTTCATTTGTTGCGCTCCAATCAATTTGGAGTTTACATGGTAGGCTATTTCTGTAACGCAAGGTTTTTTCAAACACGTTATAAAAAAATTTTATGAGCAGAAATGATTTCATGCTGTCAGGCATCCCCACTATTTTATTTTGGGTATAATTTATTAATTCCTGGACTATTTGCGTAACGTTTTACATATTCTTTGTCAGCAAGCCCTAAGGAACCCAAATATCCAAATTTAAAAGAGCTACGTGGCTGCGTTCAAAATATGTATTTTCTACCTCCTGTTTCGAAGATGTGCTGTCTGGGTACTGTTATGTTTTCAACCGTAAACCCATCTATTGTTATCTTTCCTAATAAGCGTTTTTTATGATATATAAACCTAACTCTGGGATGGGTAATGTATTTTATCACTGTCCGTCTGAAAAAAAAGTTAGTGCATGTAGTCTTACACGCGTGATGGCAGCATTTGTGTATCGCGCGAAGCGTGTTTAGTGTTCGGCTTTCTGCCTCTCCCTTCCCGCTATCCTTTTGTCCATCTGTCTTTCGTTTTGGTAACGCAGTATAATTAATGATAGGATTAATTTAGGTCATTACGCAGGGCCTCTCAATGTTTTTTCCAAGAAATACAGCACACGTTTCATTGAAGAAGGCGGGTAATAATACAGTAAGCTTTACTATCAACGTGAAAGCGTTACAATTTGCAGACGAAGCAGAAAACAAGGGGGATTTCGAGTACATTCCTTGTGACAGCACTGTTATTTTTCCATTGCTCTTCTCTTTATTAATTTTATGTATTTATTAGGCTTTATATTTACTTGATAATTTATATATGTGGATTAGAATATTCCACGACACCTCCCCTCTTAAAACAGACATTATATGTCAGTCCTTTATTCTATATACACATAGAGAAATTTATTATTATTTCTGGGGTTTACGGTGATTCTCATCACACGGATGGCGGCTTAAAAAATCCGCTCCCAAATTGGTTTTTTCCAGATATATACTCAATGCTAAAATTATATGGAGCCAGAAGCAAAGACCATCGGAGTAACCTAGAGTTCTCATGCTTAGCCTGTGCTAGAAACGATAAAGGTTTGTGATCTGTTTGCAACTTAAATGCCTTCCCATATAGATAAATATTGAATTTCTTTATTGCCCATATTACTGCAAGACATTCTTTTTCGCTAGTTGAGTAGTTGATTTCAGCTTTATTCAACTTTCTGCTAGCATATGCCACTGGGCTTAATTCCCCATCCAATGCATCTGATTTCTGTAGTAGAGTTGCACCTAACCCAATATTACTTGCATCCGTCCTTACTATGATTCTTGACTTAAGTCAGGTAATTTCAAAATGGGTTTACTTGTGAGCTTTTCCTTCAATTCTTGGTAAGTCATTTCACATTGTGGTGTCCATGTAATGCGATCTGGATGTCCTTTACGTGTCAATTCAGTTAAAGGTGCACATATGGAATTAAAGTTTTTGATATACTTCTGGTAGAAACCACATAATGAGACAAAGGATCTCACGTCCTTCTTGGTTTGTGGTCTCGGGGCTTTCTGTAGTTTCTCTAAATTCTTTGGGTCAGGGGTCATGTTTCCCTGATAAACTGTGTGTCCCAAAAATTCCAATTCTTTACATTCAACGCAACATTTGGTTGGTCGGGCTGTTAAATTTGCCTCCCTAAGTCGATCAAACAGCATGTTCAGAGAGTCAATGTGTTCCTCAAATGTTTCTGTTGCTATAAGGATATCATCCATAATATTTGTTATACAGGGATTATTCAGAGGATCCAATAATTTTCTCATCATTCTAGAGAAGACACTAGGCGCATTCTTCAATCCAAATGGCAATCTATTAAACTCATAGTGTCCTTCTGAGGTACTAAAAGCTAGGTATGGTCTAACCTCAGGCTTTACTGGAATCTGATAGTATCCTTTACTCAGATCCACTTTTGAGAAATATTTAGCTTTATTTAGTCTGGCAAACAGCTGATTTGTATCCGGCAATGGATCCACCTGTCCTTCTGTAATAGCATTCAGTCTCCTGTAATCTATACAGAGTCTATGTTCTCCAGAGGGCTTCCTTAAGAGTACAACACCGGAACTATACGAAGACTCACTGTGCGAAATAATTCCTTCCTTCAATAGATAGTCTATTTCTTCCTTCAAAGCTTTTTCCTTAGCAAACGGAATCGAATATGGTTTCATCATACAGACAGGTGTGGAGTCTATTAGTTTCATATCATATTCCAATAGGTTTGTATGCCCTGGTCGGTCTGTTAACACCTCTGCATGATTATTTAGAACCTGTTGCACTCTCTCTTTCTGAGTTTTCGTTAAATGTGTACTGATTTTCACCTGTGCTGCTGTCTCACAGGGGTGTAATGGATATTCAAATGATGAAAGTGGTTCCTTTTTCATCTCCATGGCGATGGACAAGGTCAACAAGTGTGTCTCTTCCTGATGTTCTCTTTCCAAATATTTCTTCAGGAGATTCAGATGATAGATTTTTTCTTTCCCCTTCTTATCTATCTTATAATTTGTTCTAGACACCTTCTCTAAAACTGTATATGGACCCTGCCATCCAATTTGTAACTTATTCTGACTCCCAGGCAAAAGAAGCAGTACTTTCTCTCCCACAGCCAAATTTCTGTCTTTCGCCTTCCTGTTATAATAGGCAGCATGTTTCTTCCTGGCTTGTTTCAAATTTTCATTGGCAAGTTTCCAGCCAGTTTTTTAACCGAGTGGTCAGCTCATTCACATATTGGTATGAAGATGTAATGTTTTCCTCTGCCTTTTCATCAGTCCACGTTCTTAACAAAGCTACATATGGACCTTTAATTGTGTGGACCTATTTGTCCATGCACCGGTATGGTCTCTTCCACTCGAAGCTTTATAGTGATGATTTTTCCTCCCAGAATTATCATTCACAAAACGACCGCTACCAATTTTTCTCTTCTTGGGGCTTTCTCCCCTCTTAAAATTCTTGATGAGAGATTTCCTCTCTACATCCTCTTCCTCCAGTTTGTTTAAGTCCGATTGAGGGATTGTCGGCTTATCCTGGGGTAAGACATCTTTTTGCACTCTCCGCATAGTGGCCATTGTAAAACAGTTAAGTGAAGCTTGTCCGTGAAAAGGGGATTCCCATTCCATTTGGTCCACTTTATCAAATCTATATCTTTTTTTATTATCAGGCCTAATTTTGCCCCGTGGCGTGTCCAGGTCCTGATCCATGTTCCCACTTGTGGGTGTTCCCTCATGTGCTATGCTACACCTTTCTACAAAATTCTCAATGTCCCATCTTGCTTTGGGCCAATAATAATTGTGAGCCACCTTTTGAATGATGGTACCTATTTTCTCATGGTCCCCATCTGGTTTCACATGTAGGCTCCTTATTAAGTCTGCCCTATATCTTTTAGGAAGTACCAGCTGTCCCTGACCTTTGGATCTAGCTCCAGTCTTCCTATACATCAACTTGTTTTTCATGTAAAAATCTCCCTTGCCTGGAGTTGTATGACAAGTTGACAATTTTCTGAAACAAGGCTTGAGTGTTTTATCCCCCAGCCTGTGCCTTCCTCATCTCTTCTGGAGTGGTATCCAACATAATATCCTCCTCCTGTCTTGAGGTCGACCTGACCTGAAGGGTTGCCATATACACAGGTTTCCTTCTGCAACGGTCAGTGTCATGATTGTCCATCTGACAATTTTTACACCACCTTTTTCCTTGGTTGAAAGATTTTCTTTCATCATATTTCCTTTCATCGAATTGTGGGAATTTATTTTTATTTTCATACCGTGGCCTATCAAATTGGTGCTTACCTTTATTTTGATCCTTAGGATCAAATTTATTAAAGTTCTGTGGTGCCCTAAAGTTATCCACTTGTTTCTTTTTATTACCTGTTACCTCTGCTTGAGCTGCTTGATACCTTTCAGCAACATTTAGCAACTCATCCAGCCTCTCTGCACCTTGTTCCATGAGAAACTTTCTCAGGTCTGGAGCCATGGACTCTCTTAATTGCTCTATAAGGACCATTTCCTTAAGATCTTGGGTTTTCCCCAGAGAAGTCCATTTCTCCAAGTATGTCTCTATTCGTGCAGAGAACTGGTGATAGGTTTCACCTGACAGTAGTTTAGCATTCCTAAATTTTTTTCCTATAAAATTCTGCATTCTTTTCATACCTTAACAAAAGAGCCTGCTTTAGCATGTCATAATTTTCCTGATCACCTCTGCTCATTTTTGCAAAAACTTCATAAGCTGCCCCACGAAGTCCCTGAGATAACTTTAAGCTCCACCTTTCTCTCTCTAACCCATACGTGGTAGCTAATAGCTCATACCTATTTAGGTAGCTCTCTATATCATCGTCTTTCTCAACAAAATGATCTAAATGAAAATTCATAGCTGAGGTTGAGGCTCCTTGAGTAACCGTAGCATCAGAGGCAAAGGGACTGGCACCATTTTCAGGAGCATGGCCTTGAAACTCAAACTCCCTTAGTCGTAACTCATGTTCCCTTTGTAATCTCTTCTCCTCCTTTTCTGCTTACCTTTCTGCAGCTAATTTCTTCTCTTCCCTTTCTGCAGCTAATTTCTTCTCTTCTCTTTCTGCAGCTAATCTTTTGTCTTCTTTCTGCTTCCAATGTTTTCGCCTCTTTGTCAGCCTCAATCTGCAACCTCTTAGTCTCAGCCTCAGCTTGCGACCTCTTAGTCTCACCCTCTAACTTTCTTTCGGCCTCTTTTTTTAATCTTCTTTCTTCGCGTTCAATAAATTTGTCACATTCCGTAGTGACATAGGCAACCATAACTTGCCCATCTAATCCTAACTCTTTTGCAGTCTGTACAGCAGCAGATCGAAACTTGGCCAGGTCCGCCATTGTCTATCAGGTAAATTTCTACAATGTCTAACCAACAATTTAATCTCTAAATATATCTAATGGACAACACAGGCACCGTGAGCTCAACCTTATTCAATTCCACCCAAGGATACCTTTTAATTCTTATATTCCCTGAAGTGAATTACCCCCAATATTTTTAATAGGGAAAGATTCAAAATCCCAAGAGCGAGACCCCAATATATGTGGTGAAGTGGGATGTTATAAATATTTATAGGGGACTTAGTGTACTGACTGAGATCAGCTGTGAAGGTATCTATATCTATTAAGAGTAGTGTAATATAGATAACCTTACTTGCTACCACATATCTATATATCTCAGTCAGAATTATTCTGGAATAGTGTGATGACTACGTTATGTGTCTAGGGTATGTGTATGATGAAGTGTAAGTCACAACAACAGACAGATAAACAATTTAATTTATTCCACTACACTTGACAACACTGTGACACTCACATACATATAACACTCTACAAGGATATCTTAAAAGAGTCACTGATAACTTTTCAAATAACAATATGTATTCATTACTGGCATGAATGAATATGTGTCCTGATTCAACTACAAGGGAACCAGGAATCACAATCAATTTAAATTACAAATTATATGTACAGAATTTACCAATATGAATATAGTAGTGACATATATTATTACAAATATCCTATGTGTGTCAGTTGTGTAGTAGTAAAATGAGGTAATACTGGTTTTGTTTTGTTCAAGCTCTGTTGGTATTTGTCATCATGACTTCAATAGTTTGTCTTTAGGGACTAGTATTGGAGATGTTCTCAGTTCCTGATATTAAGACAATTAAATTCCCCTCTGAATGTTATTTTTATAAAGTCATTTCAAGATGAGGGGACATAATGTTGAGCTCAGCTGGCCAAATCTGCTTATCTTGAGTGATGGTGGCAGGAAAGGACTCCTCTGCTCGAATTCTCCCCTGGGCTCTGGAGACACCTCACTGATAGCTAAAAAGACCAAGGAGTATGCTGTCCGACTCTGGATTCAGCAAAGCTCTGACCAGGTGCTGCTCAGTACCATCAAGACCACGGTCCCTGAAAACAAGAAGGATGTACCTTCTACTTCATAACTAATTTATATTCTCTTTTACACTGATCACAATACAACACAAACATTGAGTTCAGAGCGTTAGGCCAACTGTCAGCTTCATCTGAAATACTTTATACCAGTATTTACCTCCTTAATGGTTACCACGCCTCTGCACTTCCAGCATTATTTCTGTCTAATCAATCATCCAGGTGTCAGTGTACTATTTGGCCATTCCATGCCGTTTTACTTCCCTCCGACACCCTCTGTTCAGGCTGGAGCATTATAGGCTTTATCTCCTGTTTGCCACTGAACTACACATATATATACAGGCATAAATTAACAATTTACATTCAATTTTCATTAAAAGATACTGAATGGTTCAAGCTTACCACAATTTCATGGAAATAAACACAGATACGTTGATTAGCAATGAATTCTGGCACATTTACTGGCACAAATTCCCATCTGCTTATGTTCCAGGCTTTTATTTTAGCAAAAATGTGAGCTGGCTTCAACGCACTGTCGCTTTATCAAGCTTATTTAAACAAGTGGTTTCGAACTAACGCTCCTAAGTGATTATATCAGCGAGTCTAGCCAATGAGGCCCCGTTTCGACAAGTGTTTGAAAAAATGTTACCTTTCCCCGTCTCCCCTAACAACGAAAGATAGTATTTATAGCCCGACCAATCGTGGTTAGTCTTTCATTTGTTGCGCTCCAATCAATTTGGAGTTTACATGGTAGGCTATTTCTGTAACGCAAGGTTTTTTTCAAACACGTTATAAAAAAAAATTTTATGAGCAGAAATGATTTCATGCTGTCAGGCATCCTCACTATTTTATTTTGGGTATAATTTATTAATTCCTGGACTATTTGCGTAACGTTTTACATATTCTTTGTCAGCAAGCCCTAAGGAACCCAAATATCCCAATTTAAAGGAGCTACGTGGCTGCGTTCAAAATATGTATTTTCTACCTCCTGTTTCGAAGATGTGCTGTCTGGGTACTGTTATGTTTTCAACCGTAAACCCATCTATTGTTATCTTTCCTAATAAGCGTTTTTTATGATTTATAAACCTAACTCTGGGATGGGTAATGTATTTTATCACTGTCCGTCTGAAAAAAAAGTTAGTGCATGTAGTCTTACACGCGTGATGGCAGCATTTGTGTATCGCGCGAAGCGTGTTTAGTGTTCGGCTTTCTGCCTCTCCCTTCCCGCTATCCTTTTGTCCATCTGTCTTTCGTTTTGGTAACGCAGTATAATTAATGCTAGGATTAATTTAGGTCATTACGCAGGGCCTCTCAATGTTTTTTCCACGAAATACAGCACACGTTTCATTGAAGAAGGCGGGTAATAATACAGTAAGCTTTACTATCAACGTGAAAGCGTTACAATTTGCAGACGAAGCAGAAAACAAGGGGGATTTCGAGTACATTCCTTGTGACAGCACTGTTATTTTTCCATTGCTCTTCTCTTTATTAATTTTATGTATTTATTAGGCTTCTGCATTGGTGCCTTGTAGACACATGTGTATGAGTGGTTATATTGGTCAGCACACGAACAGTACACCATTCGCGGTAATCACACTCTACACTTCTACTTCATACATACACCATCCTGCGTCGGTTGGAGTGACCAAGTTTAGGGCCTGCTTCCCCTGGAGCCTTTCCCTTCCCTAACTCAGGACTAGGGTGAGTTACCCATTTACAGCTGGGTAGACTGGAGCATGCCTGATCTCAACAACACACCACTCTTCCTTACAGAGCATACCGACTGACACTTTACAGAGTGGAAAGAAGAAAAGAAACTTTACAGTGTCAGATGTAAAATTAAAAGTCGTTTTATTTGCTGTTGCAAATCGTGCTATGGATCAGTTGCTTTTGTTAGCTTTGGTTTGGTTTTGGCTTTAAGGGCTATCTTCATTGCGCACGGAAAACTCTATAAATGCTCCGACCTCTTCCCTTAGATCACACAAGGTGGATCTCATCACAGTGCACGAACTCCGTAGCACGGACGAGAATCCCAGTGAGTGTAAATGGGAATCACACATTCTATAAATATTTTTGTAGTGGGTAGGTTTCTAATTTTGTAATTTTGCCAGGGCAGCGGCCGTATGGCCTACTTTTTACGATTTCCAAATGCCGAAGGATTTTTAACGTGCACATTTTGCGCACGACACCTCCTATTTTTCACTCTGTTCCGAAAAGGCTAGGTATCCGTTCTTACTACCCAGGAGATCGGGGCGTGGGGGAGGGTGGAGTATGACATCGTTAAGAACCACTGGTTCTTGAAAAAAATGTATATCAATTACAAATTATAAATGATTTCCATCAATAATTATTCATTTCAATTTTTAATTTATGTTTAAGTAACTGAAGTTTTGCTTCTTGCTATTTATAAAACTTATCAATCTCTCTTATAAGGCTACGTTTTTGTTCGGAAACTATCAGATATCAAATATATTAGAGAATTAGCCGTAATCTATTAAAAAAATTTACAGGAAAAGAAATTTTTAAAAATTAAAGTATAATTTGCTAATTACTTTACAGCCCTTTTATCACAATGTATTTTAATAATGTACGATTATCTTAACAATGTTTGCTTTGGTACCTTGTGTCCTGAATACATAGTTTAAGACTGCGTGGGTTTTTTTACTTTTGTTAGCGCAGCATACGGTTGAACAAATCATTATTGGAAATGAAAAATATTAATTCTTTCTTGCCGATTTCGGCCACGACGAATGCAATCCCACTTTTCTTTTAAGGCATGGGATCTTTCTGGGAAATCAACTTGTTAATTATCCTATAGTAGTAGTAGTAGCCCATACAGTCATAACTGACTATGGGAATACGCTCCTGAGGTGATAGCCTTCAGCTGTTTTATAACTGGTGTTCCTTTTCGCGTGTTCTCGTCTCTTCTGCTTGTTGCGAGATCTTTTCGCCCAATCTGAGGTTGCGCCTCATAGGAAATCGCCTCTTGATGCGATCAGTACCTTCTTCCTCCCAGGTAGGTGGATTGATGTCCAGTGCTTTCATGTCTCTCTTCCACTCATCTTTGAACCTCAGCTGCGGTCGTCCGACTGTTCTTTGGCTATCTGCCAGTTGTCCGTAGAATATTTCTTTAAGGATGTGACCATCTTCCATGCAGCGTACATGGCCAAGCTAGCGTAGTCTGTGCTGTCTAAGCAGTGTATACATGCATTGAAGACCAGCATGTGACAACATCTCGACATTTGTCCTTCCATGAAATACCTAGGATATGGCGTAGACACCGTAGAAGGAAGATAATTAGCCTTCTTTCATGCTTAGCTTAGGCTGTCCATGTCTCGCTGCCGTATAGAAGAGTGCTGATAACACAGGCATTATAGTGTATTATTGCTTTCCTGCCCGTGATGCCTGTCTCTTGGAGTCATGAGTCAGTAACAGTTAAATCGCTAAAACTTGTCCTTGCTCAAATGCACATTATTTTCTCATGTCACGTGGGCTTTGGTCTTCATTGTGAATTTGGAGTTTTCCCAAACACGTGTCGTGAGGCAGGCATAGCTGGCTGTGAAATCTATATATAATACCAAACCTACCCTCTGTCCTGTTCTTACGGTTCTAAGTCTACTATCATGTACTAGACACAGTATTAAGGTCTCTTTGTCTTGTGCGGACTGGCCTATACTGATTGATAGGGAAACAACAGCAGTGATTGCGTCATTAATAGGCTGTACTGTTCATGGTAAACTTCCGGTGTTATGTCTTTCGGTTCGCACTAATGACCTGTCATCAAAGCATCATTTTTTGGTGATGCGTAAATGGCAGGGAGGATAGTGTGATTCGCTTGCATAGCTAGGCGGGGTTGTCGCACGGAAGGTCCAGGGTTCGAATCCTGGGTAAGCCACTCATGTCTGTTGTTCTTCTGTTGTCTAGTGTTCTACTTCTTTATTTCTTACGAGTGTCTGAAAACATATCTATGTTTGTTTCATATTAATTTAGCGTTTACAGGCCTCGGGTTTCCCTTCCTTATGTGTTATAGCTGGCTGTAGCTTTGCTAATGCCACTGTCAATTCTTCTTTTTCTACATAGTGTGTGTTGTTGATGGTAAACCCCAGATATATGAAGTGGATTTTGCTATACTGTAATAACATGCAGATTGTTGGCCTGTAACTTACATAATTGTGTTAGAGTGTCTCAAGATGCAGTTGTCATACATCATGATTATTGGTTGTATCGTGTTTCATTTGTAATCACACATTCAGTGATATATATATATATATATATATATATATATATATATATATATATATATATATATATATATATATATATATATAACACAGGGATAGATAGATAGATAGATAGATAGATAGTTAGATACATAGATAGATAGATAGATAGATAGATAGATAGATAGATAGATAGATAGATAGATAGATAGATAGATAGATAGATAGATAGATAGATAGATAGATAGATAGATAGATAGATAGATAGATAGATAGATAGATAGATAGATAGATAGATAGATAGATAGATACATAGATAGATACATAGATACATAGATACATAGATACATAGATAGATACGTAGGTAGGTAGGTAGGTAGGTAGGTAGGTAGGTAGGTAGGTAGGTAGGTAGGTAGGTAGGTAGGTAGGTAGGTAGGTAGGTAGGTAGGTAGGTAGGTAGGTAGGTAGATAGATAGATAGATAGATAGATAGATAGATAGATAGATAGATAGATAGATAGATAGATAGATAGATAGATAGATAGATAGATAGATAGATAGATAGATAGATAGATAGATAGATAGATAGATAGATAGATAGATAGATAGATAGATAGATAGATAGATAGATAGATAGATAGATAGATTGATAGATAGAACTTTATTTTCAAAGGGTTTAGAATTGGGCATGCAGACCCGTCTAACATTCTGCCCTTCCTTTCTCTCATCTTCCATACTGAATCCATTTATTCTCATACGTATCCTAAATATTACTTAAATAATAAAATAACAAAAAAAAGTACAATAAAATAAAATCCCAACATTGTAACAGTACAATAACAGTTACACAGATTTACAGATGCGTATCATAATTTATACTAAACAGGACAAAATTAACTTTAAAACCTACATATGATGTTATGTAATTATTTAAGAACATAACGAAATTAGGGTTGCATATAATCTGCACTCATGATGTATTTGAAAAGTCTGTGATTGAATGAATATGGACTAAGAGTATTTTTTAAGTCGTGTGGAAGAGTATTCCACAGATGAGCAGCAGAAAAAACTAAACTTTTCTTGAATAAGTCGAGCCTAGGCTTGGGCATGTGTAATTTATTTAAGCGTTGACTGCGTCTTCCGCTGTATTTGAAAATAGGCCACAGATACGTTGGAGCATTCTGTGACAAGATTTTGTGAATAAATTTGGCTTTGTTGAAGAGAAGGCGCTTTCTTAGTGGTAATATGTTAAGATATGTATATGCGTCTACACACTGTGTGAGGTTTTTGTCTGAAATTAGGCGCACTGCACGTTTTTGTAATGAATAGAGTCTTTTAGTGTTGGACATGGTGCAGCCATCCCAAATTGTGGAACAATAGTCTAGATGTGTTTGTATCTGGGATGTATAGAACATTTTTCGTGTCTCCTCATCTAGGAAATGTTTGATTTTAGCTAACTGGTAAACTTTTTGTGCCGTTTGTTTGGTCAGTGCTTGTACGAGTACATGCGAATTCCAACTTAAATGTTGGTCAATTATGAGTCCTAGTGTTTTATATTCATTTACACTTTCAATTAAAGAGGTTCCAATGTAGAGCTGAAGTGTTGTTTTCGGCGAGTTTTGTGATTTTTGTCTAGTTGATATTATCATACATTTTGTTTTAGTGATATTTATTTGCATGCAGTTTTCATTGCTCCACTTAATAAGATTGTCTGTGTTGCTTTGTAATAATATTTCTAGCGTGTTGCAACTTTTATCACTAGTATAAATGGTAGTCATCGGCAAATAGGTCGCAGGATGAGTCCTCGATGTGTAGTGGAAGGTCATTTATGTAAATGGAAAAAAGTAGAGGGCCGAGAATAGAACCCTGAGGAACACCGGTGTCAATAATAGTTGGGCTTGACAAGGAGTTATTGTACCACACTACTTGCTGTCTGTCGGACAGGAATGATTTAAGTAATGTCACTAGTTTAAAGTTAACTTTCATTGTTTCTAATTTTCTTATTAAAACAGCGTGATCTAACATATCAAATGCTTTCCTAAAGTCTACAAAGATTGCTCCACATATGTTATCGTTATTTATTGATAGATAGATAGATAGATAGATAGATAGATAGATAGATAGATAGATAGATAGATAGATAGATAGATAGATAGATAGATAGATAGATAGATAGATAGATAGATAGATAGATAGATAGATAGATAGATAGATAGATAGATAGATAGATAGATAGATAGATAGATAGATAGATGGATGGAAGATGGATATATAGATAGATAGATAGATAGATAGAGATAGATAGATAGATAGATAGATAGATAGATAGATAGATAGATAGATAGATAGATAGATAGATAGATAGATAGATAGATAGATAGATAGATAGATAGATAGATAGATAGATAGATAGATAGATAGATAGATAGATAGATTATACTGGTGTTTGACACTTATAAAACATTGCATATCAAACCATTTCTGGCGACGTGATTATTTATGAGCATTGGATCTACATTCGACTCAAGGATTATAAGCGGGGTATGGTTCCAGTTAAAACAGTTGATTTCACAGTTTGTGGTCTTTGATTCCCTATCTCAAGGAACGCAATCAATTTCCCTTACTTGAAACCAATTTATTAGCCTCCCTGCTTGGTGAAGTTTCAAACATTTTAGGTCACAACAAGGAAAGTGTAATGTTGCTTTTCTGCCCGTGAGGCCTGTCACTTGGAGTCATGAGTCAGTAACAGTTAAATCGCTAAAACTTGTCCTTGCTCAAATGCACATAATTTTTTCTCATTTCACATTTAGTATTAAATTGTATTATACAATAACAACTTTATACTTATGTGCACGTTAACAACACTTCAATTTTTGCAGGCGTAAATAAAATATCTATATGGAACACTAAAAATGACCGAATTTGAGAGATTGTGTTTTATTTCATTCTTTATTTCTTGTCCCAGCCCCAACTGGGTACCAGAGCAACTTCTGGGAAGGTTAAGGCGGCCGGCATGATGCTGACCACATCACCCCTAGTGTGCCGATGGTCAAGAAAATATGGGCCTAACACCTCAATGGACGTGTAACGGGATCCTTTACCTTTACCCTTTTTTTACCCTTAGTTCTTGTATCATTATAAAAATCACTTCTCACACAAGTAGTACCGGAAGATTATTTAATTCTCATTTGACTTTATTCCACAGACTACCATGCAGTTACTGCTGTCGGTTGGGGACACGACGTTTGCCTCCAGTTGGAGTCTTCTCTTTATGCACGCCTCTCTATCTAGTGTCGCACCTGTAAGAAGAAATAGATATATATGAAATAACATTAACAGTTACTTAGGCGAGTAGATTACTAGCCGTCAAAAGTCAACACCCAAGGATAATAGAGGAAATAAAACTATAAGGGTAGTCTAGAGGTTTGATTTACTTCAATTAGATGATTACTTAAGTGGTGCAGTTTTTTAGCATATCTATTATGCATTTCAATTCATTTAGAAGATAAACGGGTATCTGGAATGAAACTGGGGTAATATAAGGGCAGCATGAACAATAAATATGCACAAATCAGCTGTCTGTTATTTGACAATTAGAAATGTGATTAACCCAAGACTAATTTGGATTTTCCTGATTTCGCAATCTTTATTTGTTTTTACGTTCTCTCTTTCTGACACAGTCAAAACCTATAACTTTGATGCTGGTTCCCAAACTGATCTCGTAACCCACATGCCACATACAACAATACTGTATCTAGTCTTTTATCTAATATCGGTCCCGTATATTAAGCTCAAACGATAAACATTAATAATGCATAAAGAGAACATAATAGAAAGATGGGCAGAATATATAAAAGAGCTGTATGATGATGAAAGATCAGAATCGAATGTTATGACAACTGTGCAGGACCACCAATACTTGCGGTAGAAATTGAGGATGTCATGCGTCACAAGAAGAATGGCAAATTACCTGGACCAAATAATATAACATTAAATGATTGAAGGCTTCGGAAGAATTTGGAGTAAACGTGATAAAATCATTGTGGTGACATACCTGATGATCTGCTAAAATCTATATTCATAGCTTCGCCTAAGATACCTGGAGTCAAGGAAATCGAAGAACATCGCACCATTAGGGTCATGAGTCATGCCACCAACATTTTGTTAAGAATTATCATGAGAAGGGTAAGAAATAGAATAAAACCAGAAAATGGTTATAATGTAGATTTGTAGAAGCTAAAGGCACAAAAATACATTTATATATTGTAAAACTTTAATACGAGTAGAAAGAGTAATAGAAATAAAAACAGATCTATATTTGTGCTTGATATGCAACACTAAGGCATTTAGATATCATAAATGTCGATGGTAAAGACCTAAGAATAATAAATATAAAGAAGATGTACTGGCAATAAACAGCAGTTATAAGAATTAGTAGCCAAATAAGAACTTTTGTCAGCAGGTAAATAAAAAGGGTGCTAGACAAGGATGTGTGCTTTCACCTGATCTGTTCAATCTGTACAGTGAAAATATAATGAAATTCATAGAGGACATGGGACCCCAAGATGCAGCAATAGTGAATGCAGTCAGCGACCCATAGCTGTACTGCTTGCATCAGGACCAGCGAACCAGAGCTGGTCAAGACCGCACTCCACCTCCACGTGATGGTCCTGGAAACAGTCTGCAGCAGTGCAGTCTGGCTGAGCGAGTGCGGATCGCAATGGGAAGGCAAACCCGGTCCCTAAAAAATGCCGTGCTGAAGTCGGATGTGTCGACCGAAAGGTGCAGATATCACAGCTTAGGCGTAAACAGACACAACGCAACCACCGTCCTTTTCAGGGCGAACGAGGAAGAAGAAGAAGAATAGAGGACATGCCAGCAATACCAGTTAGTGGACACAACACAAACAACTTGAGAGACGCTGATGATTCAGTCTTTTATAGCAAAAAGGGAAAAGAAGCTGCAGGAAATGATTGATACAATAGTACCGGAAAGTGAAAATAAAGGTCTTAACCTTTATAGAAAAAAAAAACAATTTACAACAATCAGATCACACGGTCTTTTATATTTGGACATGCGACCTTATATACACGACGAACCCTGTGTCTAGGTTGAATGGGGCACACCTCGCCAAAACGAGGCAAAATATAAATCTATACCCCCCCCCCCCCGCGCCCCCCCCCCGCCCCCCCCCCCCAAAAAAAATTGATAGAAAAACGACAGAAGTAATGATCATCTAGAAGAAAATGACTTCTCCGGAATACACTTTTAACACATTAACCATCGAATTGAAAAACACACTGTGGCCGAATTAAATCTTCCCCCATTTTCATCCTGTGGATGTTTGCATAAAGTAAGCTGTAGTTTTCGTAATTGTTTACAGATTTTTATGAATTACACGTCATTTTAAAGATAAATGAATGTACTATTACAATAAGCACACTTGTAACTCTAATAGAGGTTGTTGCTATTTAACGGCCCTCCGATGGCCGAGGACTTGCAATATTGTCACAATTATAACTGCTTGCGTCCCATCTCTTTCAAAATCACTATTTCAATCAATGTGCACACCGTTTTCACTCTTGTCCTCGTCGCTTGATCTATCAGTCAATTGTTGAAACAAGTTTCTAACCTATTCAGCCGTTAGACGAGATGTACAAGCATTTTTTGTGGTCCTATCACTAGTTGCCACGGTAAACAGTTTTACACGATTTGGTAACTAACCCAAAACGCTGAAAAATATGAACATAATATCAATTTTCCAGTGTTCTACAACAACCATGCTTTGGGAATTTGTTTTACGGTAGCGATTTAAAATCTCGAACCAGATCAGAAAGGGTTTCAGTACATTTTTCATTTGTTTTATTACTAAAAATAGATCGACGCTCTTAGCGGGTCGCGGTCCAAATGATAGGATTTCAAAAGCCGGTCCCATCGGCTCGCGGTAGTTAATTAAAGTAAATGAAATAGTCTTAAAACATGTGAATAATCTTGTTATTAACATTGGTTGGAATAGGCATCTCAGAACGCTAGGGTAGAATAGCCCTGGCAAAAGCAGCATTCTATCAAATGAAATGTATTTTAAAGCAACAAGTCTTTCTTACTGGAAGTAAGAAAAAGAATTCTTCAGTGTTATACAGAACTAATCCTGACATACTGAAGTGAGTCATGGAGAATTAGTAAGCAAGTAGCAAAGGCGCTAGAGGCCACAGAGATGTGGTTTTACAGAAGAATGTTAAAAATACCATGGACAGCTAAAGAGAGTTATGAGCATGAGGCCAGTGTGCAAAGGAACTTTATTCCTCGTGTTAGAAGAAAACAATCCATGTTCATTAGGCATGTTATGTGTGTTAGGAGCAGCGGTAGCTTAGTGGTTAGTGCACTGGTTTCTTAGCTCACTGGTCTATGGTTCGATCCCCAGATGAGGTGGGATTTTTTAAGGCCGCAAACGGCTCCTGGGTCGACCCAGCACCAATTGGGTACCAGAGCAACTCTGGGAAGGTTAAGGCGGCCGGCGTGATGCTGACCACATCACCCCTAGTGTGCCGATGGTCAAGAAAATATGGGCCTAACACTATATTCCCAATATGCCTCAATGGGCGTGTAACGGGACGAGATCCTTTGCCTTTCCCATGTTATGTGTGTTACCGGGGCCCGAAAGGGGAGCAAAGAATAGTAACATGTTCCCTACCATGCATGTCGTAGAAAGCGACTAAGGAGGGCTGGGCATGGGGCTGGCTACCCCATCTGCAAAAAAATTTAAACCACAACAAACTTCAACAAACATGGGCAAGTCAATTAAGTACAATAAAACACAGCCATGCAAGACAGGGGAAGGTCCTCTCGCAGGGAGGTGTGTGATGCAACAAGAAAGCCGAAAGGAGTCTGTGTTACTGACTAACCTTCTTTCTTCTACGATAACCTCCAGATTTGGCACCTGGAATGTTCGGACATTGAACGAACAAGGGAAAGCGGGACAAGTAGCAGCAGAAATGAGGGAATATAAAATCGAGTTTCTGCGACTGTGTGAAACAAAGTAGAGGCAGAGGTAGACCAAGAAGCACACGGAGAAGAGAGCTGGAGACAGAGGTGGAATTGATGAGGAGAACGTGGAAAGAACTTGAGATGATGGCACGTGACAGGAGGACTTGGCATGTGTTTGTTGAAGACCTATGCTCCTTTGGGAGTGGAGGGTTGTGATGGTGATGATGCTGTTATGAGAAGAAGGAGGCTGCAATACATTGTGACAACAGGAAAGATTGAAGGGAAAAAAAGAGATATGGAACGACAAAGAGACGAGAAACTGGGCATTTTGACATGATGACATGGAAAGAAGTCACAACAACAGAATTGATAAACAGTACTGAAGACAGTGTGAAATAAACATACCCCTGTGTGAAATAACTCAACATGCCTCGTTAAGTGTATTATTGTGTTACTGTTTAAATACTGTCGTAGAATTTTGATAGGGGGATTAAGACTTGGGTTGGTCCCTTCTGAATAGATTAGAATGAGTGGTAGTCACAATGAAATATAATAATAGAAACAGATTTCCAGGAGTGAGGTCGTAGAATTCAATAGAGGCTGTCTCTGAAAATCAAGAATCTTCTCTCTTTTAGCCCTATCTTCTACAACAGATTTAGAGGAGTCAGACAGTCTATTGACCACATATATTAATATATATATATATATATATATATATATATATATATATATATATATATATATATATATATATATATATATATATATATATATATATATATATATATATATATATATATATATATATATTTATTTATATTTATTTATATTTATTTATATATATATTTATATATATATATATATTTAGATACCACTCACGTGCACGCACATACAAGACGACAGTTAGACGTACAGACGTGGGAAAACTATAATAAATGATTGTGCAGATATTTTAGAACGAGCTGACCCACACGCTAATTGAGTTTAAATGAAGTTTTAATTATCAGAATAAACTTCCATCACAACCTATAAAATTACATCAAGCATAAACAAATAGTATTAAAAAAACCAATGAATTTCTATAAGAATGATAGACCCACGGTATGATCCTGTCCCTCGATATTTAGCCCACAGTCCTGTTAGCAGAAATGATGATAGCCCCAAAGAGTCACGGATACATCTGCGGTAGTCTAATGATTTTCCCTTTTTTTTTTTAAAGATATGAACAGACTTTGATATTAGTATGATCTATCCTAAGGAAAAATATTTTTAGCAACAACATTTTCATATAGAAATGTAGGACAGCAAAATGGGTGCCAAAATACAACCATAAAGGAATCACTCAGTCCTGCATTCACTCTATTCATTCAGCCGTGATCACGGGTTTTTTTCATGCGTACTTACAGCTTTGGTAGCCCTTTCTGGAAATACAACTTTTTTAGGACATGCACATACAAAATCTTCAATGGTAGCCGTGGCCAAGATAACCCCAGTTCCAAAAAGACGGGTTGAATTCACTGCTTCAGGGAACGTTATCTTGGTTCTACTTATTTTAGGATATCTGGTTCTGTCACATTAAAATTGTCCAGGCACGAACATTAACAGCGAGCACCGTGTCAATAGCTTAGGTTTCTAGTGATGAGGAATGTCAGGTCGGTGTCTGATCTCAGTATAGGAGTTTAGTTGGTCACACCACCACTTGTCAACAGTGTCGGAAAAGTTATTGTTTGTAATATTTTACTTGCCACAAGGGCTGAAAATGTACTTGAGAGTTTGTGAAGAAATATTATCTGGCTCAAAGGCACAGTATAGGCATTTAGTCTTTAAAAACCCGTTAGTGGGAGTTGTACTCTGTCTATTTATGAAAACACACGCACCGTCAGACAGGCGTTAACTTGTAAACCTACGTTGTTAAAGATAGAAAATGTTTTCTTCTCTCAATGGTACTCAAACGCTGGCAAAGTTGGGTCACCCCAGTTTCACTGAATAAAGAAAGAATAACATATAAAATACTATACATGCTATGCACTCCGGTTATAACTTACATTATAAACTGCAAGCGGAGAGCTTGACTTATCGTTTAAAACTTCCCGTGAAATAAGTTATATTCATAAAATCAATCATCATGAATTAGAAATACATACGTATTTCGTCAATACTCAGTGATGAATCTATGCAGTTATAAAATTGTTTAAATATTCTCGACTGGTCAGTTAAATCGAATTATTTTATAGCTGCATGAGTTTTAAGCTAGAAGTTATAATTTATTCTGCTGTCCACTGAATATAACAGACTTATAAATTATTCACTCTGCACAAAAGAAACTAGGGAAATAAAATAGGCGATTTACCAATTAATCACTCGCAAAATACGAGATATATTATATTTACCTCAACACAGAACTACAGGCGATCGCACACTTTAGAATTATACGCTGATATATATATTTGAAGTCAAGAAGCTCGGCAAATTGTTGAACAAACTAAGAACTTCGCTATACAGCTTATTCTTTTCACGAGCAACCTGACTACTGCGAATCTTGAGGACTGAATGAAATAAAGTTTAACATTCTCGTTAATATCTTAAAACCCAGACAAAGGATGCAAGCTATTGCGAGACCCCGAAATCGTCTCCCCGGCTCGTCTTAACACTTACGTCGAGGCGTGAGTTTCACCTCACACTATCGCTGAGAAAACTACCGTGAAGCTTCGTGTCAGAAGAAAATATCAGACTATATGTCTCCTCATCATGTCTGACAGAGTGAATTCTCACACGTTTACGTCGAGAATCTAGCCCAGGAGCGCCGTGTCATGAGAGAAGTATAGACACATATCTGCTTTCTGTGTCTGACTGGACGAATACTCACACTATTCGTTACCATGGCATCTTATGCAATAACTGCGTTTCCAGTATGAGAAACGAAACGGCGAAGTTAGAATGGGAACAATAATCTTTTGTCGCAAACGAACGAATGCGAAGAAAAACAGGAAAAGGATAAAAGAGCGATAATAAAGTAGAGGACACGGGTAGAAAAGAAAAGAATATAGAAAATTTATTGATCGTAAATCTCTATGCGACACATACTTCTCTTTATTTATTTCAGTGTTCATATTCACAAACCTACCAACTATTTTGTGTACTATTATCACTTCTATATAATTACTAGACACAATATAATTATAATTTACAATATTTGTCTTTTTATCTGGCCTATACTGGTGTTCAGGAAGGCTATAGAAGTGAATGCATCTATAAATCGTCTGGGTCGTTCCTCAGTCCGAAATTCCGAAGTTGCTTTTTTTTTAATTATTTCTATTTTAATTGGAGTTTGCCTCGTTCTGGCGAGGCACTCCATTCTACCTAGACACACGGTCTATCGGTTACATTAGGGCGCATGTCCAAATATAAAAGACCCTATGGTTTACATTTCCAAACTGAGAACTTTATGTAGTTACGTTGGGTGTCGTACTGATGTCCATTGTCCACGAAGCACTATTTGTTGTGGTGCCTTGTTGTAAGTGGTGTTAGTCTCGCTGCACTCCCGTAGCGAGGCGATGGTGCCGTTCAAATGAGACCCGGTAAGCCTATCACTTCTGTTGTTGTTCTGTTGTCTAGTTTTCTACTTGTTTATTTCTTACGAGTGCCTTCAACATACCCCCTTATGTGTAACTTCGATTTACTGGAATGCATTGGGAGCACCTGAGTTTAGGATAATGCTTTCTCCTCTCATACAGGTGACGTTCTGGACTTTAGCCTTGATATACAGTCACCCAAAAGTCCTGGCCAAAGTCCAAGCAGAGATGACAGATGTTCTGAAATCTGGCGAGACAAGTTAGTTGGTCATAGCGTATGTCTGTTAACTTTTATCCGAAATTACGAAATTCCAAAATCTCTTCAAACCAAAATATTTTCGTGAATAAGTAAATAGTAGTAATTTTTAAGTTTTTCGTAGCCTGTCATGCATGCACAGCATGATGCAAGCAGGAGGTGGGGTGACAAAAAGGGCAAAGAGCAAACGGGAAAATCAGATACATTACACTTTAGCTTGTTTTATTTTTGCTGCTTCAAGTAATTTAGACCTTTAACTGTATTAACCATTTTGTAAAGGTTAAATACATGCCCCACTGGTGTGTAGTAGCTTTCTGTAATAACACTGGGGATAATCAATAAAGTCTTGAAGGCTTTGCGAAGGCCCAATAGCGTTATATCTTCCAGTGGAGATTATTAGTACTATTCTTTGTCATGGAATGTCTTTCTGGCAGTATGAACAAACAAAACTGAAAAAAAAACTGAAGACATTTTAAAATAAACGTTGGTCTCATTATGGCGAGGCACGCTTCGTTACTCCTAGAAACATGGTCTCTTGATTATATTAGAGTGCATATCCAATATAATAGATCTTGGGTCTGGTTAATATCAAACAAGGGAACCCTGCTTCAATACAGGAAATATTTGAATACTCGAGTTAGATTTGACAGAAAAAAATATGAATATTCACAAGGCAAAGTTTTTATATATGGTGCCGTCCAAGCCGTGTCAGTATTTGAAACTCTACATCAGGGTTCCTACGGATTGAAAAAAACAAAAACAAAATTCCTTGAGCTGCCTCGGTTGTAAAACCCATATTTAAAAATGTATGTATGCTTTGCATTTTGCCCACCTGTCATATAAGGGGTTCATTTCTTTACAGACATAAAACCGTAAAACACGGCAGGATATAAATGACTGTATATATGTAACCGCGCCATCTTGTCATTGTCTCAGTGGTTCACTGCCTTTTTACCACATTATCTTCAAGAAGAAGATTTATTACTAGGCAACAATAAAGCCTGGAAATAGTTGTGTGTTATATTTGTGTTTTCGCTCCTTCTAGAGCATCTAAGGCGAGTGTTATTTAAGTGGCCAAATTACTGCGCGCGCGGACTAAGTTGAGTGATTAGGCTTAGCGGCTTATATAATGAAGCGTGAAAAAAGACCCTATTTTGCAAGAGCCGCCAAGAGAGAACAAACGAAGTTAGGCACGCCCTGTGTGGGTAGAAGAAGAACAAAGACATGACACGTGAGTTAATTTAGGTAGAAGGTGATAGTGTTAGACAGATATAGGGATATAGGTCTGCTACATATTTGGTATCATGTTTAACAAAATAGATAGATAAATGTGTTTCCTAAGGAGATTTCTTTTAGGACATTTAGTTCTGAAATGATAGGTGAGTGAAAATAATGTGTGGATAGATTTTACTAGTGTTAAGTCCAGATTGCGGCTGTAAGAGTTTAGAAGCAATTATTTCATTCATCAGACCGGGCAAGAAAGGCAAAGATAGTAGGAAAGTATTTCATACATGGAACTGGACAGAGATATTATATGGGACTGTAATTTAGATAATATTAACTTGTTGGCAAGATGGCAACCGGGGGGCCACGTGTTGATGACTGTGCATAAAGATGACGCATGTGAGCGACAATAACATGTTTAGTTACCACACATTTTTAGTTACCACGTGTCGGGGGGATAGGCCTATAATGTTACGCTATTTTATATTGTGTGAATTGACACGTGGGTGAAGGCATGTTAATGTAATTTTCTTCAGTAATGGAAGAGATAGTTTTCGTATTAAATTTCCTTTAGGTGATGTATTTAGTTCTAGTTTTGTTAAGTCAAGAATAATTATATTTTATTCTTTGATGCAATGGTAATTTAGTGTATTTCACGATACTTATCATAATCCTACTGTATATCTTAAGTGGTTTACTTTGATAGTCATTCAGATTTCTGCTGAGCGCAGTGCCACTCCTTTGTGTGTAAGGCACGTTGAGACAGAGTTGTTTCTCTGTTTGCTCCTTGCGGAGCATGGAAACACCAATGCAACTGGTGTCCATCACAAGCCCACAAGAAGCATTTTTATGCTATTGCAGTGGTTGTTTCGGTAACAATGTGTTTTATTTGATGAGTTCCCAATCTCATCAGTCGGCATATACGACATGCTTCGGAGTGTAGGGACAAATATTGAAATGGATTAGTTGCGAGGTGGTGGTTTATGCCCATTAATGAGAGTATTCGTTGTACATATATTTGAATATTATTCTATGTCCATTTTATTATTATTTAATTTTTTTTTTGTGTAGAATGGTTTGTGAGAGCAAGAGGGCTCACTTGGAGATATATATTTCTCTTCTCGCTATTTATGGAGCATGAGGCCACCAATGTGGCAGGCATCCAGATGAAGCCCTCACAAAGCATTCAGATGCTCTTGCTGTAGTGTTTCGGTAGCAATCTGTGTTACATGGTGAGATTGCCAGCCTCATGCACAACACCATACTAGTCTCATTGGACGACATGCATGTGTGTGTGTGTGAGAGATAGTTGAGTGTGTCACGTGGCGTGGAAGGCCTGTTTGGCAGGTGAGAGTATCGTTTCTCATTATTTATCTACTGTATTATGATTTTAACTAGCCCGTGCTTTGTTTTCGTTTCAGGATTAGCAACTGAGCACTGGCTGGGTGTTTTGTTTGTTTTGCTTGCTTTGTTTTATTTGTTTAATGTTTCCTTCATGCGCTTGGTCACTGACTGGGTTGTATGAATAAATACAGCCCCTGCCTTAAGAATCAAAGTTGTATTGTTGATCGGGTCGGTTGCGAGTGTGCAAGAAGGTGATCACATATCACAATAGCATCATCATCATCTCACCCACCCTATCACAATTGGCGTCGTCGACAGGATTAGGCAGACAGTGACACTGAGTAAACAGCAAACGAGCAAATATTGTATTGTAAACACCCAGCAGTGCATTCTTGCAGCAAGATGGCCTCAAGGAGTACACATGTTCCGAGCAGAGGAGAGTGTGAGGAGGCAGATCCAAGACCAGTGATGGGTGCATCAGTAGTGCGAAGTGAAGGCCAGAGCAATGCTCCTGTGAAGGTAGTATACGTGAACGTGCCGGAGGTAAGGAGATTTGGTGAAAAAGCAAGTCCCACTTGGCAAGAGTTTGTGGAAGACGTAGAGGCCGTGTGGAAGGTAGCGCCGTTTTCTGCCGAAGATAAGGTAGACGTTATCTGGAATAACGTTACATCAGTGGTATCTGGATAATTACGGATACGCGGCGGAGCCGAAGCCAGCCCTGAGCAGTTAGTCAAAATAGTGGAAGAAGCCTACAGTGAGCGACAACTGGTCAATGAGATGACTACGAATGTCCAGGCCGTGAGTCAGGGGCCTAGGGAATGTTCTGTTTTCTTGGAAGGCAAAAAGCCTGATACACTGGTGCAGCTAGCCAATGTAGAAGCTCACAATGAAGAGGAGGCACTCAAAGCAGAATTATCTCTCCTAACGTCCCAGCTAGCACAGCTATCACAGACCAGTTCCCCAGCACAAGAGGAGGTGCAGAGAAAGAAAACACTATGCCCATCTCGGAAACAGCCAAAGCGCGACGATGGGGTGTGTGAGCAGGAACCTCAACTAGACCTTTTTGTATGTGAGAGTCAGGCTGTTGTCAAGGAAAGCTGTGAGCTGACAGTACCAACAAACGCAGTTGCACCAACAAGGCGACAAGGGGTTTGCAAGTGGTAGAGTGTTGCCAGGGGATGGGGGTTTATTACGCCAGATGAAGCAGGTATTGATGTATTCGTACATCCGACCAAGATCTTCAGAAAGTAATTCAGGAGTCTGGCAAGGAATGAACGAGTAGCATTTGACAGCAAACCATCTGTCCAGGGCATGGAAGCAGTCTTTGTATGCGGCAGTGACGGTAAGGAATGTAAGGGCAGCAGGAGGCGACCCATGGCACAGAGGAAGCCTAGAAAGATAAGATGCTACAATTGTGGAGACCTTTCAGACCACATGGCAGCCAAGTGCCCTCAGGGCCCTCTTCCGAAGAGATGTTTTCAATGCAAGTCCACTGAAGATTTGATATCCGCTTGTCCCTCAAGGAGCTCTTTCCCGAATCGTACTGCCACAACTAGGTTGCTTTTAGGATGCAATCCAAGAGATGGCCGTGACAACTGTCACCCTAAGGGCGCCGAGAAAATTGGTCGACGTTTAGGGGAGGAAACTCGTCCTAAGCAGATAAAAGGGAATGAACATCAAGGTTCAGAAGAGGAAACTCATCTAAAGCAGATTGTGGGGAATGTAAGTCACCGTCCACACAAAACGAGTGTAAAACACGTCAGGAGCAATCCCCCTACAAAGTCGACAGCTGCATGCACTGACAAGAAGATGTCACAAGCAAGCAGCGACGCTGTACAAGTAGACGAATCTTCCAGACCACAGCAACTGCCAGCCCGACAACGTACAACAAGGGACATGACGACCAAGAGGGACCCCAGACGGGATTTACCTATTACAGAAGCTTAGCCCAAAGCCTCGTCGCTCCGAAAGAATCAGGGGCAGCACCAACGATCTGAGAAATTACGACTGAAGTGCCAGAGGTAGTGCTGTTGTCGGGACGACAACAAAATCAGGCGGGGAATACGTAACCGCGCCATCTTGTCATCGTCATTGTCTCAGTGGTTCACTGCCTTTTTACCACATTATCTTCAAGAAGAAGATTTATTACTAGGCCACAATAAAGCCTAGAAATAGTTGTGTGTTATATTTGTGTTTTCGCTCCTTCTAGAGCAGCGGTGGCCAAACTACGGCCCGCGGGCCAGATCCGGCCCGCCGACTAGTTTTGACCGGCCCGCCAACCTGTTTTGGCCGGCCTCTTATTGTGTATTGAAGTCACACACTTCACAATGAAATAACACACACATGTATTTTTGAAATAAATAATTACATGTCATATTACAAATTACAAAACAAATTAAAACAACAGATTCATTATATTTTTCTTTTACAGTAATTTCAGTTCGAAGACTGGTATACATGTCTTGGCAGATGTGCAGTACAGTAGTTTGCCGTTGCTTTCTGTACGTGGTTCATTATATATGTAAAACTAAATATCAGAACGTTATTTTTTAAGGATTTTATAGGTCTGGCCCTCGGGTGTTACCCTTTACCATAATCTGGATCTCGGCCAACCTTAGCTTGGCCACCACTGTTCTAGAGCATCTAAGGCGAGCGTTATTTAAGTGGCCAAATTACTGCGCGCGCGGACTAAGTTGAGTGATTAGGCTTAGCGGCTTATATAAAGAAGTGCCTAAGCGTGAAAAAAGACCCTATTTTGCAAGAGCCGCCAAGAGAGAACAAACGAAGTTAGGCACGCCCTGTGTGGGTAGAAGAAGAACAAAGACATGACACGTGAGTTAATTTAGGTAGAAGGTGATAGTGTTAGACAGATATAGGGATATAGGTCTGCTACATATTTGGTATCATGTCTAACAAAATAGATAGATAAATGTGTTTCCTAAGGAGATTTCTTTTAGGACATTTAGTTCTGAAATGATAGGTGAGTGAAAATAATGTGTGGATAGATTTTACTAGTGCTAAGTCCAGATTGCGGCTGTAAGAGTTTAGAAGCAATTATTTCATTCATCAGACCGGGCAAGAAAGGCAAAGATAGTAGGAAAGTATTTCATACATGGAACTGTGTTGCTACCGTTGTTGCAGCAGTTGTTGCAGGCCGGTTTCTCTTCTGTTAACACTGGGTTATATCTTGTAGAATATTGTTCCATTTTTATTATTATTAAATCAGTTATTAATCTCTGGCCATTTTTGCATTGCTTTGGTGTTTTCTCTTGTTCATTCAATTATTCTTCATCGTTCTTTTGGTGATGATCATGCGAATATGGGTTATAACGTAGTGAACAATATCAATACTTGAATTGTAAACTTCAATTGACATAATAAGTCCTTCCTCGAGTCCACACATTTTTAATATACATTTTGACACGTAAGACAATCCATAGAGATTGATCATGGAAAAAATACATTATATATTACATTTGGTTCCTACATCGTAGATGCTATCTATGCATCTCAGTCCTTGTCCAGTAATATGAATTACTATAGTCAGAACGTCATAACTATATGTACGCGCGGTTGGTGAAACCCAACGGCCGACAGTGAGATTATGCGTCTGGCAATATAAACGAATATGGACTATTAATTCTTCCTTCCTTGAATTTTAGTTAATTTACTAACCTCAATAAATTCCTCTCTTCATAATAATATTGGACTGACCCATGTCCGTACTGTAATAACAGATATGCGGCAATATCATGCCCAACCACTGGAAGGATTAGAGGACACGTCTATTCAGTTCGACGGTCAACACAAAAAGGGGTACGGTAACCTAGTCACCCAGCGTGACCTTACCGACGCCAACACGTCATAAATCGATCGGGTGTATAGCGTTCAATAGTATACTAATTGTTTACATTATATTAAATGCTGTAACCCCTAAAATTGCACGCTGCCAACCTATAGCAGACGATGCCAATTAAAATACCGTAACAATTCCCTGTCCACCGGGGGGAAAAAATCGATAGATTTTTTTCTTTTTTTTTTCTTTCAAAACTTATCTGAATGAATAATCTCAAAAATTTAACAAAAATGCGACATATGGCCTACGATGTTCTGACTAGAACAGTGTCGTGGTCATGTCGACTAACTGTCATATAATATACTAACGATCATGTTATACATAAATGTTATACATAAATGTTATATTAGCTAAAAGAAAATGTCTAATGTTAATATTTAATTACTCAATTAAGTTAAAGTCTGTCGTAATGATATGTCATGTCAAGACTAGTCTAACTAATTAAAATTAAACTAGTTAATTATATTAAGTGTGTATTAGGAATCAAGTTATTAAAAATCTAATGCAAGAAAATGAAAGATGATGTCATGAGAAAAGAAAAGAAAAAGAAAAAACTAAATGAGAAGTACAGTAGAGAAAAGAAAATAACGTATAAATTTAACTTAGTTATGTGTGTTTGACAATAATTATATGTGTTAAGTGGTTGATACCTATCTAACTTAACTAAATAAATAATAAACTAGTATGTAATGTGTCAACATAATTATCAAGTATGCAATATAATTATGTAATTCATAATTACATCTAAGAATATTATCTAAGGATTGTGTGAGTTTTCTTTTATTTCTTTCATTTTTTTCATATTTCATTTTTTTATCTTTTTCTCACATTTCATTTTAATTTCCATTACTTTAACTACTAAGTTAAAATTAATTAACATTGGACATGACGATCCATCCGTAGTCCTGATCCTTGTGAACTCCCATTAGAAAAAACTGTTCAAGTGTTCTGATTCAGAATAAATGTAGACCTTCTTAACGTCCAATAAGTCATGTCACATACCGAAATTAGTTCGACTGGACTTCACGTATTATTTCCGAAATTGTTTCAAATAGTTTTATTCTGAATGGACACTAACCAAAGACCCGGCGTAAATACGAACACCTTGTCTCTTGATTTTGATCATTTCGTATTTCTCTAATAATTATTTATTTGAATTGTCGTCGAAGGTTCATCTCCATGTCGAGAGTTCAACGATAGGATTTAGTCTCTTGTGAAACGTAATTTCGGTTGATGTATTCGAAGAGTGTCAGTGTTAATCACTCGACATCCAAAGGATTTCTGGAGAGTGCGTCTGCGACGATGTTCTCTGTTCCTGAAATATACTCGATTGTAAAGTTGAACGGCTGAAGAAGAATGGCATATCTTGTCAGCTTCGGGCTCTTGTGATTAGCACGACGTAGTGATGCCACCGCCTTCTGATCCGTTTGGATCACGAAAGGTGCTCCTAGTAAGAATTTCTCGAGCTTTGTGATCGCCCAGATGACAGCTAGTAACTCCCTGTCGACTGTGGAGTATTTTACTTCTGGTGGCTTAAGTTTCCGTGAGACGTACAATGTGGGATGGAGGACGTCATCATGGTACTGGAGCAAACAAGCGCCAATTCCGTAATTACTCGCATCTGTACGGAGGATAAACTTTTTTGGAAGCATCAGGTAGTCTCAAAATAGGTGGATGTGAGAAGATATCAATTATTTTACGAAATATTTTATCACATTCACCAGTCCATGTCACCTTCACCGGCATGTCTTTTTTTAACAGTGATGACAAAACAGCCGTGATAGATGACAAGTTAGGTACGAATCTGCTGTAATATTGGACTAGTCCTAACAAGCTTCTAACCTGTTTCTTCGTTTGAGGAACAGATACGTTTAAAATTTTGGAAACCGTATTTGCAAGTGTTTGGATATATCCCGCTCCAATGATATGTCCCAAAAAAGTTATTTCATGAAACGCTATTTGTACTTTTGTAGGTTTAGCAGTTAAATGATTCTTTCTTAATGTGTCCAAAACATATTTAAGTCCCGAAAAATGTTCCTCAAACGACGAACTAAATAAGCATATGTCGTCTATGTATGTAATGATGTCTGGTCTACCTGACAAAATCTGTCTCATCATGCGAATAAAGGTAGCTGGCGCGTTAACAAGCCCAAAAGGCATCACATTCCACTGGTATAGTCCTTGTGGAGTGGAAAACGCTGTGTAGTATTTAGCTTTTTCGGTTAGTGGTATCTGCCAATAACCTTTAGTTAAGTCTATCTTAGTGAATATAGTTGCGTTAGATAGACGTGGCAGTAAGTCGTCGAGAAGTGGATGTGGTTCGCTATCAACTACAGTTTGTGCATTTAATTTTCTATAGTCGACGCATAGTCTAATGTTATTGTCCTTTTTTCGGACAATGACTAATGGAGAAGAAAATGGAGAAATACTAGTCTCAATAATCCCTAAAGACAACATCTGTTCAAGTTCTTTAGTAGTTTTAGTAAGAAAGTGTAATGGAACAGAATGGGGATGTACACGAATTGGTGTATCATCATTAAGAGTGATGTCATGACTAATGACTGATGTGAGACCTGGAACGTTGGTCAACACATCTGGATAAGATTGTAAAAGATCAGCAATCTGTTGATGCTGTTGCGGTGTAACCGACGAAGAGATTGTTACGTCCCGCCAAGATTCAGTAGGTAGTACTACAGGTACAGGTAGCGCCAACTGTACCTCAGAAAAAGATGATTCTTCTTCCTGGATAACCGATAGGTTAGAATAGTGACATGTAGGTACTAAAGTGTCATCTAGTTCATGAAAAATAGCTTGTAGATGTTCAGGACGAGTATGAAACTGTTTTAGCATATTTATATGATATATTTTGTTATGTCCCTTAATGTTTAGGACATAATCGACATCAGAAATCTTATCAATAACCTGGTAAGGACCATTCCATGAGATCAGTAGTTTATTATCGTTATGTGGCAATAACACATAAGCTTGATCTCCTGGAAATAATTGACGTAATCGTCTAGTTCTGTTTTGGAAAGTTCTAGCTTTCGCTTTAGCAGCCTCAGATGAAGCTGTTGCCGTTTGGCAAGCATCAATAATGTTATTCCGGAGATTAATTACGTACTCATAGGATGACTGGGTATCCTGAGTCATCTCGGAGTCAATCAATAAGTCCTTTATTAGTCCCATAGGACCTCTTGGTGGAGCGCCAAAGACTAACTGGAATGGAGAGAAGCCAGTTTGTTCGTGTGGCACCTCTCGATAGGCGAACAAAACAGCTGGGAGTACTCTGTCCCAGTCCTGTGGATGTTTAACTGTAACTTTATGTAACATTTGTTTGAGTGTGCGGTTAAGTCTTTCTACTGCACCATTACTCATGGGATGATAAATGCTACTGAGATTTCTATCTATATTCCAGGTCTTCATTACTTCTGTCATAGTCTCAGATATGAATTGAGATCCATGATCTGATAACAGCGTCGTGAAATATTCTAATCCACATATATAAATTAAAACGTAAATGTAAAGCCTAACAATTAAATTTAATAAAAGGAAAGAAGAATGGTAAAGAACAGTGCTGTCACAATGACTGTACGCGAAATCCCCCTTGTTTTCTCCTGCATCTGCAAATTGTAACGTTTCACGTTGATAGTAAAAGCCTACTGCTTCAATACCCGCCTTCTACGATAAAACATGTGCTGCATTTCTAAGAAAAACCTTGAGATACGCAGGTTGACCTAGATTTAAAATTCCATTCATGTCTTTTTATACACTACGTTACCTAAAACGAAAGACAGATGGACTAAAGATAGAAAGAAGGGAGGGCTGAAAGCAGGGACACATGCAACACTAAACACGCGTCGCGCGATACACAATTGCTGCCATCACGCGTGTAAGGCCACTAGCACTAACTTTTTTCAAATCGACAGTGATAAAAAACACTACCCATACCAGAGTTAGGTTTTAAAATCCTGAAAAACGCTTATTAGGAAATATGACATTATACTGGTTTACGTTTGAAAACATTACAGTACCCAGACACCACATCGTATTCGAAGTAAACAGGAGGTAGAAGAAAGTGCATATTTTGAACGCAGCCACTTAGCTCCTTTAAATTTGTATATTTGGGTTCCTTAGGACTTGCTGACAAATAATATGTTAAACGTTACGCAAATAGTCTAGGAATTACCAAATTATAGCCAAAAGAAATAGTGAGGGATGTCAGACAACACTAGAATCAGAATCGCTCAGTGGCAGATTTTCACCCCACCATTGTACGGGAAATGGGTCTCCATGTAAAATCCGATTTGATTGGAGCGCAAGAAATGTAAGGCTAAACACGATTAGTCGGGCTATAAATACTATCTTGTTGTTGGGTCGTTCATTCTAATGGTAAAGAACTTCATTACGCGAATGGTTGCAAAGGAACAAAAATGTCAGAAAATGTTCTTCAAAACGAACTCCAACAAGTAGTGTTTAACTGGTCACTTACTGGCAGCACACAAGTCTGTGATGACTGTACATATATTTTATTTAACGTGACACATACGGAGTGGAACAAGACGATCATAGTTACAGGTGCAAAAGGGTCATACGTCAAAAAATGTTGATAATTACTTTTCAAGTTCATGAAGATTCTCTAACAATTAAGTCCTCTTATTCAAGTGACTAAGGGTCACTTCCTCTACCATATCATATGTATTGCAGTCAAGTCCGTTGACCTTCTTTCAAGGACGTATCTTATGGCCAACGGATCCCATTCTCAAGGAGCAATACTTCTTATCATACTTGTAACAATTCCAGACTTTTTCCATACGATACTTAGGTAGCATATATATATAAAATCCAAACAAAGTCATCCACGACAATACGACCAGGTTAGAGTTCTGTGTTGACTAACCTCTCTATATCCATGCCACGACTTTGGCATTGACGAAAATACGGCATATAAAAACATGTGAAGCATACAAATCAATTAACTTCGTTTACTCGTAGGTATCCTCCCTCTACGGTAATTCAAAAGGGCTAACGACTCCGTCTGTCCATTCTAAGAATTACATACTACGATGAATTCCCGCTAGACCAAAACTAGGAGCGGCCTGATACTTTAATTTAACTCAATAAACATTCGATGTGACATGGGGCGACACTTACTTGATACTTCCACTATTGGCTTCATCATGAATACCAGTAGATATCATTACAAAATAATGGCTTCTTCAAACTTGCCAGAAAAATCCAAGAAATATATATCGAACATAAACATGGTCCGAACTGCCCCGTTCAAAACATGACGTCAGAATTCCCTAACTAGGTTACCCGTGCGTCCAAAGCAACTCACACTGCATTGTGCACGTCAGTGCGTGAATCAATCGAACGCACAAATAATATAACTATTTTAAGACTGGTGCGTACATTTGGCAGGACCGAAGACTACCCCCTTTTAGGTAATGAATGTACGTAACAGCTCGTGTTGTCAGGGGAAACGTGAGTAGGAGTACTTTTTTTTTGAAAAGCTGTGTAAACATGGCATGATTGGTTAGACTTGCCAATATAGTCAATTAGAGGCATCAGGTCAGCACCACATTTGCAAATAAACTTACTACAGAATCAGTGCGTTGAGCACCAGTGCCTATTTTTCTAAAATAAAAGCCTGGGACATCGGCAGATCGAAATTGTGTTATATTCAGTGCCAGTCAACGTAATTCTGTATTATTTCCATGAATTGTGGTAAGCTTGAAATATTTGATATCTTTTAATGAAAATTGAATGTAAATTGATAATTTATGTCTGTATATATGTGTGGTTCAGTAGCGAACATGAGGTGAAGCATATATAGTGCTCCAACCTGAACAGAAGGTGTCGGAGGAAAGTAAAACTCCATGGAATTGCCAAACAGTACACTGCCACCTATATTATTGACTAGAAAGAAATAATGCTGGAATTGCAGAGGCGTAGTAACCATTAGGGAGGAATATACTGGTGAAAATTGTTTCAGATGAAGATAGCAGTTGGCCTACCGCTCTGAACTCAGTGTTTGTTATGTATTGTGCTCAGTGTAGAAATAGAGTATAAATTAGTTCTGAAGTAGGAGGTACAACCTTCTTGTTTCAGGGACTGTGGTCCTAAAGCTATTGAGCAGTACCTGGTCAGAGCTTTGCTGAATCCAGAGGCGGACAGCATACTCCTTGGTCCATATAGCAAACAGTGAGGTGTCTCCAGAACACAGGGGAGCAATCGAGCAGAGGAGTCTTTTCCTGCCGCCATCACGAAAGTTAAGCCTATGTGGCCAGCGGAGCTCAACATTATGTAACCCCATCTTAAACTGACATTGTATATAAAGAAAGAGGGGAAATTAATTGTTTAATGAACGGAACTGAGAACATCTCCAATACTAGTTCCAACAGAAATAAACACTTGAAGTCATGATGACAAATAACAACATAGCTTGAAAAAAACAACACCAGTATTACCTCATATTACTACTACACAACTGACACACATAGGATAAGATTAATAAAATATGTCACTACAAGATTCATATTGATAAATTCTGTACATATAACTTGTAATTAAAATTGATTGTGATTCCTGGTTCACTTTGTATTTGAATCAGGACACATATATATTAATGAAAAGTACTTAATACATATTGATATTTGAAAATTTACCAGTGACTCATTCAAGATAGTCTTATAGAATGTTACATGTGTGTGAGTGTCACAGTGTTGTCACGTGTGGTGGAATAAATTAAATTGTTTATCTGTCTGTTGTTGTTGTGACTTACACTTCATCATATACATACCCTAGACATTCAACGTAGTCATCACTATATTCCAGAATAATTCTGACTGAGGTATAAATATGTGGTAGCAAGTAAGGTCATCTATATTACACTACCCTTATTAGATATAGATACCTTCACAGCTGATCTCAGTCAGTACACTAAGTCCCCTATAAATATTTATATTATCCCACTTTACCACATATATTGGGGTCTCGCTCTCGGGATTTTGAATCTTTCCCTATTAAAAATATTGGGGGTAATTCACTTCAGGGAATAATAAGAATTAAAAAGTATCCTTGGGTGAAAATAAATAACGTTGAGCTCTCAGTGCCTGTAGTGTCCTTAGATAATTATTGATAGATTGAATTGTTTACAATTGTATGTTAGACAATGGCCGACTTGGCAAAATTTCGATCTGCTGCTGTACAGACTGCGAAAGAGTTAGGAATGGACGGGCAAATTATGATTGCTTATGTCACTGCTGAATGTGACAAATATATTGAACGGGAAGAAAGAAGATTAGAAAAAGAGGCCGAAAGAAAGTTAGAGGCTGAAAAGGAAATTAAGAGGTTGCAGATTGAGGCTGAGGCTAAGAGGTTGCAGATTGAGGCTGACAAAGAGGCTAAAGCATTGGAGGCAGAAAGAGTAGGCACAAGATTGGCTGCAGAAAGGGAAGACAAGCGATTGGCTGCAGAAAGGGATGCAGGAAAGAGGAAAAGATTACAAAGGGAACATGAGTTACGACTAAGGGAGTTTGAGTTTCAAGGCCATGCTCCTGAAAATGGTGCCAGTCCCTTTACCTCTGATGCCACTGCTAGCCAGGGAGCCTCAACCTCAGCTATGAATTTTCATTTAGATCATTTCGTTGAGAAAGACGATGATATTGAGAGCTATCTAAATAGATATGAACTATTAGCTACCACATATGGGTTAGAGAGAGAAAGGTGGAGCTTAAAGTTATCTCAAGGACTTCGTGGGGCAGCTTATGAAGTTTTTGCTAAAATGAGCAGAGGTGATCAGGAAAATTATGACATGCTAAAGCAGGCTCTTTTGTTAAGATATGAAAAGAACGCAGAATTTTATAGGAAAAAATTTAGGAATGCTAAACTACTGTCAGGTGAAACCTATCACCAGTTCTCTGCACGAATAGAGACATACTTGGAGAAATGGACTTCTCTGGGGAAAACCCAAGATCTTAAGGAAATGATCCTTATAGAACAATTAAGAGAGTCCATGGCTCCAGACCTGAGAAAGTTTCTCATGGAACAAGGTGCAGAGAGGCTGGGTGAGTTGCTAAATGTTGCTGAAAGGTATCAAGCAGCTCAGGCAGAGGTAACAGGTAATAAAAAGAAACAGGTGGATAACTTTAGGGCACCACAAAACTTTAATAAATTTGATCCTAGAGATCAAAACAAAGGTAAGCACCAATTTGATAGGCCACGGTATGACAATAAAAATAAAACCCCACAATTCGATGAAAGGAAATATGATGAAAGAAAATCTTTCAACCAAGGAAAAAGGTGGTGTAAAAATTGTCAGATGAACAATCATGACACTGACCATTGTAGAAGGAAACCTGTGTATATGGCCACCCTTCAGGTCAGGTCGACCTCAAGACAGGAGGAGGATATTCTGTTAGATACCACTCCAGAAGAGATGAGGAAGGCACAGGCTGGGGATAAGACCCTCAAGCCTTGTTTCAGGAAATTGTCAACTTGTCATACAACTCCAGGCAAGGGAGATTTTTACATGAAAAACAAGTTGATGTATAGGAAGACTGGAGCTAGATCCAAAGGTCAGGGACAGCTGGTACTTCCTAAAAGATATAGGGCAGAATTAATAAGGAGCCTACATGTGAAACCAGATGGGGACCATGAAAAAATAGGTACCATCATCCAAAAGGTGGCTCACAATTATTATTGGCCCAAGGCAAGATGGGACATTGAGAATTTTGTAGAAAGGTGTAGCATAGCACATGAGGGAACACCCACAAGTGGGAACATTGATCAGGACCTGGACACGCCAAGGGGCAAAATTAGGCCTGACAATAAAAAGGAATATAAATTTGATAAAGTGGACCAAAGGGAATGGGAAGCCCCTTTTCACGGACAAGCTTCACTTAACTGTTTTACAATGGCCACTATGCGGAGAGTGCAAAAAGATGTCTTACCCCAGGATAAGCCGAAAATCCCTCAATCGGACTTAAACAAACTGGAGGAAGAGGATGTAGAGAGGAAATCTCTCATCAAGAATTTTAAGTGGGGAGACAGCCCCAAGAAAAGAATTGGTAGCGGTCGTTTTGTGACTGATAATTCTGGGAAGAAAAATCATCACTATAGAGCTTCCAGTGGAAGAGACCATATCGGTCCATGGACAAATAGGTCCACAAAATTAAAAGTCCATATGTAACTCTGTTAAGAACGTGGACGGACGAAAAAGCAGAGGAAAATATTACATCCTCATACCAATATGTGAATGAGCTGACCACTCGTTTAAAAACTGGCTGGAAACTTGCCAATGAAAATTTGAAACAAGCCAGGAAGAAACATGCTGCCTATTATAACAGGAAAGCGAAAGACAGAGATTTGGCTGTGGGAGAGAAGGTACTGCTTCTTCTCCCCGGGAGTCAGAATAAGTTACAAATTGGATGGCAAGGTCCATATACAGTTCTAGAGAAGGTGTCTAGAACAAATTATAAGATAGATAAGAAGGGGAAAGAAAAAAATCTATCATGTGAATCTCCTGAAGAAATATTTGGAAAGAGAACATCAGGAAGAGACACACTTGTTGACCTTGTCTATCGCCATGGAGATGAAAAAGGAACCACTTTCATCATTTGAATATCCATTACACCCCTGTGAGACAGCAGCACAGGTGAAAATCAGTACACATTTAACGAAAACTCAGAAAGAGAGAGTGCAACAGGTTCTAGATAATCATACAGAGGTGTTAACAGACCGACCTGGGCATACAAACTTATTGGAATATGATATGAAACTGATAGACCCCACACCTGTCTGTATGAAACCATATTCGATTCCTTTTGCAAAGGAGAAAGCTTTGAAGGAAGAGATAGACTATTTGTTGAAGGAAGGAATTATTTCACACAGTGAATCTTCGTATAGTTCCGGTGTTGTACTCTTAAGGAAGCCCTCTGGAGAACATAGACTCTGTATAGATTACAGGAGACTGAATGCTATTACAGAAGGACAGGTGGATCCATTGCCGGATACAAATCAGCTGTTTGCCAGACTAAATAAAGCTAAATATTTCTCAAAAGTGGATCTGAGTAAAGGATACTATCAGATTCCAGTAAAACCTGAGATCAGACAAAATTGTTGGATGTAAACAATTCGGAGGAACGTAATGAATCCCTGAGTTGCCTCTTTGATTGAGGATATTCCGAATGTTTCATACAGGCTAATAAGAAGATTATGGGATCCACTACGAAAACTCTGCTATCACCAGGTATATGTTATCTCCTCATAACGTACATTTTGAGGAAAATCTAATGTTCTCTGGACATGTCATTGCGCAGACTCAGAGAAGAGAAATGGTGAATACGGGTTGTGAAGCAGCATTAAGACAAGCAGTCACACTTGCGGCTGTTCAGTAATATAACCGAAAAATATTATTGGTTGTAGAGGTCTGAGGCAGATTTCATGAGTAGTGCCTACTCTGAATGGACCCAACTACATAAAACCATGATAGCACAACAGCAGAGTAAAGTCAAGTTGACTTACATTTATCTATGTGTATATAGAATAAAGGACTGACATAAGATGTCTGTTTTAAGAGGGGAGATGTCGTGAAATATTCTAATCCACATATATAAATTAAAACGTAAATGTAAAGCCTAACAAATAAATTTAATAAAAGGAAAGAAGAATGGTAAAGAACAGTGCTGTCACAATGACTGTACTCGAAATCCCCCTTGTTTTCTACTTCGTCTGCAAATTGTAACGTTTCACGTTGATAGTAAAAGCCTACTGCTTCAATACCCGCCTTCTACGATAAAACATGTGCTGCATTTCTAAGAAAAACCTTGAGATACGCAAGTTGACCTAGATTTAAAATTCCATTCATGTCTTTTTATACACTACGTTACCTAAAACGAAAGACAGATGGACTAAAGATAGAAAGAAGGGAGGGCTGAAAGCAGGGACACATGCAACACTAAACACGCGTCGCGCGATACACAATTGCTGCCATCACGCGTGTAAGGCCACTAGCACTAACTTTTTTCAAATCGACAGTGATAAAAAACACTACCCATACCAGAGTTAGGTTTTAAAATCCTGAAAAACGCTTATTAGGAAATATGACATTATTCTGGTTTACGTTTGAAAACATTACAGTACCCAGACACCACATCGTATTCGAAGTAAACAGGAGGTAGAAGAAAATGCATATTTTGAACGCAGCCACTTAGCTCCTTTAAATTTGTATATTTGGGTTCCTTAGGACTTGCTGACAAATAATATGTTAAACGTTACGCAAATAGTCTAGGAATTACCAAATTATAGCCAAAAGAAATAGTGAGGGATGTCAGACAACACTAGAATCAGAATCGCTCAGTGGCAGATTTTCACCCCACCATTGTACGGGAAATGGGTCTCCATGTAAAATCCGATTTGATTGGAGCGCAAGAAATGTAAGGCTAAACACGATTAGTCGGGCTATAAATACTATCTTGTGTTGTCAGGGGAAACGTGAGTAGGAGTACTTTTTTTTTGAAAAGCTGTGTAAACATGGCATGATTGGTTAGACTTGCCAATATAGTCAATTAGAGGCGTCAGGTCAGCACCACATTTGCAAATAAACTTACTACAGAATCAGTGCGTTGAGCACCAGTGCCTATTTTTCTAAATAAAAGCCTGGGACATCGGCAGATCGAAATTGTGTTATATTCAGTGCCAGTCAACGTAATTCTGTATTATTTCCATGAATTGTGGTAAGCTTGAAATATTTGATATCTTTTAATGAAAATTGAATGTAAATTGATAATTTATGTCTGTATATATGTGTGGTTCAGTAGCGAACATGAGGTGAAGCATATATAGTGCTCCAACCTGAACAGAAGGTGTCGGAGGAAAGTAAAACTGCATGGAATTGCCAAACAGTACACTGCCACCTATATTATTGACTAGAAAGAAATAATGCTGGAATTGCAGAGGCGTAGTAACCATTAGGGAGGAATATACTGGTGAAAATTGTTTCAGATGAAGATAGCAGTTGGCCTACCGCTCTGAACTCAGTGTTTGTTATGTATTGTGCTCAGTGTAGAAATAGAGTATAAATTAGTTCTGAAGTAGGAGGTACAACCTTCTTGTTTCAGGGACTGTGGTCCTAAAGCTATTGAGCAGTACCTGGTCAGAGCTTTGCTGAATCCAGAGGCGGACAGCATACTCCTTGGTCCATATAGCAAACAGTGAGGTGTCTCCAGAACACAGGGGAGCAATCGAGCAGAGGAGTCTTTTCCTGCCGCCATCACGAAAGTTAAGCCTATGTGGCCAGCGGAGCTCAACATTATGTAACCCCATCTTAAACTGACATTGTATAAAAATAAGAGGGGAAATTAATTGTTTAATGAACGGAACTGAGAACATCTCCAATACTAGTTCCAACAGAAATAAACACTTGAAGTCATGATGACAAATAACAACATAGCTTGAAAAAAACAACACCAGTATTACCTCATATTACTACTACACAACTGACACACATAGGATAAGATTAATAAAATATGTCACTACAAGATTCATATTGATAAATTCTGTACATATAACTTGTAATTAAAATTGATTGTGATTCCTGGTTCACTTTGTATTTGAATCAGGACACATATATATTAATGAAAAGTACTTAATACATATTGATATTTGAAAATTTACCAGTGACTCCTTCAAGATAGTCTTATAGAATGTTACATGTGTGTGAGTGTCACAGTGTTGTCACGTGTGGTGGAATAAATTAAATTGTTTATCTGTCTGTTGTTGTTGTGACTTACACTTCATCATATACATACCCTAGACATTCAACGTAGTCATCACTATATTCCAGAATAATTCTGACTGAGGTATAAATATGTGGTAGCAAGTAAGGTCATCTATATTACACTACCCTTATTAGATATAGATACCTTCACAGCTGATCTCAGTCAGTACACTAAGTCCCCTATAAATATTTATATTATCCCACTTTACCACAAACAGTTTCCTGGGAAAACCTACTCTAGAAAAGATCAGATGTAGTGCATCAGCTACATCTGTGGTAGTGGTGGTCTTCAATGGGATGGCTTTTGGCCATCGTGTGCATAATTCAATGCACGTGAGAACAAATCTATGTCCTCTTGCTGATGGTAAAAGTGAACCAATAATATCAATGGCCATCTTGTCAAAGGGTCTCACGGATATGTCACAAGCCTGAATAGGCGCCGTGTGAAAAGCTCCCCGTGCTTTCACTTCCTGGCATATAGTACAGGAGCGTACGTACTGTGAAATATTCCGTGACACTCCCGGCCCAAAAAAATGAAGATAATACTCGAGAGCGTGTCCGAGTATATTCCATGTGTCCTGTGCACTTAGAATCATGTGCGTGTTGAAGGATGTACCGTCTAAAAGCAAAAGGTACCATGACCTGTTGTCTTACTTGATTCTTATCAATTAAACATCTAATCAATATGTCATTTTTAATCATAAACCAATGATTATTTTTATTGTTTAAAGTAGGATTGTCAACTTTGTTGACCAGAGCAAAAAAATTTTTCAATGATCTATCTTCCTTCTGGTTTACAGCAAAGGACGCTCGGTCAATCGAAGAATGCACATCAATATTTTCATGTTTGTCTGTTTCTTTTTTATCAGTGTCACTAGTCTCTAATAGTTTCGTCTGTGCTCTGGTTGTCACTGCATTTCCAGTGCATAGATTATTTTTTTCCCATTCAATAATCTCCTCTGGTGTACAATCCTTACTGCCATGTATGCGACCCACCATAAGATCTGCAATTGGGTTCCTTAACATGCATACTTTAACGTTGCCTGTGAAAAAAGGTGTGTTAACAAATATAATGGCGGTTGGATAAAATTCTATTGTCCCTCCAAAAGTCATGCATCTGACATGTTCGCCTGTTGCACAACTAGGATGAACAAGTGACTGCCGGACTCCGATCGTTGTAGATCCGGAATCTCTCAACACTGAGACAATGGATCCATTAACAATTCCCCTGTTAAAAATCAGAGAGCCTGTTCCGTCATTGGCCGCCAGACCGACTTCTGGGAGAATGTGTCCGCAGTTCAGAACCGTCTCTTTTGCCTTCTGAAATACAAGATTACATTCTGGGCAACTATTTGCCACGTTATAACTCATTGCATAACATGTAGACGAAGACTGTATTACATTATTATTATGTGAACCCTGAACCCCAGGGGTTGTACCATTGGTAACTGCTGCCCCTGTATTATGATTATAATTTGACGATCTACGAGAATGAGAACGATGACGGGAATAATCATTTTAATTATCCCGTTGTCCCCTGTAATGACTGTTATCTCGATGTCTCGAGCTATGATTATTGTTATTCCAGTTGTTACCATTATTATAGTTATATGACCGATTATGACTTGCGTTACGTTGACTATTGTTGTATCTGGACTGAGGTGAATAATTTCTATTATGTGGTCTTCCTCTATTAAAGTCATTGTTATTGTTGAAATTATTATGTCCCTTATGGAAATTGACATTATAATTTCCTTTGAAGCGACTTCTATCTACACTGTGTGTTCTTGGTTTGTTATGACTGTGGTATGACATACTAGAGGCCACAGGAAGAGGTTCTCTTATTAACGAGTTGGAAATGCTTGCATTTGGGTGAGCAGTGCAGTAATGTATTGAAATTTTTTCTAACTCATCGATTGTAGATGGTTTTCGTTCTTGCAAGAAGGCGAAGAACGGTGGGCTGACAGAGGATAACACTTTATCTCTTAGCAGTAGATCAACTAACTTGTCATATGATTAGTCTACACCTGCCAGTTCCACCCACCTGTTAAAGGTATTGCGTATGTTCGCAATAAATCCTGTAAAGTCCTTATTATTATCTGGCAAAATACTTTTAAAACGTAATCTACAGGCCTCTTCGTCCAAGTGGAAACGACGCAATAATAAGGTCTTAATGGCATCATAGTATGTAGCTAATGTTGGATCAATATTTTGTGCTGCACTTGCGGGTTCACCATCTAAAAATTCTTTGAGTTTGAGTGCCCATGCAGTTTTGTTAAGGTTATTGACTTTGCATACATCCTCAAAGCGTAATAGCCATGCTGATAAATCATCAACATGTAAATTGAATGGTGGTAGCTTGAAATAATAATTGCCCTTATTATGGTTAGATGAAGATCCATTTTGAACATTATCATTCTGGCTTGCAGCAGCACTTTGTGCCTGAAGTTTTGCTGTTTCATATTTAAGACGATGCAATTCCAATTCTTGCTGTCTTATAATTTCCTCTCGTCTCATTTTATTCTCTTCCACTTGTCTAGCAATTTTTCTCTGTTCCTCCATTTCTGCCTTAGCAATTGCTTTCTGTTTCTCCATTTCTGCCTTAGCAATTGCTTTCTGTTCCTCCATTTCTGCCTTATATTTTGCAAGTTCATTTTCTGCATATTCACGTAGTTCTTGTCCTTTCATATTAAAATCTTTCCCATTTTTAATAAAATGGTCTAAGGTAAGCATCTTGACGTTAATCTTTTAAGTAATTACTGATCTAAAATAATCAACAATAAAATCTAAGTAATTATTGTACTTACTCAACGTATGAATACTCAATCTAAATAATTATAATATTCTTGAACTTTTATTTGTAAGTTCCACCAATTAAATATAATATTTTGTAATAATATTATATGTAGTTACTAACTAATCTATATCATAAATAGTTATAATATTTATTTATTTAAGATGCTGAACGTATATCATGCACTTAATATCAGTATTTAATAATTATGGGTATTGTCCCAATATAATTAGGTTATTCAATCAATGATATGTGCTAAGTCAGAATGTAGTACTGGGAAAATGTACTAATTAACATATAATACGTCTGTCATATTCAAGGCAGACCATAAATTTATATTTAATTATCAATATCTATTATATTATTATGCCCCAGTCATCATATCCAAAGTGCATCACAAGTGTGTTGAACCACTACTGCAAATTGATGCAAAGTCCCTGACTCATTCTCAAATTTCATAAAAATTAATTAAATTCAATTATAATCTTATTATTAAACAAATGATAATATTAGTATTATATGAATAATGTATGAGAAAAGACAAACAAAACGATTCATCAACCAAGGATTACAGAACAGTAGTACGATACGACAATGACATTTCACAAATAAAAAAAGAATTTATAAACTAAGCAGAACAAACCGGAAGTGTCGATAGGTCAAAGAGAAAACCAAATGGAGACTGAATCTACGTACACAAGAAATAATGACGTATACATGGACTCATAGACAAACTTTAAAATATACATATTCATAAATAAAAAATAGTTAGGTCAGGATTAACGAGATAGGTTACAAACATGATACAAAACTGAATAAAATAAAACTGAATATGATCAAATACACCATTAATTTACAACACTGCACAGCTAACATATATTGTCAAACAATGGCAAATACGAACAGACAAGCCCATCGGCAGAATTCATCAATGGAGTCCTTCGTTAAGTGCGATTGTTTAACGGCCTTAAGGAACAATTAAAATCAATTCGGGCATCCAGGGAGCCATAGAATTGGTTTTAATCCGCCGCACCAACCACCAACAAGTTAATAGCAAAAACATGCAGTGGGAAACAAAGAATACATTGAACATATTTAAACATGTCTGTACGAAAAGGCGAAATGGACTTAGCAATGTGTTCGTTCAATGACAACCGTCACAGTTTGACTTATCTTTTTAATGATCCGATCGATGCTGTTTTCACCAACGGGCTGGACTAATGTCTAGAACTGCTTGCTCCTCGTTGGCAGATAACGGTATTTCATCTTCCGGTCTTCTTAGATCTTGTAATTTGCATTAAACTTGGAATGCGTTGAAGGTTATCCTTTCGAAGTGGGGTATCTACGCACGATTATGTGACGTCAGATGGACCTCTCGTAGTTATGCGTGTCACGTCATATTTATGTAATCACGTGATTTTCTTGCAATCGTAAACAACTTTTGTCCTTATGAATGAGATTTCGGTCACAGAAAAAAAAAATTTCGATTCCCCAACACTGTGCACCAGTTGTTGCTACCGTTGTTACAGCAGTTGTTGCAGGCCGGTTTCTCTTCTGTTAACACTGGGTTATATCTTGTAGAATATTGTTCCATTTTTATTATTATTAAATCAGTTATTAATCTCTGGCCATTTTTGCATTGCTTTGGTGTTTTCTCTTGTTCATTCAATTATTCTTCATCGTGTTTTTGGTGATGATCATGCGAATATGGGTTATAACGTAGTGAACAATATCAATACTTGAATTGTGAACCTCAATTGACGTAATAAGTCCTTCCTCGAGTCCACACATTTTTAATATACATTTTGACACGTAAGACAATCCATAGAGATTGATCATGGAAAAAATACGTTATATATTACATTTGGTTCCTACATCGTAGATGCTATCTATGCATCTCAGTCCTTGTCCAGTAATATGAATTACTATAGTCAGAACGTCATAACTATATGTACGCGCGGTTGGTGAAACCCAACGGCCGACAGTGAGATTATGCGTCTGGCAATATAAACGAATATGGACTATTAATTCTTCCTTCCTTGAATATTAGTTAATTTACTAACCTCAATAAATTCCTCTCTTCATAATAATATTGGACTGACCCATGTCCGTACTGTAATAACAGATATGCGGCAATATCATGCCCAACCACTGGAAGGATTAGAGGACACGTCTATTCAGTTCGACCGTCAACACAAAAAGGGGCATGGTAACCTAGTCACCCAGCGTGACATTACCGACGCCAACACGTCATAAATCGATCGGGTGTATAGCGTTCAATAGTATACTAATTGTTTACATTATATTAAATGCTGTAACCCCTAAAATTGCACGCTGCCAACCTATAGCAGACGATGCCAATTAAAATACCATAACAAACTGGACAGAGATATTATATGGGACTGTAATTTAGATAATATTAACTTGTTGGCAAGATGGCAACCGGTGGGGGGGGGGGGGGGTTCCACGTGTTGATGACTGTGCATAAAGATGACGCATGTGAGCGACAATAACATGTTTAGTTACCACACATTTTTAGTTACCACGTGTCGGGGGGATAGGCCTATAATGTTACTCTATTTTATATTGTGTGAATTGACACGTGGGTGAAGGCATGTTAATGTAATTTTCTTCAGTAATGGAAGAGATAGTTTTCGTATTAAATTTCCTTTAGGTGATGTATTTAGTTCTAGTTTTGTTAAGTCAATAATAATTATATTTTATTCTTTGATGCAATGGTAATTTAGTGTATTTCACGATACTTATCATAATCCTACTGTATATCTTTAGTGGTTTACTTTGATAGTCATTCAGATTTCTGCTGAGCGCAGTGCCACTCCTTTGTGTGTAAGGCACGTTGAGACAGAGTTGTTTCTCTGTTTGCTCCTTGCGGAGCATGGAAACACCAATGCAACTGGTGTCCATCACAAGCCCACAAGAATCATTTTTATGCTATTGCAGTGGTTGTTTCGGTAACAATGTGTTTTATATGATGAGTTCCCAATCTCATCAGTCGGCATATACGACATGCTTCGGAGTGTAGGGACAAATATTGAAATGGATCAGTTGCGAGGTGGTGGTTTATGCCCATTAATGAGAGTATTCGTTGTACATATATTTGAATATTATTCTATGTCCATTTTATTATTATTTAATTTTTGTTTTGTGTAGAATGGTTTGTGAGAGCAAGTGGGCTCACTTGGAGATATATATTTCTCTTCTCGCTCCTTATTGAGCATGAGGCCACCAATGTGGCAGGCATCCAGATGAAGCCCTCACAAAGCATTCAGATGCTCTTGCAGTAGTGTTTCGGTAGCAATATGTGTTACATGGTGAGATTGCCAGCCTCATGCACAACACCATACTAGTCTCATTGGACGACATACATGAGTGTGTGTGTGTGTGTGATAGTTGAGTATGTCAGGTAACGTGGAAGGCCCCTGCTTTAAGAATCAGAGTTTTATTGTTGATCGGGTCGGTTGCGAGTGTGCAAGAATGTCGCGAGAGGTTCAGATGTTATTGAGAATGTAAGATATCCTGGACAAAAAGATGTATCAGATGATACCAGGATAGTGCCAGATAAGAGACTGGTCTTACAAGGAATACCCCCTTCTCTGAAAAGAGTAAAGGTGTACCGACAATCAAAGGTAGGATCAGCTGTATAAACCTTCAGGTATGATGATAGTGTTGGTTCCTGAATATCTAAGTGCTACCTCTCAAGATCCTCCCTTGAAGAATGTTTATTATTATTATTATTTGTATTGACTCTGTTAGGGGATTAATTAATTAAATGGGTAACTATATATATAACATTTGGAAATTACGATCATTGAATATACATACCAAGCTTCGTCTGTTTAATTCAAATGTTATCTCGGTGTTAACATACGGCTGTGAGAGTTGGAAAATAACAAAATCATTGGAGAACAAGCTGAATACATTCGAGAACAAATGTCTTAGAAAACTCATGAACATCAGTTGGAAAGAATTCAAGACTAATCGACAAATAAGAGAAGACTCTAGGCAGAAATATGTCTCCGACTATATAAGGAAAAGACGATGGTCATATATCGGTCATGTCCTACGAATGCAAAACAACAGAATACCATTGCAGGCGCTCACTTGGAGTTAGTAATCATTTTAATAATGTCCACCATGAATCATCACTCACTAGGTTGTGTTATTTGAATTTTATTTGTTAAATATAATCTCTGGATATGCTGATCAGTGGATTTGCTTATCCACTTATCTGCTATGTTGAGATGAATCACTCTCTAGCTCTGAACACTCCAGATCTGAAGCTCCAGGCTGGGAAATCTTGGTATCTAGTTCTATGATCATCAAGAACTTTCGCACCACAGAGTCCCACAGAGGTGGATGTTTCGTACAAGTATGGTAGTTGTAGGATAAAACCCTCAGGCAATACACATAAGCTGTAACAGGCTGTTAATGGGCATCTAGGTCTGCTATGCAGATGCAGTGGCAAAGTATATGAAAGTAACACTTTTACCGCTCTCTATTCTGTTCAGCTTGCTTTTTGAAAAAGTTGTGGCCTCAATTCAGCCAAGTTCAAGGACTTATATACTACTACATCCTCCGTCTCGGATGGCATGGGGTAAAAGCGTGTTAAAAATCTAAAACTGAGGTGCATTTTTGCCTTCAGTTAAATTAGCAAAATCGTTAATATTCATTACCTTTCTTAATTCTGGGCTGATTTTGATCATTTAAAGCTAGAATTAGACTGTGAATATATCTTTACCGTTCTATATAATAATTGTTTAGGTATCAACATGCATTTAAATCTATGCAGACTTTAACTAGCTAAATCGGGGACTACCCTGCTATAGAGATGTCATTTTACACGATCTTTCTCTTTAACTAAACTAATATTCGAGGAAGTCTTTGCACCTACCTCTAAAGTAACATTGCCATTGTAGAAATATATACTCCTTCCCGTTTTAAATTTCTTTAATCCTTTTGAAATTAAATATCTACATACTGGAAGTTGCACAAAATGGGCCTCTATGTTAAGCATAAAATGTTTCATTATACACACCAAGAAGGGAGCGTTTTCATTGGCTATTGTATCGGTCCGTTTTCACATAGTATGGCGTACGGTAAATATGACCGTGTTGTAAGACAGACCAAATCACGACATAGAAGGTGATCACATATCACAATAGCATCATCATCATCTCGCCCACCCTATCATATATATATATATTGTCATAAAATTAACAGTGATACAACGTAAAAATATCTCCAAAGGATAAAATGTAGGGATAAAAAGAATGCGTAAGTTACTGGAAGGCATGATCGCCCACGCCGCGGGTCATCACCCGCCATGGAAATTAAATTGCTAGAACGTTTACCCTTGGAACGAAATGAGAACGAAGATCAAAAGGAAAAGTCACGTCCCCAAGTTGACACAAGGTAACGAAATCGACAAAAGGGACCATAGTATTATACGCAACAGTCATTTTTTGGACGTTTTTGCGATATTTTGTCCTTTATTTGAATGCAGCGGCAAACGTTTCACAGAAGATTCTAGAAAATATTTCGAAAAAAAACAACTAACCTTGAAAAGTAACTTTTTCTTAATAATGATGTTAGGAATATAAAAATTAGCTGGCCGGATGGCCCATTTTGAGCAGTGAAATAATATGCTTTTATTTATACAGACGGATAGATAATAATGAAGACATTGACAAAAGACTGTGTTGTTCACATCAGCGAAAGACTGCATTGAATCAAACATGTCACTAATTTGCACAAAAACCGCGACCTTGAGACTCAAGTGTTCAAATCTAGTTAGACTGAAAGAGAGGGACATTGGTGGGAGCTGTGGCTAAAAATAACTTTAAAGACAAAATTTGTAGAGGGGACGGATAGGTTGGTTCAAAAACCAAGTACGTTTTTTTGTGAAAACGCAAGTAGAGACGGACGGACTAACAGATAAAAATCCATACTTGACTGAAGCATGACTGAAATGACTTTAGTGTAGGAAATTTGAATTTGAAAAAACACAAGGCATTGATTGGCCACAGACAATCATATTATCAGCGCTCAGACGCGCTTTTTTGCCATTCCTCAATAGTTGTCCAGTGATAGACACAGTGAATTTTAAGTGTGGTGATTTCCAATGAAGTAAATTGAAATAAGTTCAGGGACGCCATACTATAGCCAGCAGCTCAGCTGAGTTTTGCTAGCATTTCTGTGTTCTTTATTCATAATCTGGTAAGATTGAAATTATTTCTTTGTATATTTTAAATATTGTTTAATGTTTCGAGTGATTTGATACTGCCATATCGAAATCTAGCCTTACAACAAGTAAGGATTTGCTCTAGACCCCCCGCCCTAGTTCAGGGTCTAGGGACAAACAATATATATAAACTCCAGCAAGGATTAGGAAGGACAGATCAAGTGTTGAGATCAGTGGAACATATCACCTATCCTATTCTATGGCAGGAAGCTAATAAACATATTTCGGAATATGTAGTCTGGGAGAACTTATCCTATGTGAAACCAACTTGGTAAGATGTGTTGTATGGTCAGAGAGATCTGACCCTGTCTAAGTGGTGTTATTGTAAATTGTTACGTGTAGAAGTGGCTCCTTAGGTAAGGTTCTGAACCTAAACCAATACTTTATTTCAGAGCTGTGAGTTTTTTATGTTGACACCAAAAGGTGGTGTCAAATGCTGGGTAAATAATTGACAGTGAGGACCCGTGCAGTGTCGCATCTCGGCAGAACAGCCTTGTATTGCCCCCAAGCACGGAGAGGTGGGGCCACCCGATATATTGCCCCCAAGCACGGAGAGGTGGGGCCACCAGATTCCAGCACCAGAACTACTCTTTCAAAGTTACGTAAGCAGGCTGGTCTGCTGGATTTACACCAACTTCATAGACATAGCACCCAAAGTGAATTACTACTAAAACATCCCATTTCCTTCCATCATTAATGGACAATGTTTGGTAGGCATAGACAGGGAGGGATGAAGCCACCCCAACAGCACATCTATTCATCGTTCTCCCAGGGAAAATAAAATTATGAACTGTAGAAATATTAACTAATCGTGAAAATTGTATACGTACACACCTTTTATTTATCATGCCATTTATTCATGCCATTCACTCATAAATTCCAAAATCTTTCATATGTTCTGGCCAAAATAAAACCTTGGTTCAGAACAAATAAATTTAAAAAAGATTTACTTTCTAAAATTTCACCAGCTGAATTTAGTTCATTGTGTTCTAAATTTTATTGATAATATTATATTATTTAATATCTGTGTGTGTGTGTTTGTATATGTCAATACAACACATTACATTCAGTACCCTAGATTTTAACGTAGCCACATTCATTAGAAAAAAAGATAGGTGTGAGGTCGTAGTGGTAGCAAGAAAGGCCTTCTGAAAATTCACAACTACATTTTATCTCAGGAGCCTTCACAGCTGACCTCATACATCACACTTAGTAATATCACCATCATACAATACCATCAAAACCACTACATATATATATATATATATATATATATATATATATATATATATATATATATATATATATATATATATATATATATATATATATATATATATTCATTTTTAGCCCATAACGTTCTGAAATTCCATGTTTCTTTCAGTAAATGGATTTTTTTTTTTCTTGATCAAGAGACATTTACGAAGTCCCATAACCAAGCGTGATGAAGTGGTCTAATTCATTCATCGTCTTTTAACTTTTCCTTCATTGTTCTCATTTTCCTTTCCCGTATTTGCCCTTCCATTTAATATCGGTAGCAAACTTACTTTGGTGTGTCTAATTTTAGAGATTTTCCATCTTGGCGCTTTCATTTAATGCTGTTATTACCACGGGTAAAGACGAGCTAGTTACTTGGCATACCAGAGATAACATTATCTCCTGTTTAAACAAAAGTGTGTCCTCAATACAGTGCCCAGCATTTAGCATTCCAGGCAAAGACTTTTGAGAGATTGAGCCATCTGGATCAGTCACGAGCGGATGGCTTTTCACGGATGGTCTGCCTTTGGTAGTGGGTCAGGACCATCATCTCCTTCGTCTTGGGCGACAGTGAGACAAAGGCAACCGCACCGGCCCATCCCAACAAACGAGGGATAAATCTTTTTGATTAGGGGCAGACAATCTCTCTATTAGGTGGACCATTACAACCTACGCTTTTTATTATCTGTATAGAGGACACTCACTCACGTTTATTGCGTGGAAGGAGGATCCTGCCCCTTTTCATCGATTAACAGGCACGGCCTTACGCATAACTGCGCAAACACGGCACCTACCAAAAAGGAAACAAGTTACTTAATCAAATGCGGGGCTAGAGAAGCGGCCCAAGGGTTATGACAGATTAGCGACTGAGAGTTTTAATGTAACACGGAGTTGAATCTACCACATTTGTGGTGCAAAGTGGAGTCTCAGAGGGGTAGCCTTGATTTTTTATATATGAATTCCAAGTGTTGGATAAATTCGAAGTTTTGTTTCAAGTGCTTTCGCAAAAGGGAAGGTTCGTAGACTTTATAAAAAGTATTACAATTTTCCATTTCATTACTTGTGAATACTTTTCGCAACTGATCCCATAGCTAATGTGGGGAATATTATTTACCTATTATATTTTTATTACTTCTATTCACTAATTTGTAATTGAATCATATATTCTTCCTCTCAATTAATCGTATAACTGTCATGTAAAGAAGAAGTTTACATTTTTATATACTACACATTCATTTAGATTATTAGATCATTCCTACAGACTGATTTGCGCACATGCTATCAAATTCCCTATATTTAAAAAAAAATATGTGCGTTATATGACATAACGTCATAAATAAGAGAATTAACTACTGATATTAGATGTGAAACTTATGAACCACTTTGTGTCTTCTGTCCTACAGAAGTCTCAGTCTACACATTTAGTGCTTGACGTAAATTCGGAAAGAAGATAGAAAGCTTACGTCCGGATAGCAGAATTCACAAGACATCAGAACTTCCTAAGTTAGAAGGAAGTATATCAAAGCCAACGTGGGTGCACGTCAAGGGTGCCGGTAGTTTTATTTGTCTATTTATCAAGTTCATTCACTCAACGTTTATTGTATGAAGTAAGCTCATCCACTCAATGCTTATGTGATCTTCTTCCTCTTGCGATTGCATCTTTGATGTTTACACCGTCAGACGAAATCTCATGATGAACTCGACCGTTATTTGCAGTTCCTCTTTAGCTATATACAGCTTTGAGTTTAGTGTTGAGTCATTCGGCCAGTATATCTTTCTTAACTGGTCGTACAGAGAACAATCCTGTAGAACATGCTCAGCAGTTTGTTCGTTTAATCCACATGTGCACAGTGGTGATGCAGACAATCGTAGCTTGTACCTGAGTTTATTCAGTTTGTTATGCCCTGTCCTGAGGCGAAAAATGGTGATCTGTCCCTACCGGTCAAGAGTGTAGTAGTCGTCGTTGGGTTGATTCTGTTCTCTTCTGATAGTCTGGATAGCTCTCTGTTGGGCACCATCTTGTCGTTGCTACTGTTGGTGGTGGATATGTGATTGATGGTTGATAGTGTTTGGTGTCAATCGTGCTGATTTCGCGAATCTATAAAATCTTGGTGCAGTAAGATGCAAACCCAACGTAGGCACATCAACAGGTGCCAATACTATGATAGTCAAACTCGTTACTTGAAAAGTTCATACATGGTTTATTAACATCACATCATACGGGACGATACATTCAACGTGGACGGTTAATAGGTGATTCAAACATGGTGATAGTGGACGCATGTCCTCAATAAAAGTTCAAATAAATAATCTCAGAAGAATCCTCAAGTAAATTCTGACCAGGTCTCTGAGTGATTACATCAATAGTCATAAAGGTCATGAAGTAGATTAAGTACAATGTTATATTGATCAAGGTTGACCTTTCCTCAAGGACATGAGATTCTCATTATACTTGGTAGTATCTAAGATCCCGCTCTTTAGTATTTTCATATATAAAGAAGTCCTCATCAACGAATCATAATAGAACGTAGGTGCAGGTTCCTACTAAATACCTTCAAGGCATGTAAAGTTACTTAGGCATCGATACTTGAATTACCTCTTGTATTAGCCGTGACTGACCCCAACGGCTTCCTAATAATATATATATATCGTAGATCCACGGTAGTTACCGATGATCTCTTTGATAGGCATTTACTGGCATATAAAAAATACATCTTCAGCTGTGAATCCATTTCGGTACAGGCTAGTTACCTGATATCGACTAGATGCTCACGACTTTGCAGAACAATCATTATTATTATAATAAATACATACGTGGTTCTTCCAACGAATGAACACTCACGTGGACGACTACCGGCTACGACTGCTAATCCGCAGGACCGGGTCTAAAACATCAATACTTTATTCAAAACACGGGTTTCGAACTCCCAAAGCTTCCTTTGTAGGACTTGGGCTTCTTGCTTCTCCAACCCACAGATGACGTCAACTGACTGTCTAGATACACGTGCGGACAGGATAACCCCCTATACGCCTTAGTGCACAACCGTGCGCTAATGAAATCAAACTCACCAATAAGACTTACTCTCATGTAAGTCGGTGCGTAAAGTTTATTACTGGTAGGACAACATATTAATAATATAAGACTACCTTCATCTATAAAGGAGTGCAGAGGTCTACGAAAAGGGCTCTACAGATTCCTTACCAATCCCCCCAAAAAATTAATTATATTAATTTTTTTTTTCTTTAATACCGACACTAGAGGTAAGTCAAGTTTACATATTCCTATTTTACCAATATATCATGGTAAAAATAATAAAATATGAAATTCCAGTTAACTCAAACAACAAAAGGTATGCATAAAAGCATACATCCACAATTGCACACCTTTGGTACAATGTGGTCAATGAAATGAAATATCATATTAGAAATATTGAATTAAAACAAATGTAAACGCAAATACAAAGAAATGATGAGAAACCAATGAATAAACAGAAAAGTGATGGATATGCATTTAAAATGACAAGTGAAAAAATGAATAAAAATGAAAGAATACAATTTAAACACGTATAAGAACAACGCACTTAACTGTGTGTCTAAGTCCTTTTGAGGTACTAATGAAAGTACTAATGTTAAATTAATGTGTTTAAATACAACTATTGATAAATCCACTTAAATATTGTATAGTTAATTACATTAATCATTATTTTAACTAAGTATCTAAGTTTAATAATCTAATTAATTCATTTATTTCACCCTAATAATGTTATTAATTACTTAAATACCGAAAGTTCCATTTTCCTGTTAGTGAACAGTTTATAATATAACAAATTCAGTTCCACGAAGAAATCAGAGTGGTAGAAATGTTATTTCGGTGAGAAAATATAATCCTTTTACAACGTTATTATCTTTTCAATGTTATAATTAAGTGAATGTTATTCTCACAAGGATAGTCATATACCTTAAAGTTCCATGTTATTTTGATACATAAGCATTGTAGATTTCACTTGAATGAATGTTAATGACTCTTATAATCGAGGTATCACACGTAAAAAGTTACCCTCGACGAACTGTCAGTGTCCAAGTTCAGTTGTCTTTAGTGCGTAGCTGTTAACTCGATTCATTCGGACATCTTGACAAGATGTCAGCGAGAACATTCTGTGTGCCAGGTATGGATCGAATCGTGAAATTAAATGGTTGTAACGCGATCGCATACCTGGTAGATTTGGCAGATTTTACGTCCTTTGTGTTGAGTGCAGTAAGAGCTTTTTGGTCTGATTCCACAATAAAGTGTGATCCAAGCAGATATCTTTGCAGTTTATTTATTGACCAAACAAGCCCGAGAAGTTCTTTATCTAAAACTGAATAATTCTGTTCAGTTGGAGTTAACTTTCGTGACACATAGAGAACGGGATGCAAGGTGCCATTATATTCTTGTAGTAAGACACTTCCCACGCCGTAATTAGAAGCATCGCTGCGTAATACAAATGGCCAATTCTCGTTAGGTAACCTTAAAACAGGATGATTAGAAAAAAATTTCTTTATGATATCCAACGCGATTTGATGTTCGTTAGACCACCGAATCACGGTACCGCGACCATATACGGTATGGTTTTGTTTTGTGCCCAAAAAAATAAAAAAAACACACCCCCCAAAAAGGGTGTCCCAAAAAATAAAAAAAAAAGAAAAAAACAAAAAAAAAAAATTTGTCCTTTATTGGACTGGTTGGATTGGATTTTTTTTGTTTTTTCTGTTGTCTTCCAAAAAAGTTTTTTTTTTGTTTGTGTTTTTAATGTGCCCCAAAAAGAAAATCTCGTGGATTGGGGAGGGATGGAAGGAATTTGGGGGAGGAAGGGATTTAAGGGAAGACCATCAATTGCCTTTTTTTGATTTTTAACGATGGACGTAGAGTTTTGAGTTTTTTTCTTCTAAAATTTTTTCCCAGTTAAATGATTTATGTTTTGTAACTGATTGGATGACCCAAATACCTGACAGTTATTGAGGTTTTTTTTTTAGTTTAATCCTTCTAAAAAGTCGTTCTATGAACCGCATAATGATGTTACGTGTCACTTGAAAATGATGCAAATTTGAGTCCTTGCTCTGAATGTGACGCAATGGGACGTTTGTTGGGGATGATGAGATGAGATACGTTGGGAGATGATGATGAGATAGGATGATTTGATAGGATTATTCGGAGCATCAACGCCACTCCGCCTACACTGCTCCCGCATCCCTCGCTCTGCCGTCGGTAGCAAAACAGGCTAACCGAGTGGCTCTCCTTACGCGAACGTGATATCTCTATGGGCTCTCGGAGAGCGGGTGAGAAAAACGCAGGTGCGTTCTCTGTTTTTCGCTTTACTTTACTGATTTTATCTGATTTAGGATTTTTTTGTTTTTTTTTGATAGCTCAGGATCGTGGATTTATATTTTATGGATTTTTTATATGTTTTGCTAGTTTTTTTTTTTAATTTTTTTTTATTAAAATTTTTCTTATACTGTGAAGGGCGTGGTTGTGGAACGCGTGTTTTATTTATTTTTTAATTGTTTGTAATTCATTTTTTGTTTTCTCTTAGGGTTTGAGACGGTTTTTAGGATACCGGCGACGTGTTTTTATCTTTTAGATCAGTTTACGTTTTTTGGTATTTTTTTTATTTTTTTTTTTTTTTATTTATGATATTTGTTATTAGGGGGGAGAAGGGAGGAGAAAGGCGCTCTTTGTGCATTTTTTTTTTTATGGCTTGGTTTTTAGTTATTATTATTTTGGTTTTTTATGGTTTATTGTTCAATTGGCTTTATTCTATTCTTGGTTTTGTTTATTTAGTTAGTTACTATAGAAGCGTTATTTTTTATTGTTTATTTTTTTTTTTTTCACGCGTTTAGTCTGTTTTCAGTTGTCTACTGTTTGTTTCATTGGCGACTCAGTTTAGGAGAGTTAGTTGTGCATGAGTGATGGTGCAAAGTGCAGAGGAGCGCGTATTGCGCGTGAACTATGTGCAGATGAGTAGCGTCAGTATTATTTCTCATTAGGTAGCGTTATTTATGTTTAGGTTATTGCGATTTGTTGGGATTTAGTACTCCGTTATGTCAATTAGTGATTCTTTTTTTTTTGTTTTTATGGAAAGGGACGAGCGTTTTTTTTTGTTTTTATTTTTTTTTGAGGTTTGGGGTGTATGTTTGTGGGTTTGATTTGGTTTTTATTTTAGTCGTGTTGACATATGTTTAGGTTTTAGGTTTTTGACGATTTAGAGGGGGTAAACTAGAGGACAATTACCATGATTTCGTTTTTGGTCGTTAGGTGATAATGGTGAGAAACTAATGCGGACAGTTTGATTATTTTTTTTTTTTTAATTTATTTTTTTTAGTGTGTGTTACAATAGAGTTGATACCAATAACCCGAACCGCATCCGGTGAAATTTAAAAAAATAATATTTTATAAAATAAAAAAATCAGGGAATTTCCTTCTCTAATAGTGGACAAATACTGATGACTAAAAAAAAAAAAAAAAAAAAATAAAAAAAAAAATAGAAAAAATAAAAAATATAAAAATTAAAATAAATAATTAACTAAAAAAATAAAAAAATTATAAAAAAAATAATAAAAAAAAAATATGTCTCCTA